>OY740769.1:70429711-70595296 GCA_963513935.1 Aphrophora alni
TTTAAAGGACGATGTCATTGAGTGGCTTGAAATGGGCAAATTTGATGGGGGGGGTTTGAAATTCTGAACAACGAAGAATTGATAGATGATAGATGTTTTGCGGGAGGATATTGATATGATTGAAGAGGAAGAGTGTGGGTTTACAGATGAATCAGCAAAAACAGTTACTCATTCAGAAGCTGAAAATATGTTAAGCCAATGTATCGACTGGTTCGAGCGACAGGAAGAAGCTGACATCACTCAGGTGTTACTGCTTCGTAGAATTCGGATCATAGCGGCCAGGAAAGCTCGCAGAGTTTTAAAACAAAAGTAAATGACAGACTACATAGCCTACTTTAAGAAGTAAGATTGTTAGAGTTAAAATTGTCAAATATTGTGTCATTTTTCTACAGTAAAATAACTATGTTTAATGTACATATAACTTACATTTATATTACAATTGATGTTTTCGTAGTACAATATACAGTAGTTGTTTTAAGTTACATTGTAAATAATATCTTTAACATAAAAGAACAGTGTATCATATAGTTTACTGTACAGTACAATACTGTATTTTGAAGACTTTACTAAATTTGTTTAATAAATAGAGTTACTGTAAACAGAAAATTTAAAAGTTTTACTAAATTTTCCCAAACCAATTTTTTTTTTTAGTTAAAAAGAAATAACAGTATAGATATTCTGTGTTATAAACACTGTTCAAACCTTAATAGTCCAGTATTTTTATCGATTGCCGATGACTTCCAGAAGTCTGGGAAGTTTAATTCTGTTATCCGTCTATTCTCTCATCTGTCACCCCACCGGTCACAAGAATGATGGTTTAAAATCGAGACTCTACTATATATATTGCCACCTGACCAAGCCTACTTCCAAAGTAACAAAATGCATAGTAAATAGGCGATATAGAGTATGAAATCAACTTCACAGTAAGTAATGTCTAAGTTGTGTAAGTTACGCAATGGGATGTAAATAACATAGGCGAGGTCGGGTCAGATGGCTATAGTCACCTAGCCAGGCTTAATAAAACAAGCAATCATACATTCAGTGACTTGATGAACGTAGTCAGTCATTAGTATTAATGTTGGCATTCATAACCTACGTCAGCTGGATTTTTTTACTTTGATAAATTTAATTTTCTATTCAATTAATGCATTTTGGGACTTGAAACATTTCTTCCGACAAATAATATATCTGATCCTTAGATTACTAGGTAAATACTTTACGTTTTCGCAATTTTTTATAGAAAATCCAAGGATGAGGTACAACCAATATTTACCTTCTATTAAAATTCAGTATAGAAACTGGATACCGTACATAAGATGGAACTTGACGGCTGGAATAAATCTAAAATACATG
Organism: Aphrophora alni; assembly: GCA_963513935.1. Taxonomy (NCBI): domain Eukaryota; kingdom Metazoa; phylum Arthropoda; class Insecta; order Hemiptera; family Aphrophoridae; genus Aphrophora; species Aphrophora alni. The sequence continues at coordinate 70,431,065 of OY740769.1, forward strand.
GTAAGAAGTAAATTTTGTTTATTTTGTCAGATTTTTTGAATTATTTTCCCAATATTTCTAAATGATTACTATCAAAATTTGCTAAAATGAAATTTTAAAAAATACTAACTAAAATTTTGGCCATGATATTCCAAAAAGAAATTGCAAAGAATCACTTATATTACGGTAGTAAATCTCTGGGCTGAGATTGAAATTAATGACTTTGAGATTATTTGACTTTTAAACAGCACTCAGAAAATTTTCATTTTTCCAGGGTACAAACTTTGAACTGGTATTTTAGAGACAATTCCAATACACCCTTTCTTATTTACTTAGATTTTGACGATAGATGGGAGAATGTTTGCGCACCACTTATTCGTGTCCTTTAAGTAGGGATACAGACTAGGTCCAATATACTATGCCCAACTAACCATTTTAAATATTTAAATAAATTTTAATATCAAGCACTGTGTAAATTCACATTGATATATCAGTATTTGTTTATAAAGGTGATTGCTAATTTTCAGGATTTTTTAAATCGTTTACTACACATACCATACCTTACTTCTTAAGAATAAATAATGTTTTACAATGAAAAATCATAATTTAAAAACTATCAAATCGACAAATTTATTTAACTCCCCATTGAAAATATTTATTCGGTAAATATGTAGTGTTCCTGTCTTTTCTATTTTCTCGCTAAATTTATGCAATTCGTGTTTTACAACCTTCTGTTGTAACAATTACAGCATTCTTTATTAAGGATAAATGTTTACTTAAAGTTGGTACCTTATTTTCCGGATTTGTTTTTTTATCGTCTACTAGGTACTGTTAGGATTAGATAGATACTAGAGTAGAAATATATAATAATTAATAGAATTTAAGTAAGAACCATACATGAAACCCAGAATAGCGACAGGTATTGCGAAACTATTTAAAAAATGATGAAATGCTTACCTAGCATGGGCAACCTACTTAGCAAGGCAGGTCGAGGCAATATAAGCGACGACCCAAGAGAGGTGGGGATCTTTCGATCAACAGCGTGAACGAAGACGTCAGGAGGAACGTTCGAGGATTGGAACACGAGGGTATTATTGGCAAGTTGGAGCTTCCAATATTACAAAGCTGTAGTAGCGGCTTTTGCAGTGCACAAAAAGGGTGAGCAAATAAACAAAGTATCAGCACAAGTAATCAACAAAGTAAATATATTAAATTCATTTCAAAATAGCTGGAACTATTCTGGGTTCATCATTTTTGAATATATATATATAGATAGGTTAATTCAGTTTTAAAGTAATCATTGTAAAGTAATATGAAGTAAGTTATATAAAGTGTATGTTTATTATTTGAAATAATTAAATGAGTTAGGGAGATATATTGATTCAGTTTAAATTAATATTTGAATAGAAATAATTGTAATAATATTTGGAAATTAGCAATTGTAAAATAATATAAAGTATTGCATTCTTTAACTCAAAACACTGAACCATTGATTTAAAAGAACCCGATCCTATTAGTACATAGGCCTACCTTACTTCTTAAGAATAAATGTTTTCCTTGCACAGATCACTATTTTTCACTGAAAAATCACAATCTAAAAACTATCAAACCATACGTAGTAATGTAAACTAACCTCAAAAGGCCTGTATATCTTCAATTTAAATAGCTTATTTTCGACAGAAATAATAGATTTGGTAATTCAAAAGTTAAATGTGTGTAAAAGGATGATACACATGTTGCAAAATGAGGTAGAAAGAACAGGAATTGCCTACATTTAGTTAGTAAATGGCAACGACAGGGACACTACATTTTTACCATTTATTCTTAAGAAGTAAGGTATGTACTAGGCTATGTAGAAAGTGATTTTAAAAAAACCTCGAATATTAGCAATAACCATTGTGTAAATAATTACTTATATATCAAGGCCTAAACACCGGTATTAAGCAATGTGTTAATTATACAGTAAAGTTTAACCTAATACAGATAAACAAAAATTATTTGTTTACATCTACAACATGATTTATGCAAGATCTGACATTTTTTCACAACGAACATTAGAACTATTTAATTTTTAAAATGTATAAAATATATATCTTACGTTATTCTTTGTAATACTGGCATTATAATGACTACTTTCTTTACCACAAAATTTAATCAAATTATCAAACAAATACAGAAACCAAAATAATGTTTCTGTGTACGTGAAAGCGTGAGAGTACACGTGAAACTGTCGAGGTTTGAGGTTATGTTACAGGTTACCGTTACAGTGAACAGTGACAGACAAAATCAGAGATTAGCTATAGCCTGGTTAGGATAATATTAAGACATTTAGTTGGTCATCTAGGACACAGATGTACAAATATATAGAATTACAAAAATTATTTACTACACTATTCTATTCTTTCTTCGTAAACTGTTTGTTTTAAACTTCCCTAATATTATTATGTCTCTTCTTTGTAAATGAACTCTTAACAAAGCTTCTCATTCATATTTTCACATAGAAAATAATGGATTGGCTATATTGACTATAATCAAATCATATTGTATACAAATCATAACGAGACACTGTTTTTAATATGTGGAATGAAAAATACAAAGAACTTGAATATATGGTTAATCTCGCCCCTGACTAGCCACAATAGTTCTAACACCAAAATATTTTGATTTTCTTTGATACTCTATGAAGTCGAAAGTTGTTGTTTAACTAAATCAAACCTTCAGACTTTTCGCTCGTTTTAGCTTTGTACTTATAGATAGAGCTCGTGCGTTTCTTCGTGAAGCCTGAGGTTGGTTGGAGAAAGTTGTTTATAACCGGTTATTCATGGGTGGGGGTAAATTAACGTCAGTCTGCACTATCACCACGTCCGAGTATCATCTCGTTTCTAAAAACATTATGCTTGCTCCTTTAGTGAATTTGTTGCAAAATATTGTAGTTTACAATATTTTTTAAAAGTATACAGTGTTGTGTAAATACAATGTTTTTAGTGATAGGTATGTTTGGGCCATAGTTTCGTTCTATGATTTATGTGTGAATGAATGGACAGTGACTTGTGCGCAGGAAGTGACTGTTTTGATATGTTTTTATATATTTCGTAAATACAATAATAATAAGTATAATAATAGTAAACTATTAATTTTATTCAATACAATCAAGGACGAAAATGTTAATATTCATTTCTGTTATCGAACCCTTTATTAACCTACATTAATAAAATCGTACAACTCGAGAGAACAAATACCGAGAAATGTCTTTAGTCACACTAGTAACTGAGCGGGACGGCAACTTCCCCTCCTGCGCTCGGCTCCCCACTTGCAACTACAACCCCTCACACTCAGGCTTCACGAAGAAACGCACGACCTCTATTACATTTGCCTAATTTAAATCTGGAAAATTTGGGAAGGCAGAAACCTGGTATTTTCTTTTAATACAATCTCTACTCGTTACACTCGAGTCATTATCTCGACCCAACATAATTGGAAATAAATAATTTGAGAATTAATTCAAAGTAATGCTCTGTTCTTCCCTCCCCATGTATCTTATTTACTATATATCAGAGGAAGCCCAACACCAAAGCTATGTCCTGGACAAACATGGTATGTACTATGATTTTTTTTAGTTCCATCAGAATGTTGCGAAGCTCACTTTGCTACGGAAATTGCTCAGATCATTAAACCTTACTTATTACACCTCCGGAGAATGCATTAACAATTAATAATATTAGAACACAATACAAATAAATATTGTAGATCCGTACAAAAAAGAACGATATCAAAACACTAGGCAACACTGTCATCACTAAATATGGGGAGCCATGGTCATTGTGTATATAAAGATATATATATATATATATATATATATATATATATATATATATATCTTAAGGACGTAATTTTGGAAGAATATCTTTCAGAATGCGTAACAATGAATGAGCATTATTGTAAGGCGTTTTGAAGAATCAGGAAAAACGACCATAACTGTGGAAAATTCGTTTCATTCTTCATCAGGAAAATGCGCCTGCTTACACAACATTTTCAGTAAATCAGGTTTCAACCGCAAATGCATTGATTTATCAAAAATGCTTACAACGAAATATAATTCTGAATAAATACAATCTATATAGTATTATACAATTCATTTCCATTAGAACATCCTATATATTCGCCATATTTGGCACCATTTAATTTTTTTTCTTTACAGTGAAATTTATACTTAAAAGAAAACCTTTTGAGTCAGTTGATGCAGTAAGAAGAAATAGTGAGATATATAAAAGCAAATGACCTGATCTACACCTTGACCCGTGTGTAACAAAACTACATGGGTGTGTACGTATGAATAGGGACTAGCCTATATTGAAGAGAATAAGAGTTAGACTTATGATACATTTGAATAAAGGTACATTATTATATCAGTCTCTTTATTTAATTTTCTAAAGAAAATATATGAAAAGTTGATAGTACACGTCGTTCAGTATTTAAAACGTCCTGGACTGGTTATAAAGTTAAGTATATTTATTTTATTCCAAGAATTATTAATTTTAATAGTTTGTATATTTACAACGCACCAATTACTATGAAATATAATATATTAATTTATAGTATTAACTAACTAATTCTATGGGGTAACAGTTCGTGAAGAGCCTAGGCCTGCTAAACAGCTTTTCAGTCAGCTAATGTGTGATTAGCAAATTAATCAAAAAAGCCGTAGTTCTAGCTTTCTCAATCATAGTTCGTCAGGAATTGTTATTACAATTAATAATTAGTATTGACTTGGTAATTTAATATTTGGCCATGAATATAATAATGACGTACCATTTAAATCTTGAATTATTTAATAACGTAAACTTAATGAAAACCGTAGTGTAATTCAATACCAGTAGTAATTTAAATTGACAATATACATATGATTTAAACCTAATTCTAATCAGAAGCAAATAAAATTGGTCCGGAAACCCCCGGATATACAGAACTAGAAAAACATAAAATTAAATTTTACCTCTTGTCTACTTTTGATGCTTTTTTTGATGACGACCTTCGCAAGATAAATCAATAATAACATTACTATCACCCAATACCAAAAATCTCTTATTAATTCATTATCGGAGTACATTTCAAATGTCTGTCGTTTAAAATTCCATGACTAAGGTGGTCAAAGTCATTCCAGATTAAAAATTTAATCTAACTATTATTATTATAAACACAATCTTAGAAACTGAAACAAAATAATAATTGTATTAATTTTTGTTTTGTTTTTGTACACTAATTAATAGCCTGGTGTTAGCATAATTACAAATAATCAGGTGATAAATTACATTGTTATTCAGGTGCTAATAATACCGGTTACTCCCAGGTATTGATTGATAATAATTGGTAATGTTAAATCCTTACGTACATATCTCTTTATGACTATTTAGAATAGAATAGTTATCATATTTTGTTGTGTTAATTTTTTGCAAATTTTCATAGATTCACAACTCTCGCAGCTGTCTCGCAGATAGTCCAGAAGGGAAAATGAAATCCAATCCTATCATTTAATGTTTTATATGAATCATTAAAGGCAAAATAATGCAATAAAATATAAAAAAAAACAACTTAATATAAAATCCAGAAGCCAATAATAAGATAGTAAATGCTGTAGGACAATGGTTATTTTGAAATTTTACTACAATTTAGTGTTTGCATACACTATAAAATTACCAAAATACTGATAATTTTCTCTTAAACACTTACCTAAAGGATTTCAATCTTTTTTCAAATACACGGCCACATAAATATTCTGACCTCTATGATGTGTGATTTTGAAAAAAAAAAAAAAAAAATTCATGAAACTTATGTTCAAAGTGTCTCAAATTGTAAATATTCAAGTACATTTATTTTAATTATCCCAAATTTAGTATTACCACGAGGAAGGCTGGAGACTATCATGCGGAAATAGTTTGATGTTTTAAACAAATAATATCCTCATATAAATTAATGAATAGTTTTCAACTATTACACTTAAAAGATCAATAAAATTATTGTTCTTAACGAATAATTATTATAACAATTCAAATTGTATTTATTAAGACTTGAAATATTATTATCATTCAACACCCATTCATTTTATAACATAACTTATTTGTTTATATAATTAAGAAGGATACAAGAAATTGTAAATAATCAGTTAACTAAAATTCATATAGCTATTTCAAATATTCACTATCAACATTAATGCGCCACGTCCATTTCATTCACTTATTTCGTTTTCTATATTACCGTATATAAAAATCTCTAAAATATATTAACTTAATTAAGACAACATCAGATCAAGATTGAGATAAAAAACAATATAATTAAAATCTACTTCCTTTTAAGGCCTCACTAATCATAAAAAGATCAAAACAAGATATTCTGGGTAGAAAAGAATTTTAAGAAAGAACGGCATTCTAGTGTAGGCCTACACCAAATTCTTTAAAAAGAAGGGAATAGGACAACAAAAAAATGTTATGTAATAAGAAGAAATAATATAATATCAAAAATTTGTATAGAGAATTTTTTTAATTGTTTAAGAAGATATTGTAACCCTCTGGAAAAACCAGATCGTACAAGTTCGATTTAAACAAATAAAATCCCAAATTCAATGCAATAACATAAGTGTATAGGCATGGGAGCTGATAAATAGGCGCAAGACAGTGCAATTGCACCACCCTGGTTCATTGAAAATAAAAATTAAAAAACAGTAAAACTAGGAATTAAAACGATGTTGGTTTTAACTTAGAATAACTTTTTAATGAACAAACTAAACGACATTACTACAAAACCTATTAGTATAACTCATATGGCCATTTTAAAGTCATTGAGAAAACAAGAACTTCAACCTTCTTGACGGTTGTCCAAATTTGTTCATGGCTAAATCAATGAATCTAGTATTGTCTTGGATTCGTTTCCTGTGAACACTTAGCATACAAAGTCCACTTAGTCTTGAGTGTCCCATGGTTGAACGATTCCAAGTTTTTACTCTGCGCAGGGTACTAAAGGATCGCTCTATAGCACACATTATTGCTGGCAATGTCAAGCCAATCTTGATGGCCTCGGCAACACTAGGGTAAAAAGGTAATGCTTCAGGTAATAAGTCACACTGGTCACGTCAGGTGAGTCTTGCTGTTGCCATATTCCATACCAAGTGGATGCCTCTGCAGTAAAGTTGGGCTAGAAGTCGCCATAAATACTTGTGATATCTTCTACTATTTTAAGAAACGATTGCTTGCTCAGTTTTTTCATGTTGAGTGGGTGAAGTTGCATAAGTTGAAATGCCTTTTCTTGTGAGGAAGAAGAACGATCGCTTAGAGAGGAAATTAGAGAATCTAGAGAATATGGTTTCAAATGGATCTTCTGAAAAACTCTTCAACATTTTCAGCAGGATGATTCGATTTGTGAGCTTGTTTTGCTACAACTCGAGGAGCCGTTAGTTCAACATCAAGTTCTCTGTAAATTTTAGAAGCTCTGAAGAAAATATTTTTAAATTCGCCAGAAGCATTCTTTCTGTCATATTCACACAACTTGGTCAATTTACTGATGTGATTATAAACTGTCTTAATGTTGACATTGACTCCCTGCAACTTCTTGCACACTGGCTCCTATTTAGCTGCGTAAGTACAGATCAGCCAAAATTTCTGTGCGCCCGACCAAAACTGTTCGGGTCTAGGCGAGGGGGTTGGCGGGGGTACTTTTGTGTAAACATCCGTGTCTTGCTACTCAGCGTGACTCACTCACCATTACCCCCAGCACTGCCAATAACCGGCACCCGTGACTCATATATCCATTAATATATCCCTTTTCCCAGAAACTTAAAAAAATACTATGCTATGTTCGAGTTGACGTAATGCAATTTGACGTAAAGCCTCGGAAAGATTAATAATAATGAATCATATTGTATAGTATTTCAATTTGTTTGGTATTGAATGGGATTTCTATTATATAGTTTTATATAAAGTAAAAGCTGTGTTCAAGTTGACGTAATGCAAGTTGAAGTACATGCAAGAGGCGATATAGGCCACTTTGACGAACCCAAGGATTTCTAAGAAGTTTAAAACGAATGTCGTCATTAATACTCACATTGGAATTCAAGTATAAGTAAAGATGTTAAAATACTATTTTCCTTAGCTGATGTAGATGGGTAGACGGGTGTAATTGAAGAATATGGTTTGAAATCTGGCTCTTGCACTGGCACGTCTTGATCCTTTTCACAAACTACGGCAACATTGCCATTATCAGTTTTTTTTTTTTTAAAAAAAGCTCCTTATGTCACTCATTGTACACTCACAACTACTTATATAAAACAAAACTCAATTTTTATACAACGACTTGACAGCAACAATTTCTGACAGCACTCAACTGTCTCAACTCACTGACTAATGTATTATTTTTTTACAAAGTAGACTTAATCGAACGAAAATAACTTGGAAGTAGGCGTACTGAATTTAAAATAAATTCCGCAAAACATTAATTGGTACTCAGTTATAAAATTCAAACATTGATTCTCGACATTGATACTAAAGCCACAGAATCGGTTATAGCGAGAATTGACATTGAGATTCGACTTATCTCTGCTATTTTGTTTTTGCTTTAATAATAAATTTCTAGCTGAAAAATGCGTAAAAACGCAATTTCAGGACATCACATTTACCAGACCCCCTGCACACCGCTGTACCCTATTCTCCCGGTGCCCATGTGTATAGGGCTAGGTAAAACTCTAACATGCGGTAGCATGTTTACATTTTTTCACCTAAAGATTCGATAATTAAAGTTGAGAAAAAATTTAATCGTACAATGAGTAAAATACGTATAAGAATTAAAAGGTAAATTAATAAATAGGATTAGTAAATGAGACTAATTGTAAGATGACTCAGCAATACAGTTAAAATTAGTAAAAAGGAAGTTTTTTATTACTTAAAAGCAAGTGTAATAAAACGTCCACTTCAAACGTTCGAAACTAAGTAATATCTTTGAAACTAAGAGACGTAATGAAGAAGTTTAAAATGAAAACTATCTTTTAGTGATAAACTAATAAGTTTAAAACAGTAAAATTTCAAAAACTATTTTGCTCAAAAAAAGTAAATTTTTAAAATTTAAGACTTTCGAAAAAATGTCGTTACTTTGGAATTGTGCTGGTTACAACTACTATTGAGTTTTTAAAGAAGCAAAAAATCAAAAGGAAGAAAAATTTACAAACATAATCAAAATTGAACCGTAGCACAGTGCAGGGAGCTTATGGGGAAACGGGACAAAAATCAAAACTATATAACCATAGAATAAATAGTTTTAATTATTTATACTTAAAAATGATAAATTACATTTTTTAATTTCACACAATAATTAGATGTATAATATACTGTATTAGTTAACTGCTTAGTTGGCAACACACTTTTATAATTAAAACAAACACACTTTTTAAGATAGAATTTAGTCAGAATCTCATTTAAATTCTTCTTCTTCACTGAAGGAAATTCTAGGAAAATCTGATTTCAAACCGTCTACATTTGGTGAGGAGGTATCACAATTTTGAATTTACAGTAATAATAATTTATGTCATCATTTTAATTCTTTGTTGCAATTTTCCTCTTTAATAAGACTAGGGGTCTAAGGTCAGCAGAAAAATCCTCATCAGATGTCTGTTTTAGCACTCTTTTGAGAACTTACGAGTATGAGATAATAGATTCTTTCTAACATCCTTATAACTAGCTTTCAGTGCCTCCTCGGACAACTGACCAATAGGGCGAGAAAACGAATCAATTATATTACAGCCGTGTACAAGCACTTTGTGACACTGCTGGGTATGTAATACCAGATATATAAAATAAGATACAGGGCCCTGGTACAGAAAATAAGATGCAGATAAGTACTCTAAATCTAACGATACATACAGCTTCATACAGCTTCCTAAAACTCTTTAAATGATCGAAAACTTGACAATTAACCTCTTATCCACCTCTGTAATCTCAGAACTGAGATCGAGTTGGAGAAGAATCGTCTCGCCATATCCGTTATTGGCAGAGCCAAAACCGGGCTTCGGTTTGTCTACAACCAATCCCATCTTTAATTTGAACTCTAACTGAATTCATTTTTTTATTTGTCGCTACTACTTGCTTATTATTATCTCCTCAAACTTGCCAAGTCTTGACAGGAATTCATGAAGTATGCACGAAGTATTTACGAAATCTTGGCAATACGAAGAATGCATTCGAAAAATCTGATCCAGCAGTGTAATGTAAACAAACCTAAATGGTAGTTTTTCACTGATGGAGGGCGTTTTAATACATTTATGGGTTAGGAGTCGCTCCACAAATTACACAGTTAGAAATAGCATTAGTATTTGATAACGTATTGACTATACTATCACCCATCACAGTAAACAACATTTACAAGACACGACCATATCTTGACCGTTTGAAGTAACGTGACAGATTTCGAGCTTCATAATGTTTTCTTTCATTACGCAAAAGTTCTTGACTCTTTTTTTAAACAAAAATTGTATAGGTCTACAGTAAAGAGTGGATAATAGTTTTAAGTAATCCACACTTCCTTACCTATCTTAAGATCAATTTTAGTTTCAATGGGACCATCGCTATTAAAAACAAAAATTCATCAGTATTTTATGTATCTTGATATTTCTGATTATAATGGCTGTGGCCACTGCTAACATCAAATCCCCATTTGCAAGTAACTCCTTAATACTCTCTTCAAAATTTACAGCGTTTACTAAACTTTGGGATGTTATTTGAATTAAATCTTGTAAATTAACTTCTGCAAAAGATTCGGTAGCACTAAATTTAATGGAAATTAGAGCGCCTTTTGTTTTGAATAATTGCAAAATACTTGGAAAACATTCCGGATTTACTGAGTTTATAACGATTTTAATACGTTTTATTTACGTTCGACAAATTCAAATCTATATACAGAGCTAATGATGAGGAGTAAGCAGATGAATCTCTTTTCTATGAGGAAGTAGCTCCACCTGGAACATGAGCAGCAAATGCAGTTCTTCTGGTGTACTGATGGCCATGAGTTCCGCTACTTGTTTCTTCAGTGATTTGATGGATAATTATTCTTCGAAGTGTTTTTTGTCTTCTGCGAGCACGGCTGGGGTCTCGTAATTTCACTCTTGACCAGTTGATGGAAGACTGGTCAAGAATGGCAAGGATATTCCTTGATGTAGCCAATTCCACACACACACACGCACGCACGCAAAAACACCTAAAATCAAATTACTATCTTCACATATTTCTTTTTACCGTAAGTATTCTTTTTATAGGTGTATAGTGTATAATAAGATACCTAAAACCAATAATTCACTGAAAACAATTCACAGGACACAAATCAAAACACAATATTAATTACTTGTTGTTCTGAACATTGTAATGAAAATAAAGATTGCAATCAGCTGTTTCACAAATATAGATTGCAATCAGCTGTTTCACAAATAAACTTTTGTAATCACATGTATTGAAAAAATACTTAGTTAACTCTAATGTCCATTATAGCCCTATTTTGGTTTCACAGTCACAATAATTATTGCTTCTTACACAACTCATATATACATTTAATAAGTTTATTTGATTTGCTACTCTAAATCGTGTGTAACAACTTTGTTATAATTTCGAAGTTCAGCATAGTAAAGTGAACATTTTTGGCATGTGTGTAGTAAGCAAAAGATTTAATTTCCTTGGATTTAAATGTTCCTTCAATTAAAACAAACTGCATGAAAAATCGGCACGGTAGAACTCCTGTAATAGGCATTAATAGGGTTATCGCCAAAACCACACAAAAGTGACAATGTGTCAGGTTTTACTGTGAATTTCAGACCCTAAGCTTTCGAATGATACCATCGTATTTGATCTTATGAGACCATTGGTCGAAATAGACCAATTTTTAACATTTCGTAAAGTGTTTTACACTTGATTTTGTGATTTTACATATAAATTTAGCTTTATAACAACCAATTAGTAATGCATACTTAAAACGGCTAATTGGGTCATTACTTTTATGATTCAAATTAAAATAGGTTAGGCCTAGAATAGACCAATGTGAAACAATGTGGAAAGAGTTTTATTATATACTTTATTGTCTGATTTTACATACAAATTCGGTTATCGTACCAACCAAATAGTATGCATACTGAAAATAATTAATTAGGTCCATTATATTTATATTTCAGTACAAAAATAGGTTAGAGCTAGCATAGATCAACATGAAACAATTTGGAAGGTATTTTAAACGTGATTTTACATACAAATTAAGTTACCATAGCAACCAATGAATCCTTAAAACAGCGGATTATGTCCAATTTATCAAATGTATTAATAGTGTGACAGTGGTGTGATTTGTGATTGATGCCGTTTTTATATATATACAAAATGAAATAAAATTGTTATTTCATAATTTTTGCAAATAATGGCAAAATGTTCTTTCATTTAAAACACACCAGATAAAAATCGGGCTCTTATAACTCCAGAAATAGGCATTAATACAGCTGTAGACAAACGTATTTAAAATACAAATTTGGGTGTGCTTAGGAAGTGCTTGGAAGTGATAACTTCTTTGACCGATCTACATTCCCAAATAAATTTGAACGTAATAGGAGAATAATTTACCGGTACAATAATTTTTTTACAATGAATATTCCATTTGAGTTAATTTATTTTTTGACAAAATAAGTAATTATTTATTGAAATAACAGTTATTGTACATGTGTATCTTTATAATATAATACTCATTCTTATCTCTTATGTAAATTATGTTTGTATTTAAATGATTCAAATTAACATCATTGGTTACATCCTCAATCACCATATCTTCATTTTCATCACTTTCTCCCATGTTATTTTCATTAGTTTCATTACTATTTCTATCAAATTCAAGAAAAGGAACGATCGGTTTATGATAACTAAAGTAACTAATAAAAATTTTTGATTGGAAATTCTCCAAAAATCTTGTAAATACAGCATCAATCGTTGTTCCATACCTCGTTGTACTCTAATTTCTATCATCGGACATGTTTAAGTCTAGCTTTTGAATCGATCTCAATGGTTGTGTCTTTTCGTCGGCAAAACTAATATTGAAATCGCTACTGATTATCATTGGAATTTCATGAAAGTTTCTCCAAGCATCGCAGAACCGTCCTTAGTATATATTAATTAATTATGATGAAAAAATTTAATGATCTGAATATTTTTGCCTGGAGAAATATAAACAGCAATAATTATGATAACCTGTCCAGTTTCTGTTACACATCTACTTAAATGAATTGATCTGATTTTCTACTGGAACACTCCAAGGCCAGATAATTTGTTTGAATGAATATCCATATGTGAGGTTGCTATATTCGCATTATCACCTGCATTATGATAAATTGCTACTCCACTCCGGCGAGAAAAGCCATTCCGATGCAAACTTTGGAAGAACACATTGCAATGACAATATTGTTTGTTTATGAGTTTGGAAGTGTTCTTTTAGTGCATACAAAAGTCACCTAGATACTGTTTGGGGATAATGTTCTTGCGGTGAGGTGTATGATACATTAAGCTGGTAATTTGCAATCTGCAAATACAAGGAACTTATCTGCTATATTAACTTTTCCTGTAATACAATATTTGGGACACTTATTGCACACCACCTTGTAAACTCCTGTTTTATGACTTATGTCCCTCTTTTTGATGTTATTTGGTTTTAATAGAATTACCACTTTGTTGTGTGCATTAAATATGACAGTGGTATTATTTTTTGCTAGTTCATTTAACAGAATGCTATTAAAATGTTGACACAATTTGTGAACACATACATCTTCACCTTATTGTTTGGGATAAGATTGTTACACTTAATTATTATTTTTTTGGTTTACGAATTAAACTGTCGATGTTTGAACTCATCGGGAGATGTGAGAGTTAAAAGTCGATTTCGAATCAAGTTAAGTGTTAAGCCGCCATTTTTGTTCCATGGGATGATGTGAAGTATAGTGTATCCTTTGATCTGTTGATGTCGATTCATATATATTAGTTACTCACTAAGAATGAGTTAAGTTTAGTAATCAAACAAATCTCGACTTCAGTTTTTTGACTTATCTCTTATGTTTCATAGTCTCAGGATACCGAGAAAGTGATTTTCAACATGCCCTGCGTCCGTTATCGTTGCCATCTGTATGTGAGCTCAATAGCAGCCACAACAATCATTAAGATAAGTAGATAAAATTTTGTATATTAAAATATAGTGTGCCCATGTAATTGAAATTCAGTAAAATTGAATTGAAAATATCAAAGTGGTGGTCATTTTAAACAGTTTTTTTTTAAATTTTCTCGTGTTATTGAACTTATATCGAACCAAATTAGATTCAAATTTTCCTATTCTGCATGTAATAGTACGAACCCCTACATTTTTAAGATGACAAATAGCGATGTTTTTTATACGATTTACACTATTGATCGTAGGTACTTGGTAGAACTCCATTTTAATGAAAAAACAAAAACAATATTTAGTAAATTCTACAATTGAATTGAGTCTTGCCATGGTTTCGCCAGCAATGTGTTAACTCTATCTGTGTTAAGCTGCCTTGTAAATGCCGTTGCTGGCGAAACCATGGTCGGCAAGACTCATTAAATTGTAGAATTTATTAAATATTGTGTTTTATTTTTTCATTAGCGATGTTTTCGGTCATAAATGTAATATCGAAACCCGATTTCCTAAGAAAATGTGGTTCATATAGTTGCGGGATCTGTCAGGGCCGAGTGACCGACACATGGTAACGAGTGGAGACTCTTTCACATATGTATTTCGCCAGGGCTGAGACACTGACATGACTAAGCGAGAGAAACTTTTTAATATATACACATCTACGAGGCATAGTCACCGTCAAGAAAGTAGTGACACAATTACGAGGTTCACAAAATTTGTAACAACTGTTTTAAACAAATATACTGTACTGGATGAAACTCCTTGATCTACTAATACACTTTAACATTTCCTACATGGCCCAGGAAACCAACTTTTAAGCATTACATTTAGAGCATCTGATTGTATTATTGTAAGATGAGAGCTTGTCATGAAACCCATTGTCATAAACTTGAATTGTTCGTAAATTTTGAAATGTTTAAGTAAAAGAAATTTAAACTGTTCTTTGTCTGTTATTTTAAGGTATACTGTAATTTGTATGCTGATTAGATACTTGTTAAGAGTTTAAATTGCCTAGTATTGCCATTTTATAGGGAAACAATAAATCTACATAGCAGCTGTAGAAAACCAGTCTATTGCGATGTCGATTAGTAGCGTAATAAAGAGCATAATAAAGTTTTCCATATGATTTAAGAAAATTTCTCCCATTACACAGAACATTGCATTACTACTCCATTTGTCTGTATGTTCCCAATACCATAAAATGGAAAGATATGAAAATATATTAGAATGATATAAGTCGAAAACACAGCTTCTTACGAGCCTAAAATGAGATGTGATAACATGAAAGAAGGTAAAGGCCAAAGTTGTGTTTCAGCAAATATATGCAAGTCTAATGCAGAAATTTACATGTTCTTAAAGAATTATACATTTTAATTTTTGATAAATGACTAATAGCACTAACATGCAACAAATACATAAAAATAAATCTTAGTCATTTTATTCAATGTGAAAGTGATAACCCAAAACAGACATAGGGAAAAATCCAAAATTTAAAAAATTATAATATAAAAAATCTAAGTATGTCATATTGTAGCTAATATGGCCATAACCCAAACGTGAACACAATAATTAATTTTAAAAGTTTAAAATCTTCATAAGTAATTTGACAGGCTAAAAAAAAATAAAAATCAAAAAATAAAAGAGTTGAACATTTTAGTAATGTTAAATGATTATCAGGGGAGAGATACATAACGTACCAACATTTCATTAAAATATAATTTATAATTTAGGATATATTGAAATATAAATTAAAAACTGTAAAATGTACATTTTTGGCCAAAGGAAAGTTAATTAAAAATAGTTGAATACAAAATTACGTGGATAAAAACTGAAAAATAATTAGAATAAATTTGTTTCTTTCTCATCTGTATGTAATATAGAGATATTTTTATTCTGGGTGATAGCAACGACTATTATTTTTAATCTTGTGGATGAGTTTGTGAGAAAGTTAGTGCATTGTTTTTGCACCTTTAAAATAACTTCTCAGATCATTAGTTACATATAGACCTTATTTTTTCTGATATTCCTAAATTTCTCCCAGTTTGAAGGAGGAAGTCTTGCATACAAAGGATTGAGTAAATATAACAATAAGAAAATCAATATTTTCTTTATTTAACAAATACATAACATTTTACATTGTTGTTTCTTAAACTAGGAACACTTTAAAACTGCTTTCTATTTATATAAGTAACAAATTAAAATAACAGCCAAAATATACATATACCTACACATGTATAAACACATATTGAGTCTTCTTTGGTAAAATTTGCTAACTTCAAAAATTAAAGAACTATGCACAAACACATACTTTATTTCATTCAGTTAGTCACTGAAGAGTCTATGAAGAGTTTGAAATTAGTCTATGGCGTCGTCATGGTACTTACCCGGGTTTGGTATGAAATCATTCTATACACAGTTTAGCTAACGTTTTAATTATGCATCCTACGACTTGGGACATAACAAGAATATACTGTAGTCTATAATATTTATAGTTAGAAAGAGATAGAAGCTAAATTTATAGTTTTGACAATAAAATTAATATAAAATCATGGTTTCACAATAAAGACATCTGTATTTCTAATATGAAATTATTTATTATCAAATTAAAACAAGTTTTGTATTAGAATTTTACAAAAACCGACAGATATACTTTATCAAAAATGTCACCAATCATACTATTTTCAAATGTCCATTAGCACTAAATGAATGAAACAATGCACAGTTTATACAGTTTTTTCTTCATTTAAAAAATTTGAATTCCATCATAACTTCAGAAACACTCTGTAAATATATATATATATATATATATATATATATATATATATATATATATGTATATAACATATTATGTGAACATGCTATATTATATTCAGTAAGATCCTAAAGGAACATCCTAGCTTTCTTGTTTTATATAAAACTATAATAATTGAAATGGGCACCCACCAAACTAACCACTGAACTACCCACTCGGTTCTAATCTATTTGTGGTAAGAGTAAATAATTTTAAAACACAGTCTTTATGTTTTGATTCCTTTCTGTATGATACAATTAATTACACAGGATGGCAGGAAAACAACAACATATCGTGTTAGTTTTTGTTATTAATTTAGATAAATGTCACTTGGATTCCATCTAAACTAAAACTAAGTTACGTGACCTATACCACGTAAAGAGTCTACCTAGTCCTTTTCAGTCAAAGTGTGATCACCACATGGAAATTTGTATCGCCATTGTTCCACCAATCTCAACCAGAGTTTGCTACCAATTAATAAAATTAATACATGAGTAATCCTTGATTAAGATAAACAAAATCTTCACACGGGATTCAATTTTCATCATTAATTTGCCCAGCTTCTAAAGGATAATCGCAATTATCAAAAGCAATTTTTTAAATTTATATGTTTGACATGAGGTCAAAGTAATCTTATCATTTATATTTTGTTGAAGTATGCAATATTTTTAAAGAATAACTCAACTTAAAAAAAAAAAATACACTCTTTGAACTTGATGATAGGTTCAAGTTCTTGGTATTGATACCAAGAGTGTGTACCTCTTGATAAATAGATGAACTGTAATTCAACCGTTTTTATTTACCTTTAAAAGTTTTCCACAAAAAAAGTTAAAAAGGGTGTCAATTTATTTTCAACCCCCATATTTTGAGAAAGCTTTGAAATGGTACAAAAGTTATTATGATGGTTATTTTTGCTGAACTCACTTTTTCTTTAATTGATAATGTAAAACAAGCAAAAATAATTAAATTAAGGAGACATCAAGTTGGATCAAAATAATTGAGAAACAACCCATAAAACATGTGTATAATTGTATGAAATGTCGTTGTTTGCATGATAATTTCTGTAATCGTTTGCTATATTTATAAAATTATAGTAGCATTTTGTATGGATTTTGGAATAAGAAGGAGATGAAAGTTCGTTGGTCGAAGAAATTCGATTATCCTCGCCACATTATGTGTGACGAAAATCATTTTTCTGTTTCTTTACCATTTTTATGAATTTTGATTTATACAACGAATTTAATGAGACAAAATTTTGGATATCAAATCCAAAATTCTAAAACCTGTATTAAGAAAGTTAATGTTTTGAGAAAAAAGCTCACATAATATATCACTGGTATCTAACAGTATTTTGTGGCTTTTAACTACTAATTGATGGAATAAATGTTAATGGTAAATTACATTTAATTGGAATCTAGTCAGTGGTTACAATAATCAACAAATACAATGAACAAACATAAATTTGTTTACTTATTTCGAATTAACTGGGTAGCATGTAGCTTAATTTCTTCTAGTTACCAAACTTCCCTAGTGGAAGTGAGAAATAAAACTAATGTTAATAAATTTCACTACTCATTTTCTAAGTGAATAGAAATAAAGTAATGAAAAACATTTTGAAAAAACCATTATTTAGTATGATTTCTTCTGCGTCCAAAACCTCCACTTTATCCTTCATCTATGGGTGCCCAATCTACGCTTAACTGTTTATCATATAAATCACTTTGTTGTTAATTTAAAAAATATAAATTACAAAATATGTATCACAAATTACAAAATATAGTACTTTAATACACCACACAATGTTGTTAGGTATTTTTTTAATAATGGATAAACCATTTATTAGAAAATCACAACAATATAAAATAGTGAAATTATTTATTTTTCACTAATTAATCTATGTAGCTATTACGACTAAACAAATAGACCCATTGCTTGTCTGTCATGCTATCACGAATATCAGGTATTTATGGGGAAATATTGCAACATGAAGAGTTACCTTTCACAATTAGTACTCCTTAAGAATAATATGTACTTGTCTGTACATCTATTATAAACTTAATAAAGTTTACGGAAATTTATGAAAATGAAATAAAATAGTTAAAAGTCGTATTATAAAAAGGCCTGAAATGCAAAAGTGTTATGCAAAATATAATAAATTATATAGTTATTTAGTTTAAAAATTATTATTATTAGAGAGTATTTCATTGTTGATATTATAATTTTAATAGTTTGAATAATTTTTTTTTTAAAATTCCAAAGCTCTTGTTCTGATATTCCCACAAACCCTACCTTTAGGAATGATAAGCAATAACAATACTTTCCACAACGTATAACCGGTATAACGATATTTACCATTCGTGAACTTTAGAGCATTAAATTTTAAAATTGTTAAGTACAAAATTTAGTGTTATAAATTCAATAAAAATTATAAAAGTAAACTATGTAAACACAGTATTATTTGTACTATCTATTATCAAATTTAAAATATCAAATTAGAAATTTAAGTACTCCGGTTGATATCAAATGAGAAGATAATGTTTAGGACTGTATTTAAAATATCAATTTCACTTCTTTTTTCAAACTAAAACTGAAGCAAAGAATGATTCTGATTTTAATTGTAAAAGTATAAAATATAATATACAAAATTAGTTTATGCTAAAACAAATTAAGTAAATACAACTTATAAAAAATTGATTATTTAAATAAAAACTAAAACCCTGATAGCTGTTTAAGAAGGTCTAGTCATAGACAGTCTGCGTGGGGGCAACTTCGAGGAGCATCTGACAAAATACTGTGACGCTGTCTGTAAAACATAAATTAAAACATGTAATAATTTGTAGAAATGAACAGGTGATGTATATAGGAATACGATTAGTGACTATCATTAAATTAATGATGAAAATGAAAATGATCTGAAAATGTGCATCTGAAGGGAGGAGATTTTGAAAGGTTTATTTTTATAGGATGTTACAAAATATATTCATAGTTAAAACAATTAAAATGAAATTAAATTTGATAAGTACTAAGGACACAGCACACAGATCTTATGCTGGAAGTAGGCATTATTAAGGAGAAAATTGACAGTATTCAAATGCACAAACTTAAAACTCAGCCAATTATTATCTGTGTGATAAAACACACAAATTCATCATCTTAAAGCAACTTTACTAATAAAATTTGGATTACAGATTTCAATTCCAGTTTTTAACTTTTAGAACCCTCAAAGCCTGAAAATACAATTTGTTACGTCAATTTTGTTTTATTTCATCTGAGACAATTGGAGTTAAAACCAGTATAGGGAGAATTAAAATGTTCAAAATTTATTGTTTTAATTGTTACAAAAACAAAACAAAAATTAACACTTTTTGACAGATATTGCTGGTCAATCAATTTATTAAAATTTTACAAAAAGAACTTCTATTAAAAATTTGATAAATATGGAACAAAATGTTTTGTGTAAATCTATACGTCTTTCTGTTTTACTGAATGAAAACGAGTTTCAAAGGATTGCCATGCACAATGCACATTTCATGATTAAAAGTTAATTTCCTATTAAAATAACATCATAATGGATCATAATAAAAAGCCTTTTATAATAAACAAAAACTCTAAAACTTATTGCTAGAAAATGCAGCAAGATAAATAATTGTATGCAGGATAAAAAATACAATACGTCAAAAATGTTAGGATATTTTGACATACACAGACAATTGAATTGGTTTGGTGGGTGTAGAGGAAAAACAGTGATTAATTAATTAGACAATATTATATCCCTTACCTTTTTGCATTTAATTACTATAAACATAAAATAAAATATATTCTATAATTTAGATGGATTATTTTTGACAAGGAAATCCGATGAAAGTAAATTGAAAAGCTACCCATGATTAGAAATTAGTGTTATATGAAAAATTAATCAATTAAAAAGAATGGTGTAATTTAGAGAGAGTATCAAGTATTTAGATCATCCATCATGAATATAGTAACATTATAATTGCTGTCAATTCATTTATCTATATTGAAAAAGATTAATTGGTTTTTATTTTATCATTCACAGTATGAGTGACAAATGTTACAAGATTTATGTAGTGTTTTAATTAAAAAAGACACGATTTTTTAAATAAAATGTTTATAACCGAGCAGAATTTGAAAAAATACAAGTCATGTGTTATTTAATAATTCCATCAACAAAGCATACAACCAAACAAAAAAGATTATATGATATTAAAAACTATGTTCTTAATTATATATGGTACAAAAACGAAAATTATTATGTGAATTAGCCAAATGTAATGTATTATTCGCTTCTTTTAAGAATGTAATGTATTATTTTCTTCTTTTAAGAATGTAATGTGTTATGTTTTCTTTTAAGAATGTAATGTAATGTTTTCTTCTTTTAAGAATGTAATGTATTATTTTTTCTTTTAAGAATGTAATGTATTATTTTCTTCTTTTAGGAATGTATTTCTGAAAAGAAAAAAAGAAGAAACAGGTTAGCTACTCAAGTTGTTAACAATTAATATGTAGTAATAAATTACCTCATTTGTTCCGTCATGTGACTTTACTTGTCTTGTTCTCAAGACGCGTTTCAGAGTCGGGACTGTTAGTTTGCGGACCGTACAGCAGTGCGCACTATAAACATTATGTCGGTAACTAAGTATACATGTGTATGTGCATTTTGTGTGTGTGTAATATTATATATGTCTTCGTAAATGTTTTAATGTTTTGACGACCTCGACAGAGATACAACTGAAGATGGAGTCCCGACTCCAAAACGCGTCTTGAGAACAAGACAAGTAAAGTCACATGACAGAACAAATGAGGTAATTTATTACTACATATTAATTGTTAATCACTATTGACTTGGACACCAAAAATGAACATTAAGTTGTTAACTTATCTCAAAGTATGGCACGAATTCTGATTAATTTTTTTAAAAAATTGAAACAATTGTGTCAATGCAGATAAAAATAAATTTTTATCCCGGTTATAAAACAATACTTACATATTTATAAAAATGTGTTTAGCCATAATACATTGGACGAAGCCTATAATGTTTTAATATAATACTAAATTAATCAGGTATCCTAAAACACATATACTAAAACAAAAATAACAATATACACCTAAGTTCTGAAAACATTAAGCTATAAAAACGACATTTCGTTTGTACACTTTAATACATCATACATACTCCCTTGTTTGTTTGGTTGTTATTACGTAGTCAGTTTTACATTCAAGCAAAAATAAGTGTTCAATTTCTAAATACATTATTAAATGCGTTTTGATCCGAGCGTGTAAAGTCTATTTAAATAAATATAACTGAGTTTGCCACTAGAAATCAGTTATTGATAAGAAAGAAGTGAGTTGAGATCCTATTTGAAATTTAACACTACAAGGCCCAAACAGGGCTGGTTTTATCAACGCAAACTGGATGGTGGAAGGTTCCATTTAAATATAAAAATATGTGGCCTAATTGCTGACTAAACATTAGATATACAAAACTAAAATAAACTAGGCAGAATATTAAATCTATAAACAAGTGGAACAGTTTGCTTTATTATACAGAACAGACTATCTAAAGATTGTGCAGAACACGGTAACATAAAACCATCCTTTTTGTCTTATATTCTTCTAGTTTACTTTTATCATAAAGGCTTGTTAAATAAACAGAGAAACATACTAAATACACATAAATAAAACACACGTAATTTGTATTGAATGTACACATTACTAATTGATGTATTTTGTTTAATTTGCCATTAAAAAAACCGAAACTAAATGATGTTGTTGCTTTGTATTCAATAAAAATCATACAAGTAAGAGATTATGACAACTCAAACCATACAAATATTAATCTATGAAAGAATACATTTTCATAAATTACTTGTGAAATAAACTAACATTCAAATATAAAGTAAATAAGAAATAATTTTATACTACTGATGTAGACCATTTAATTCTGATTTTTTTAAAATGAGAAACATCCAGAAACAAAAATGTTTGTTAATACATGCATTAAATTTAATTCAGGGTATATGTCAGTGTTACATTTTTTTTAAATATTGACTTTTTATTGTTCATTCGGATTTTTTGAGTTAAAATCATTAAAAAAAAGTAAAACCGAAAAATCATTATACTTTTGAATATTCTAATTTGAAATGAAGATATATTCATCAATTATCAAAATAAGAAACAAGTCGCAAGAACAACAGTAATTACTGACATAATTATAATAAAACAAAGAAATAAATATTAAACAAACAAATACTACGATGATGATTTCTTTTTACAATTACAAACCTTTTATTTCCATTTCTTGAACATTTATTAACTGTATACAAATACTGTATTAAAAATACTGAGTGTGTTAGTTTACAACATTATTAAACACTTTTATAATAATAATTAATTGTCGAACACATATTATTTTACCAATTTGCTTTCAAAGGACTTCAGCCTAATTCTAGGTTTAGATTGAAACAAAATCCACTACACAGTACAGGTATAAATATCTCATCAAACCCAAGTTTTTATTTCAATCAAATGTTTGGAACCATGCAGTTTCACTGCTACAACTATATGGTTATATTTTAAAGCTCATTAACGTTTTTCTCCGAATATTTTCCATATGAATTTTAATTTTTTCCTTGTTGTTTACAGACAAAAACCTCTCAGTCATCATTGTCTTATAAAAAATAAAATAAAATAAAGACTTCTAACACTGGAATACTCTAATAGTGTCAGGGTAGGAAAAGAACAAGAGTTGGTTATTTGAATTGTCAGACTTATATATATATATATATATATATATGAAGACCTAACATACGTTAATGTTTAAGTTGTATATTTTAAACTGTTTTTATCAATGGAGAAGTCTAAAGTGCTATGTCCAAATTTATTACGTTTGTACATTTCTTTCCAAGCTAGTGTTTAAAGATACTTTATAGCTTAAATAAATTTTATTCTTATGTATATTTTGTGTGCACTTACAAAACTGATTTTTCATTTTAATTTGCAAGGTAACCTTTTACATTTATGATTAAGCCAGGATTAATGTATTGACGAATAGCAAATGAATCTTTTACCACAGGTAGGTCTTGAGTAAGGGATTGACAATTGAGCAGAGGAGAATAAGGTCATTGAAATGTTCGTAAAATGCTGATGCAGGTTGTATCCTACTTTTTGTTTTTGGCTAAGAAGTGTTAATTTGATATTAGGCCTCAAGTAGCTAAAGTTCGAACTTGGATCAGCTGATTAGAAAATATGACTTCGTAGAGTTGATGTTCTTGTATACCGTCAATCTAAGTTTATTAATTTAATATAATAAATTATTTAGTAAGTTTAATTAACTTCATAAGACTCATCTTAGGGAATTAACTATCTTCAAGAGAAAAATAGGTGTTAATGTTTCTGGTACATTTTTGTGACATTCTGTACTAGGGAATTTGTTACAATGATCCATTATTCTGGTAGCAGATATTTCATTCTATTTTAGTGTTGATGGATATTTAACATAGTTAATAGTAGAATGCTCAACAAGGGCCTCATAATATTATATTCTTTCAGTTTGAAAACATTCAAGAAACCAAATTATATAGTTTGTTAATTGTAGAAAAAAAATTGCTTTATATTTTTATAAGTACTTATTTGGGTTCTGTACTTTCTATTATTTTCCTTTCAGTCGACATGCAAATATTTTTTCAAATCTATTATAGAATTTACGACTTTTACTTTAGAAATATAAGTTATTAATAAAATTAGTACTTAGCTATTTTTGGTTTTTGAAACTGATGTTTCAGCATGGACAAAAATAGAAAGTTCTTTTGAAACTATACTTCATATTTTCCATAAATATTTCGGAAATAATCCTGTCTGTGAAAAAATCTGAGTAAGAAAGAAGTGAAAGTTGTTTGAAGAAAATGTGCATAATTTATTTTTGAGTTTCAAAATTAAATGGTCAAAGTAGTTAAGATTTCAATGAAGTCTAAGATTACAAGAAAGTGTTAGATGAAGTTGATGAACCCAATCCCACTTACCCTCAGCAGAAGTGTCGAGGTCCCAGAGTGGCTGGGAAGTCGGGTCCTTACATTCTGCACTTCTGAAAATGGAATCTCGCGAAAACATGCCCTATGATTGTCATGTGAAACCCCCCCAATTATAATACTAAGACTTAATTTATCATGCAATAATATTCTAGATTTAATCAAAAGCAATATAATTGTTATTTTAAAATGTAAAGAACAATAATTATTAATTATTTTTTCTCTGATTGGTGTAAAAAGTATTTATATAACTTTTAATAAAAAAGTAAAAATTGTTTACTAATAATAACTAAAGTTATAAAAACAAGATTAAATACATAATGTATTGATGGTTGTAACAGCGTTGCTTAAAATTGTATGGTGGTAGTAAAGTGTATTTCCTTATAAAATATTAATGAAGAAAATGTCAAACTAAGAAGTTTCCAAGTTTCAATTGTCCAGCCTAAACAGAAAAAAGCAACTCATTTTGTTTGCTAATGATCTTGGCAAGGGCTCACTTATTTGATGAAAGTAACCAAAATTGAATTTATTACCACCAACAGATGAAATGAAATAATCATTTAAAAAATCCACTATTTAAATTTTTTCCACCTTTTTTTGAAAATCAAAAATATTTAACAAATGGTAAAACCTAATTTAAAGAACCATTTTGACTTGAAATGAATCAAAATTTTATCTACTAAAATGATTATTATTGATTATACTTGTATTGATATATTTTTAAGGTTAATTAATGCATGGTTAGATAAGCAGTTTTTATTTATAACTATATGCAATTACTTGAACACCTCTTTTTCTCGCATTCAGTATATTACAGTACACACTAGTAAGTTTTATACTAATCTTGACAATTTTATATTTCACACTTTTCTTAAAAGAAAGCGTATTAAATATGATGCTATATTGATCTGCATCCACCTCCACTATTGGGATAGCTAAACCGATCTTCATTATTATCTTTCAAGATCTAAAAAAAATTTAAGGACATGAATTCAAGAAATTAATTTTAGTTGGTTAATATTATGCAAAATACGATTTATAAATTTATCATCGTTTACATTCAAAATGTTAAATGAACTGTGTAATTTCAGTAAAGTTGCTCTAATAATAGTAAAAGGTTGCAAGGTTTACTTTCCTTAAACTTATTTATATTTATTTAGTTTTATTACTAGTTTTTGTCTGTCTTAAGCCAGAATTAAAAGTCAAGCCAAAAGACAGGAGTTTCCTAAAAAGTGGTGTGAGTATTTCATTTTTTTCACTTAAATTAAACATAATTAATGACAAAATAATATTTCCTGTTGTAAAACTAAGGGATAGTCATGTTTCATCAAAATCGGTTGAAGAGAATTTATCAGTTTATAAATATTAATCAGGAATCCGGGACAAGAATTATTTTCACGACTTGCTTTTAGAAAAACCTAAATTGAAAAAATAACTAAAGATTCGTTTGAAAACTTGAAGTGCCCACCATAACCTATAGGGAGTTCGTGTAATGGTATTCTATACCATTAGCTGCACCTTATCAGTATTTATTGAATTAAACCACTATCTAGTTAGTACAGTATTACATTTTATAAGGGCCATTAAAATCAGATTTAGAAATGAAAACAAAAAATCGGTATAAACAAATTTTTTCATGTAGTATTTTTGAATATTATAAATACCTACTTTAAAAAAATCAACTTTACCTACCAATAGTATTGATTTACTAAATGTCAACTTATATCCGCCAATAATATTGCTTTTAAGATAAAAAATCAATTCATATTCAATTAAAATGCCCCTATAAACAATACATTATGTATTCTTGATTATACTTCAAACTTTCATTTATTACAAAATAAAAGTTTTTTTTAAAAAAATTACACTTTAATGTATGATAAATATAAATTTTATACTGTAATTTTCTACTTCTTACTGAAAGTATAAATGATTTATTTTGAAATTTTACTTTTATTTAACAATTATATGTAATAATATTTAATTTAAATAACTAGTTGAACATGTCATAAAAGTTCAATTTAGTATTTTGGTAACTAAAATACATTCTGTTAATAAGTTTTGTATTATCCAAATCACAGGAAGCTTAATTGTATAATTCCATAACGATTTTCATTTATTTTTGTGACATGTAATGGTATGAAAATTTGTTGGAGTTTTAATTAATTACGTTCCAAGTGCAAAAACCTGTTTAATATTTGTAATGTCTGAAGTATAATATCTATGAAAACTGGTGTTTGGTAATAATAATAAAAATGAAAAATAACTTTAAATTGTTCCTAATTTTAATTATTATTATTATTATTTTTAAACCCAAAGTATACACAACTTAGAGTTCCAAAATACACAAATACAAGAGTTTCATAAAAATTAACATATTATACATTATTTTTTATCAAAATTTATTCATATTTTTTCGCCAACCAATAAGCAATTTGGACTAAAATCCATTAATTCTGTTGGACATTCACCTCACACCATCATTTAAAATGCTTAGTTATGTGGATCACCTTTGAGATATAGTGTGTTACAGACAAACCGATATAATTTCTAAAATCGTCATTGAAGATCATTTAGTCATAAAGACTAAAATGTTATCGCACTATCATGACATGTTTTAACTACCTATTCGGAAAGTAATACTTCTAAAGGAACATATAAATCCCTTTTAAACATTTCTACTTTTATTTACCTAGCTAATGTAATAAAAGTTATATATGAACTTAATTGAAACACAAATTCTATATTTGATTATATGACTGATCTTCGATCTCTACGACTTAAGATATTCAGAAATAGTTTTTCACACACTATCCATCTGTTGTTTTTTAAAATATTAAAAATAGTCGTATTTAGACTCATTAAGAACATCGAAGGAGGAGGATTGTTATAACGGCACTAAAATGCATCAAACCGTTTGGGCCGTACGTAGAAACGATAAATTCGTTCGGACATCCTCCATTGTTGAGGGTTTGATTTTGAGAATTTTATCACAAAAATTATGTGATATAAGTTAATTTTTTTGTTTTACTTTTAGTTCTTGTCTACAAAAATTTAAAAGCAAAAATACAATATGCTTGCATGTTTAACATGTAATATGTTACTCTTGAGAAATAACATTTTTACAAAAATGCTCATAATTTTTGCGACAAATATTTCTTCAGTTAAAAGTCATTTTTAATATTATATAAATCTATTCCTGTGATTTGGATATTTATTTTTTAAATGTCAAATTGTATAATAAACTACACAAAACATTGCATAAACTTTCTCTTACACACAAAACCAAATATTGACCAAACCTAAAGTATCATCGCCACCTTCCAAAAAACTGGAGTTTTTTTTAAAACAAATTAAATATACCACAGACATCATCGTAGAAATTAGTCTTAAAATCGGACCAAACTATTTTGATAGATTTTATCAGATGTGCGGAAAATTATGCCTCAAACTGATGTGGAAATCTGCATGACAAAAATTACGATTGCGATTATGCTGGAAAATACCTAAATGAATCCAACACCGATCACAGTTGATTATCGTATTTTCCAATTTACTCATGACCTACAATGTATGATTTAACATATTAATTTAGATTATAATTGTTTGCCTCATCAATGATTGAATATATCTTGTGGGTATTATTTTTCTGTATAAGGTACATAGTAGTTATGGTTTGTAGGTATTGTTTCTAAGCTTGGTACATGGAAAACCTTTCTGATTCCTTCCCCTACGCGATAGGTAGGTGGTTTTTAGTAAGAATCTCATACTATTGGGAAGATCGTATGTCTCCCTTTGTCTTTTGAAGATTTTCCACCTATCCTACGAAATTTAAAAAAATAGGTGTTACCATACTATTTACAATATTTACAATTAATAAAGCCGATTTGTGTTTATGAAACGTCCATAGTAATATTTGGCATACTCCAATTTTTATATCTGAGTTTTACAGCGGTTGAGGACAAACATTTCTTGAGGCACCTGATTTACATTATCTTGCTTTACATTTTAATCTACATCTCTTAAGCGATTTGATTCAACTATTAACTAAGCAAGATACTTAAACTACATAAAACCTAAAAAATTTGAGGTAATTTGACAAGGTGTTCTTGATAATTGGTTTTAAAATGACAGAGATAACAGTTCAATCTCCTAAAGTGGCCTAAATGTAGAAGCAACTCAAAACGTCATAAGCCTTTAAAAAAACGCAAACTTAGACTTCAATTTCTTTAAATTTTGAAGCAATAAAAACTACAGAGAACATTACAATCTTACACAGTTGTTTCGCTCACATACTGCACAAAACTGATAATGCAAATGTAAGAAACGTTTATCTCAAACTGAAATGACATATTCAACAGAATGCACATTTTTTTTTTGTTTTTTTTACAAGTGAAAAACAAGAAACTACTTCAAATTATTAATGAAACAGACTAAATAAAATTAATTTAAGAAACATAATTGGAGCTGACTTACCTAAAAGTCGGGCTCGTAAATTCTGAAACTTACCCATAACGGAGGAATTGAATCCGTAATGAACGAAAGGGATGTAGAAGATTAAACCCGCTATGATGAAGAGACCTGCATACAGGTATTCAACCTGAGGGGTGTCGATGATTGGAGCTATTATTAGATATGTAGAGATCAAAAGAACCACAACAGGAATGATAATAGGCACCTGTAATCACAAATAAACTGTATGAAGTAGTGATACAAGGTTACCAACCCTGAAAAATATTAGTAGTTTGTACCTAATACATATCTATGTATTAGTTAGGTAGGCATACATTGCTCCCTAATTTAGCTTCCTGTTTCGTATAAGTCCCCTTTTATTCTTAAGTCAAAATAAGAGTACTCTATTTTAAAATTCAATATAAGTGCCGTTTAAAATAGAGGAAACATGGCAACTATTCGTTATTTTGTTTAAAATTATGCATCACTTAATAGGGATTAGCAATTAAAATGTTCGAATTACCCCCAAAACCCAATTTGGTGAGTACGAAAAATTTGACTTTTATGCTGAAAATAACATATTTAGTTTTATAAACTTTCCCAAAAGAGCAATTTTTTATTTAAAATTACTAAAATGGGGCTTTTAAGATACTTGGTATATGAAACATTATCAATGCAATCTTTACATCATAGTTAATTGTGACACAAACCACGTAATTTACAAATTTAATGATTTCTTGACCTAATATTTGCAGAAAAACAATATATATATATATATATATATATATATATATGTAAGACTTCTATGCGATGTGATCATCAAGTCCCAGACCCCTTCAATGTTTGGTAGTAATTAAAATAAAATCTTAAGAACTTTGCATCTGATCACAATTAAAGCCTATCAATTTTTAGGAAACAATGTATTGTGGTTTAATATTCCATTTGGAGTAGTTATGATGTACAGTGGTATAATTAAGAGATATTAAAATAGACAGAATTTCTAAAATTAACGATTTTAATTTTTGAAATCAAAACTTTATTTCAGTAAGTGAAAAGTGACTTAGATGAAAACAGTTCCATCTCATATCTTAGACACTATTAGTTTTATAATCAAACAAAATTTCAGTTTCTTGTATGTACTGGATTCAAATGACCCTCTTTTGTTGTCGAACTGTGATTAATTCTTTATATAAATCTTAGATTCTGTAAATTTCAATTTAATTGCCTAACAGCAAAACATACAATACAAAATAATGTCGTGAAATTATTTATTTCATAACTTTTAAAATAAAAAAAGTTAAAAAATTATAAAAAAGATACTACTTCATGCAGTTGTGATAAATAAAACTGAAAATGCCCAGACCGGCGAAAATTCTTATGAGAGTCAGGATTGGTGTATGATCCTACCCTAATGATCGATGTGGCATTGTTCGGCATTCTCTAATATAATATATTGATATGTTCTATGTATTAATAGTTAATATACATTACCTTATAGGGCCGTGGAAAGTTGGGTCTTGTGAACCTCATAACAATAAGAGCCAACATAGCTCCTCCATAGAAAATCCATGCGGTAAAACTGAAGAAATCAATTAAAGAGTCAATGGTACCAGAGAGCACCATGGCTATTGCTATTATAGACTGTAACAAAAAAATAAAATTATTTTATATCTTATTAATCAAATACTTTCAAAATTAATTAATCAAAACATTTTCTTTAAATAATTAAAACTACTTTCAATACACACAAATACAGAATTAAACTTAAAAACTCAAGAACCTTCATATCCATGTTTGCAATAACTATATTATTTCCAATGTTATACGATTGAATAAATAGAAATTATATATATTATAATTAAATGATTGCTAACATTCACAATTTTGAAACTTACATGAAAAATTAGTCCCGGGGCTGGTGTTAAGCGCCTTATATGAACGTATGATAAAATACCCATTAAATGCCCCTCACGACTTGCTGCAAAGCACAACCTAGAAATGGTACAAAACATTAAAATGTAATCAATTGTTACAGCAAATATCAACATTTACAGAAAGATATTAATAAGAATGTTACCTTCCAGCAGCAAAGAGGGTCCCATTAGCTGACCCGAAGGTTGATACTGTTACTGACAGAGGCATTAACCATGCCATCATGCCTAAAATACGATTTCCAAAAGTCTGGAATCAAAAATAATAATGCGAATTAATAAGAATGTAAAAGTTTTTGATACAGAAGAAACAAAAAACAAAGACAGAAAGCATATACACAGGAGGCAGTGTAATAAATATAACAATAGTGTTGTCATCATTTTAGACTTTAAAAGCGATAGAATGGCCTCATATATGTGTATATGTTTTCTTTTATTCAACCTATGGTCTCTGTTGTTATGAAATGCAGACTCGTTTGGAGAATTCAAGTTCAATACATTCAAACAAAATATTTCAGAAATTTGGGTA
The DNA here is from genome assembly GCA_963513935.1 of Aphrophora alni. NCBI lineage: Eukaryota > Metazoa > Arthropoda > Insecta > Hemiptera > Aphrophoridae > Aphrophora > Aphrophora alni. The sequence continues at coordinate 70,462,991 of OY740769.1, forward strand.
TTTGAATTACAAATCTGGCTCAACAACCTAACCTACATACATATAAACCAAACCTAAACTGAATGAGATTGTGAAACTAGTAAACTCAACTGACGAGTTTAAATGACTGTGTTTAAAAATATTAAAATAACTCTATGTATATCTTTCATGTTAAGGTATTATATTTTCTCCCTTACATAATATATACCTAGCATATACATTTTTGTTGTTGTTTTCAGTAAACATCAAAGTTGAGTTTTTCGTGAAAACATTGGTTTTTAAAACAGTTATTATTATTATCTGTCAGAATGTCACTTGTTTATATCCCAGCGGATTGACCAATTTTGCTCCAGTTTGACATGTGATCATATTTTTACCGAACCTCCAGATGTTTTATTATTATTTTTTTTTTAACTTGAATTTTATGCCTATCTGCCTAAAATTCAATGTAAAAATAATGATTTTTCTATTGTTGGTTCCAAAGACTTTGATTGAATTTTTATAAAAATGTAGTCCCTGAAATGACGAAATAAAACATATTGGCCGCTGTGAAATTTTATAATTAAAATTTTTTAAATTACTCGTAAAACCTTAATTACTTTTCACCAAAACTTAATTGACTTCGCTTGGATAGATGTGAGATATATTAATTTCATTTTCGCATTTTCAGCGATAGCTCCAGAACAAACATTTTTGGGAAGTTGCAGAATGAATGTTTTTTTTTCTGTTGTTTTGAATTTGCTGTTGGGAGTTTGAGAAAGTTATTGAACTGTTTGTTTACCACTTATTTACAATAATCTGTTGGAAAAAGTCATATTCCCGGTTTCTATTACAAGTGTCCGGAGATGTATTAGGGGTTTAGGATTTATAGTGATATTAAATATTTTGGTACCGGTATTACTTTTGAAAGGATGTACTTTCATGAAAGAACACGAAAAGGCTAAGAAGACCTGAAGTCCAAGTTGCGCTTATTAACAAAGATAACTATGGCTGGACGACAAGTGATAAAAAAAACGGACCTCTTCGCTAGTCATATTGAAAAAACATTTAAAGACAAACAGCTTATGAGGATGAACCTCAGAAATGACAGTGTAGATATAATCTACACAAAAATTAAAGAGCTAAAACAAGAAATCAAAACCAATTTGAGTACCAAAAAAATCACCTAGATTACAGGACAGATTCTTAAAGAGTTGCCCCATTCAGCTTTGGTTAAATATTACTGACATAAAACTAAAAACATCTGAAGGCAATATTAAGTAGCGAAAATCATTGAATCCTAAATCAAGAAAACATACAACACAGAATACATATCGACCCATTTTATGATTAACATGTCATTTAAAAAGCTACAATGTTCAAGCGATTAAAGCCAATTCTGGAAGAAAGAGATCTTATCCCCAAACATCAGATAGTTTTCCGAGTAAAAACTCATCTTATCTAACAGACAAAATTTTCAAAGTGAATCATGGAAGCGAATATTCTAAGGTCAAGGACATTAAAGGAGAGGTACCTCAAGTCAGTGTTCTAGGCCCCATCTTATGTTTACTACACAATGGAATCATTGCAGTCCCAGGGAGTAACAATTGCTACCTATGTCAATGACACTACTATTCTGGTTGTAAGAGACTCTATACGAAAAGCAACTGGAGCATTGAAAAGAGTTCTAGACAAATCAATATATGGACCAAAACATAGTGCTTAAAAATGGATGAGACAAAATCAGCCCATATTAACTTATAGTAAGGATGAGAATGTTTCTGTGCCCGTCAACAATACCATATGTAAAAGAGGTAAAGTGCCTGGGAAACTAATTTGGAAGGCATATATTAAGAAGAAAAGGAAAGAGCTTAACATTAAATATAGGTAAATGTTCTTATTATTTGGTCGACATTCCCAGCTAAGTCTGGATAACAAATTACTTATTCATAAGTAAGTCCTAAAGCCAGTCTGGACATACGGATTGCCACTCTGGGGCTGCACAAAGAAGACAAATGTTCAATAATTCAGAACTTCCTACATAAGGTACTCAGACCCTTTGTAAATGCCCCGTGGTACATTCGCATTGACTGAATTCATAGAGATGTGAAAGTGATTACAGTCAAAGAAGTAATAACATCTGCGGCGACAAAGCATGAGTAGACTAAAAGAGTATATGAACCCTTTTGTACTGCACCTGTTGGACAACAGGAACATCATACGGAGACTGAAAAGGACCAAACCTTTGGATTTGGTGAATTAGTATTGTACACTTTGAAAATTGCATGATAGTTACAATAAAAAACAACTTTATTTCCATTAGTGATGACTTCCCAGTCAATCCTATCCTGTTTTTTTTTTTAATTAATTAAGATTGATTACAATAAGCTACAGTACAAAGCAACATGAGCGCTAGCAATAATCATATAAAACACTCACCACTGCCACAGCTTCCGATTCTATCATCTCCGCAGCAGACATGACTGCAAGGTACGAAATATTGATGAAGACATAGCAGACTGTCACTAGAGGAATTGCGATGATGATGGAGCGTGGCAAGTTTCTGGAACAAATCAATTTAATCAGCTGTGAATAGAAGAGAAAATATATTTTAAATAATAAAACAATTTTTATGAGAAGTAAGATCAAAACAAAATCATTCTACAAGATAGTCATAGGACAATTTATTTACAGATTTATTTATTATTATACTTCGGTCGGGTTAGTAACAAACAAAAGGTTTTCACACGCCTCTAGACACTAAATTCCTGCTGTTTATTTCTGTATCATAACTTTCGATCAAGTTATCCTACTTTTATTGTATTTGTTATACACATCATCCTTTGCCAATTTGTATATCTACATCGGTTAGTCAGAAAAGTTAAAAATTAGACAGTAGTTAAAGGCTCTCGAAATTGTTTAGAAAATAAAGAACTTTTCATCCTATAGTCGAAAATAATTTATTATCAATTAATTAAATTAAAAGATTATAATTTCTAAATAAACCAAATTATTAATAATAAAAGTTTTTAAATTTTACAAAACAACAAAAAGAAACATTTAAATCCAAATTGTTTATCACACAAACTTGATTTTAGGTGAATTTGATTTTTTAAATTTTTTGATTAAAAGTTTATCTCTCTCGGACTATACAGTATTTCAAAATATAACAATTTGAGAATATTTGTCTTGTAAGTGGATTCAATTTTATTTTTTTTAATGACAAGAGTGAAATCGTCTTCAAACACTATCCTTTGAGGAATCCAGTTATAAAAATTAGGTTTTTTACTATTCCCCGATTTCCTCAAGTTTAAACAAAAACTCTACTCTTATACAATAAAGTGTTAAGCTATTCCTCATCTTTTTATTAACTATATATATTATTATATATATATATATAATATACTGACACAATTTCGAAGATACATGCAACTTATATAAGCCTATGTTAAGGAATTTTGAAACTACTATATGCAATGCATGCAATAATGAGAAATGGATGTTTACAATGGAATACAAATAAAAGTGATTTTCCTCCTCCATTGTTTTTGTTGACAGGTTGTTTGGTGGAATTTTTCGTGATTGATTATATTTAGTGTTTACAGATTTTTAAGTTCGTTATACTTAATGGCATCATATCAGTTTCAATTTTTTAAACTTACGGGTAGGATCCCATGTATTTAATACATGTGTTCTACATTCATCAATGAAAGTTTATTGTCCGTTCCATTTTCATTTAGTTGCTCTAAGAGGTTTACAACAGAATTACCTTATCACTGTAAGACATGAATTTATGAAGTTTAGAATAGAATTTATGTCATAGTCATGAAAGAGTGTGTCAAACTGCACACTCATGTACAGTTTATGGTTGCACAACTGTCTGGCATATTTTTATATTTTCTATTATTAAATTTGCTAATACTCACACAGAAGGGTTTTTTATTTCCTCCGTCACGTAGTTGAGATTATTCCACCCATCATAGGCCCAAAGACCAGTATAGAAGGCTGTGGCAATATTACCCACTGAACTTGTTGTACCACGAAAAGGTTGCTCCAAATTTTGTGTGTTACCTGCAATTAAAATTATTTTTAATCAGTTAGGAATATTACAGAAATAATTATAACAATCCATAATTTTCTACAAAATTTCATTAATAAATGTAATTAAAACAATTTCTGTGCTTATGAGTTATAACAAATTAAAACATTAAAAAATATATAAAATATGTGATGTATATAAATTTTGTAGTTTATTTTTTCATGCATAGGTTAAAGATCAATTTGAACTTAGGCCTATTACCAATTTTCACCCACAAAATAATAATGCTTAAAAGACTATAATAATCTATCTTACTTCTGTAATAAGTTTTTGTTTATTTAATGTACCTTTCAATATTCTTTAAAGAAAAACATATTCATCACGAAAAGGGTGTCTAAATTTTATTTTCCGATAATTTTGAAAAATGAAAATGAAAATGAAATGGACATTACATTTCCTCATTTATGATTATGGTATAACGTCCGCATGCTAAATTTGAAACAAATGTAACTAATTACTATTTAATTACGAAAGCGTTTACTTCTTTATTTAATAGTGTAGAGCTTTTATATTTCCCATTGTAAGTCTATGGGGGGTTACTAAATTAAGGTTTTAGCAATAATCATTTGTGTGATTGATTATAGACAAATTTATAACGAATTTCATAGAAATAGGTTGAGTAGTTTCTGAGACAAAATCACAAAGAGATGGACCAACAGTCGCAAATTATTTCCCATGGTAGTAGGTACTCAGGTAAACGTTTTTAATGTTTTTGTTCGTTAAAAATTACGAAAGTATAGTGTTGAAATCGGAAACTGTTTATTATTCCTGAATCTGAATAATAACAGTGCGGCGAACATCTCGGCTACCGACTGAGGCGAACGTCAGCCCTCGTTATTCGATATGACCAGACGTTCGACCGCTTAAGATTCCAGAAGGAGTGTTTGGAAAAACGTGTTAGGACTTACCCAGTAAATATATTGGATCGTTAATTAACGCTTAGTCTCAAACCCAACTAATCACTATGTTCACAGCCAGCTTATGATGAGATATAATTTAATTATAAACTAACTAATTAATTTTTATAATTACTTAACTTATCGTTTAGAACTTACGGTTAGGGACAGGCGTGATGGGAGAATTACATTAACCCTTTAGGTCATAATAATTCGTTCTCAATTTTAGTCGGATGACCTACTAATGACTACGTAACACCCGGGGGTCGATCAGACCCCACAATTAAGGGTTTAGGTAGCCATGTAGGTTGATTACTGAGATGTTAAATTGTAACAACGCGCAACTTACGAACGCTGACTTCGGCGCACTGTGAACGACTGTGGGTGTCTTGACTGGGTTGCGCGCGCATCGCATATCTATGCCGTGATCTAGATACGGTGATCCGTATAATTATATAGTTATACGGTGATAAGATAGTTATGATGATACCTAGTACTATCAAAAACACATTTGTAAGTCTTCTATGTGTTTATTGTCCGTAGATAACTTCCATACGTTTTTATAGATCACTACAAAATATTGTAACAAGATCAACAGTTCAAGGAGGAGAAGACCGAATTATTTGTCAAAAAGATTACATTTGATTAGATTTTCCGTTTTGTGATGGCACCAAATTATTTTTGGCAAACAATCGCAGCTACAGGGCTTTTAGCCTAGTTTCTTACAAAAAAAACCAGAGCAATTGAGATTCATTTGTTTTGTGTTTTAGTGTATGTGATAACATTAAATATTGTTTGTTTATGGACCGAAAACATACAATATTGTTACTTTAACAAAAATATTTTAAAATTATTTTACAAGGACTGAGATTATTTTATGAGATCGAAAATTCCCATAAAAATACTATTTCCCTCGTTTTCTGATTCTATTTTAATTAGCTATAACTCGGAATTACTCCATGAATTCAAACTAAGTTTAATGGAGTTTTAAGGATCACACATTTTGAATAAATGTTTTCAAAAATTAGACTTTAGAAAAATAATTATAAAATATATATGTTGGCAATGTTTCATAACATTTATAATTCCAAAAGTTTTTGTAATCAAGATGAAATATATCAAATGTATAGTATTTCACACGAAAGATAAACAAAATTTAGTAAGAAGTCTATAATTAGAATGTTGTCGGCAATTTTATTTAATTATTAAAAATTAGTTAAAATATAATATGTTTCAACAAATATGTATTGTTACAGATAAAAATCTACGTATTTTTACATATAAAAAAACAAATTTTAGACAATTATTTTTGTAAAAGTCTGTTTTGAATCGTTCGATTACATTAAATTTTGAATACTCATTTTAAAATGTGTGGAGACATTGAGCTTTCGATAAGTAACATTCTAATTGCTTTTTTTCTTCCCATTAATGATGAAAAAACATTGATTTTTACAAATTAAAATTTGACTATTTGGAAGATCGATTAACTGAAGCGCTAAAGTAGCTTTAAGCACTAAAAGTGCCTTTACAATCCAAAGACTATGTTTCAAACGCTCAAAGAAGAAGAGTTATATCGGTTTCATTGTAAATATGATCATTTTGAGGCGTGTTAATTAATAAGAAAAGTTATTGCGCAACAGACTTTTTAAAAAGGAAAAACTGAATACACATCACCAACGTAAATCGTAACTGTTGTGGGAGGAGCTTCAACTATTGATCAGATTTCGGTGTTCTCCTGACCATGGGTAAAGCGTTGTACAGGAAGAGTGGCAGAGGCAGGAGTACCACCCACCTATTCTGTCTGTTAATTGATATGCCCTATTATACAGTTCTGGGAAATTTTAATTTTATGTCAATTGCTTTGCGTGTAATCTAAACATAGTAACTAATGTCAGGAGAAAAATTAAGTTCTATTGTTAGTTATTTAATAAAGGAGGATATAAATATCACAGCTTAATTCTATTTTGGTTTTAAAGTTATTTGATAATGATGGATTGTTCATATTATTAATATGGTTTAATCTGTAAATGTCAAATGTCCGATTAAACCAAATTAATAATTAATTATATTTATTAGCATATTGCCCATCGCTGCAATGACCTTGCCATTATGAAACAGATGTTATATAATAAATACCCACAACCGATTATGATTATTGCAGGATGTAAGTAGTATGAAATCTACTTCTACTTTTTTAGGATAAACTGGAATTAAGATACACCTATTTTGTAGAATATTTGGTTAGTTATTCAATCCAACATTCTTCACTCATTTTTTAGTGGGATATAATATATTGTCATATATAAAGTTACACCTTTCCTATTTTTAGGAATATATTTCTGGAATTCAAATTTCATTATTCTAATCATTCTACAGTTAAAGGGCAAAAAGTACGGTCAAAAACCACATTTTATAGTAATTATAATTTCAATGTATTCAAGTGATTTCTAAAGAAGTTATACAGGTGTTAAAAATCAAACTGTTTGATAAAATATCTTTATCATTATAAATAACTAGTATTAGTGAACCGCATTGGTATTTCATTAATCTACACTACTGTATATACATAGTTGGTACAAATATAGTTTTTTTTAAATTTATTTATTTTTTATTATTTTTTTATATTTTTTTATTATTACTTTGAAATTACTTCGTTGAACCAAAAAACGAAATCAGAAATTGATATAGTATTACCTATTTACCTCATCAAATTTTTTTACCTCACACTTATCATCAAATTTTTAGAAAATTGGGTAACACGACAAAAGCTCAAACTTTTTTTTTTAATGTGAAAATAACAAGCTGGTTTTAGAAGATTATATATATATTTGTATGGATCAAAAATAGTATTTTAGCTGTAATAGAAGGAGAATTGAAAGAGTAGTTTAATTTGGATACTCAAATATAGGTTTTATGTGGTTTTTTAACGTGTACACGTAAGCTTTTGTTCATTTACTAATAAGTTACTTTTCTTCATAGTGAAAGTGAACTTCAAAGAATCTAACATAAGTCAACCATAAATGAACCATAAATCTTCTAAGACAAAACCATTACATAAATTACAATCAGGCAAAGTATATGGATATCTCACCTTCCAACAACTTGTAAGCACCTCCTGCAATAATAATCATTATAGCCACCAACTTGGCGGCTGTGAACGCATTCATAACTCCCGTAGCTAGGTTTACGCTGTAGCAATTTATAAACATTATTACCACTGAAACAGAAGGAAAACATTATGTACAACATATTCTATAAAATATTCCACACATATAAATAAGCTCATAAGTGTTGAGCATGTGAGGATATATACTCGATTTTTTAAGAGCTCTGTATGTTTTGAATGGGTTTTAACTTCAATATTTTAGGAAATTACTTCACTAATTTGTGCATTATTTAAAAAAAATTAAATTAGTATTACAATGAAGTTAAAAACCTTTCACTTATTTCTGCTGAAAGATTAATACGAAATTGTTGTTTGAACATTCCAATTTTTGACAAAAATGTTACACAAGCCCATTATTATTGCAGCTAGCAGTCAACTTAATCAATAGCCTAGGGTTACATTATCATACATTAACCTATAAGATCTTTGTTACTTTAAAATAAATTTGAGTGAAAGACTTTATTTTAATTTTGGTTTGAATCAAAATGCATCCTTAAATTTTAAGAAAACACCTTTCTCATAATAGGCTATATCCACTATTGTTATTACCGAAATTTGTGGCTGATAATGAAATTAATAAATATTGCAACTCTCAGTAGAGTCTAAACCATCTATTCAAAGATTTAATTAAAATTTATGTAAAAATGCTCGACTGGAGTTTAATTTAACACTAGAGTACACTTGAAAATACAAATAACGTGTAAATTAAACAACACCGTACACTTTAGCCGGTAGTTTTATTTTGGAATCACCACCAGTGGCAAAAACTTTACGATCCTGCGGAGCTACATAGTTTATAATTCAATGGGATCTTCATTTGCTTTACTCAAGTCTTAATATTTAAAGAGGATGTTTCCTAGCTTCGCTCGTAAAGGTTGTTTAGCCCAGACCAAATTATTAAATTTTAGACAAAATCACTAAAGAATTTGGTGTGAAAATAAAGCGATGTTGAAAAATGATTGAGACATATCTAAAAATTCAGGTTTAAAATATGAAATGATTCATTACTGAACAGATTTTTATTAAAATTGTAAGTCATCTATCTTGAAGAGTTGACTTTAAATTTGATATAGGTTTGTACATATCTGATACTGGAATACCCCAAAATTATAAAACAAACTCAACATTTAAAGTTTTTAATTTTATATTTCCAGTCAATTCAAATTTCAAACATATTTCAATTATATTTCAAACATTGAATTCGAATTACTGTACAACATATTTGGCTCAGAACTAAAAGTTCTCATATACCGATTTTGAACGAAATTACCAAGGGAGGAAAATAAGAGTGTGGGGTGATTGTAAATAATTTTCTTATAAACGCGTAAGCTTAATGATTTAATAATCTGCTTAATTTTAGTCAAACTTGCATAAAGAGTGGGAGTTGAAATACATATTTTATAAATATAATTTAATTTTTTTTTTTTATTATACACAAATTATTTTATATATTTTAAGCGTTGAATTTGCATTTGACATCGCTCTAGAGGTAACGAGCAAAAATCCGAACTATGAACACAAATTTTTAACACTATGTTACTGACTGATTTTTATAATATTTACTTTTATAATGCACCGAGTTTTAATTTAAAATGGAATGTTTCTTACGTAACTAATTAGTAAGTTATGCTCTGGCTGTATAAACTATTTCATTTTAGAACTGAAATACTGTACATTTCAAAATATATTGAGAACTCCTATGAAATAAACGGCTGTATATATAAAAAAATGTTATAATCAAAATTAAATTATTATTCAATTTTGAATAGATATTCAAATGTCGACGGTAGATAGTTTAAAAGTGTTTAAGTTAAATAAATTGTCATGGAAAAAAAAATACAAAATACATAAATCATATTCTAAACACAAACGCGTTTAATTTGCAATTTCTTAATGGATCACATAATTAACTTGTCGGTATTTTTCCAGCTGATAACTTCTATCGGTTTCTCATAAAACAACTCCACGATAATCAATGAATAATAAACGTCAACTATCAATGTCCTCATTCTTCAGAAGAACACTTCAGAGGTCATAATTCAGTGATTCTATTGACTTCAGGGTGACTAACATCTTAAAAGCTCCTTCATCGTGTACTATTGGATCGTAAAAACAAAAGGCGCCTGTCTTTATGTCTGCTTTCTAAGCTAAAGATATAATAAACTCAAAACAGAATATGAGTTAATTTATAGGGTATCTTAAAATATAATTGTTGAGTGCGAATTACCTACTGACAAACAAGAAGCAAATAAGTAGATTTACCTTCTTTTTAAACTAACATCACAATAATAATTATATGACGGTTAAAAGTGCTCAGTTTTTAGAATTTTCTTTGATCACAAGCACTATAATAACTGTAATGTCTAGCTAACTGTAAGTTCGTATGAATAACTATTTGTCTATATGTATGTTAATTTTTCTATAAAACTACTAAACCTAATTTGATTAGTACATTTAGTCGATTGCTTGTATGAGTTTAACAACCAAAGATTCATCTATAGGCTACGTTTTAAGATGGCGGGATATTCCTAAAGTAACATGAGAATTACATTTTGCATGACTGGTGACTAATAGAAAACTTTAATCTCATATTATTTAGAAAACTAATATAAAGGAATATTTATAATTTTCAGCAACTTAATAAAAATTCCTTTAACATAAGGAACTTTTTAATTTTAATTTTTTTATTTTAAATAATAAAAGAATGTTCAAATTGTTTTGTACAAAATCGATTAATGAAGCTAAAATTTTGGAGGTTGATGAAGTAAAAGTAAAAAGAGTAATATCATTTTATAATAAATAAGGAAAACTCAGTCTCTGTGTTCAGTCAGCAACATTTTATAATGAAATTGGCTAAAAATAAAGATAATGTTTTAACCTTGTTTTAGAATAAACAGAAAATACTTTGGATGATCCTTGCAGAACTTCTCCATTGCATTTTCCACAACGTCCAATTTTCTAAGTACCTTAAAACAGTCTACCCCAAGTGGATTAAGTTTACTGTGCATCCAATGGAACTTACGTATAGTGAGTACCGCGACCATCTTGACGACAGCTTCAGGCGGTTCGCATTCAGTGACGAATGCTTCGACAGCGTATTTTGCAAAACTTAAACATATGATGGCCATCTGGGACGGTTTCAATACCAGTGTTGATACCCAGGAAAACAGGAAAGCTGGTAAGCTTCCAAAAGCATCCATGAAATAGGCATATTCCGCCCCACTACTTGTATTCATTGTACCTAGTTCTGCGTAGGATAAAGCCCCTGAAACACACATACATACAAGTTTGGTACAATCCTATGTCACATTTACTTTTAATTTAATTATTGAAAAACATAGCATGCAGGTCACACTGTCAGACACATATCTGCAAAACATTGACATTAGCTAAAGTGTGAAGTAGTTAATAAATATGTAAATTTTCACACTACTTTTACATTTACATTTGGCATATGAGTTTAAAAAAATTGGGTTCTTAGTTGTTTTTATAACTTTGTAATATTTCCCCTTAGAGTAGTTTGGTTGGTCTTATTAAATGCTGAATTAAAATATAAAATAAATTAACTTAATAATATAATCGGAATGTTTGAAAAAATAGGACTAAAACTTCTTTTTTTAAAAATTTATCAGGCCGTCAATTTGAAGTTTCTGCATGGCAGACTGTTGTTGTTTAATTAACTACCCAAAATATTGCAAATTACAATTTGTATTTTAGTTGCGACTTGTATAGTCCAATTTTATTCATTTTACCCTTTGCAAATGATATAATCGGATTATAGTTTATGCCACATCTCGCAGACAGCTGGAATATCTTATTTCCTATGAAAATACGATAGAAATTACAATTTTAGATTAGCCTATTTGTTGTTATAGACGTAGAAGTAAAGTATATACTGTACCATTATCTAACTTATTTTCTTGAAAGTAAAAGATAAAAACCATTATCGGAAGACGAAGGACAAGAAACGGTGTTTTAATTTAAAATTTGGCATTTAATAACCGGTACGTAATCACTACACAAACTTAAATTTACAATTATTATAACAAAAGGTCTTTGTTTCGTGAACTTTTATTAAAATAATTACAGACGATTTCAAAAAATTAATTTCTTCTCTTTTTATTGCATGTGCACGAATATTTTGAATTATGCCAATCATACTTTAGGCTCCAAAAATCTCCATTCCGACGGTCTGGCTCCTAGGCAAGTCCAACAATTGCCTGGACGACTTAAGGAGGAGAGGTTACTTAAGCCAAGGTGTTTTGCGACCCGATCTGAAGGCTAAAGGTATTGAATGACACAGGGGGAATATCCAGTGTCGAAAACTTGGCCTATTAAAGGAACCCAGAAGATGTACTCCTTTACGTGAAATCATGATGGCCAATTTCTGGTTATTGATATTGATGAGGACTTCTTGCAAAAGTTGAAGGCATTCATTCCTAGACTGCAATAGGATGACTATCAAAATGCAAGGAGGGAAAGAATCGCCTCAATAAAAGATCAAGGCAGTGCTCCAAATTAATTTACATCATAACAGAGCTGCAACGGCTTAGCTTTTCCAGAATATCTTGTCAAAAGACATAGGAGTTGTTCTGATATAGGAAAAATGGAACGTTAAAGGCAAAGTGATGTGAATTAGCACTGCAAAAGGTAATTTTACAAAAGATACTGAAGGTAATAGACCTAGTTGTTGCACGTTTGTTAGTAACAATAATAAAATCTCTGAAAATTACTGAACTCTATTTCTATATGTGTTTAAAGGCGAGACTGAGGTACACTTGCAAGCAGATAATATCAGATTGCTGATTGCATCCGCAGACCTTACCCACGACTCCTCTGAAGCCCGGCCGTCACTTCAGCTGAGGCAGATTGTAAAGTTCTGTGCTGAAAGGAAGAGGCACTAACCTTGGATTCTTCCAAAGATCGCGGACAAGCATTCGCGTCAAAAACCGAGGTGAGTGTCTTTTAAATTGTATAACTGAATCAGGTTCAGTTAAATTGAATCAGGACTTCAAACTTACCTTTAATAAAGACGGGGTCAGGGTTTGAGAGAGGAAATCCTAGATATTACTTTAGCCAGGTACTATGCGGCCTCTAAGATAAGCAACTAAAGGTATCTAATGATTTGTCTGCCTCGTATCACAATTACATTTCCTTTCATATAATAATTCTAGAAATACTGATTGGAGCATGTTCTGTGAGGAATTAAGTCACAGACTTAGTATTACTAGGTCAGATCTAGGACATGGAATCGGTAGAATGGTTAACTTTTTGAATAGAACCATCAATGAGTCGTATTAAAAGGCCTGTTCTGAGACCACAAAGAAGACAAAAAAAGCGTGCCTGTTTGTGGAATCGTGAGCTAGAAACCCTGAAGAAAAACGTTCGCAGATTGTACAATTTATGTAGAGATACAGGAAGCTGGGATCGGTACTCAAAGGCACTCATGGAGTATAAAAAAAAAATGGTAAGAAGAACCAAAAAAGAACTCATGGGGAGAGTTCTGTCATGGTATTAATCAGGTGTCTGACTGTGCAAAGCTCCAAAATGTTTTGGCTCGCCACCCGATGAATGATGTGGGTACTATACTCTAGGAAAATGATATCCATACCGACAGACTTTACTCAGCGTTCACTTTCCGGGTCACCCATCCAGAGGCTAAATAGCCTCGGACCCAAAAACACTTACTAACTAACACTTTACGGGTTCCCATACGATACAGAGTACAACCAATGACTACATAAATTGGTACAACCCAAGGTAGAGAGTCCTTCGAGCGTCTCGAAAAGACTGATCATAGTTTGGTGAAGTTGGCCTCTAAGGATCCAACCAAAACGTATTGGTAAAAAACAACAAATAGGCATTGGGGTTAGGGTTAATATAAAAATTCAATTGTTCATAATCTGCTGTTCCAATTTAATTCAAATTTGAATGAAAGATATTGTAGGGTAAAAAAATATGACGCTTCAGGTATAATTGGCAATATATATATATATATATATATATATATATATATATATATATATATATATATATATTAACAAAGAGGACACATTTATGGTAAAAGAAAAGCAATTTTAGACTTTATTTTAAATATATAAATATTTTTTCCGTCATACAGCTTCAAAAACAGCTGTTTTCATTACATGCATTGAAAAGCTAAAGTTGTCCTTTTTGGTCCTAGGACCTAAAAACATCAGCTGAGGTCGAGGTCATCAGCTGTTACTTCGATTAAACGAATTAATTAACGATTGTAAAGAATGTATAAAAACAACCGATACTCTCGATTATAAATAACCGGTAAAACAGTTCTTAGCATTGATTTTAGTTAGTGTACCACAACACAAACTAAATAGCTGTAATAGCTGCAAACTTGTGCAACTTATGTAAGCTTTTGAAGGTAAATAGGTTATAACATTTTAGTTTTTGTGAAATTATTTTCTTACATTGTTTGCAGTATAACGAAAAATATAGTTCATTGCTAGGACCAAAAAAAGCTTTTCGATCCTCGCTCTTTTTCCGAGCTAAACTTGAGCTTGTATCGAAAAGCTTCACTTTTGGTCCTAGTGATGAAATATACTATTTTCAAAGGCAGCGCGGTTCATTTCACTTTTGAATTGAAAACTACTGAACTGACATTTTTGTTGACGAATAGATTTATTTGGTTTTGAAGATATGTAAGTGTTTGTATAATATTTTTACACACTTTATTATTTTTTTCTCCATTAATTTTTAAGGTTAATACAAAGATTGATAATTTTTAGAATAAGGAAAAAATATGTACCTTTTCTTGGCAACTGAAAGGTCTATGTATTCCTTATTTAACTAAATAATAAATGTAAAAACGCTACTGCGCTAACAAATAAATTATTAGAGTAAAGATCGAGTTCAATTGAATGGATAAACATAACTCTGAGAACATTTATATTTAAATAATGTTAATGAAACAAACGAATCCAAAACAATGAAATAAATTACACGAGTAACTTGTACTGCACGGCTCATGGGATATTTTCAGCTTGGCGACCTGACTTATTTTTGTCATAGCCGTTTATATGGCCACTGTCAAGTCTCTGATTCAAGTACTAATTAAAATAAATAGAGGGGGGGCACATATATGAACAACCTTCATCACTTATACAAACTCAAACTGATAACATATAAATAATGATGGCAAATTACTTTTACACTTTAATTTTAAAAATAGAATGTATATACATTAAGTCATCGACTCTATTGGATAAATTAGTAGCTGGGCAAAATAGAAACATTAGATCACAAAATACTTGCTGTCAGTCCGTTTTTTTAACTGAAATCCATTTGTCTCGAAAACTACTAAACCTTTTGCGATGAAACCATGCTCAGTTGTAAGTGTGTTCAGTAACACAAATTGGTAACCATTTTATATATAACTTTTGGTCTAGTAATAAACGTGCTAGTAATAATTGTATATAGTTTATTGACGATTTTCCATCCAATAATATCATTATTTGCCTTTGCTGTAATAAATAATAGACTTATAGCTGTTAAACATTTGTTGTTTTCAGGGCACTACGGTTTCCTTGTCTAAAGCGTGCATTATTTTTGTTAAAACGTATATAAATAGATAATAAATTATAATTAAAGAGAATAGTGAAAAATCCCCAAAAATTAATTTATGACATTTAATGGAAAACCATTTAAACAACTAACAAAATAAAATTTCCTTGCAAACCTTATATTTTTTCATGATTAAGTACCATGTTTTAAATACTATGTTGTTCTTTTAAAACAACTGCATTCACAACGCATAATGTTACGTCTGGTCCATCCATCAAGGGTGTCTGTTTGGTTCTGTGAACAAATTTTCGTAAAATTTGGTTTACAGTACTTTTAAACAATTTTGTCGAGTCATTAAAATTGGGATAAATTTGTCGCCAATAAAGAAAATTAATATATTACTATTTTGTTCCGAAAAACAACAAAACTCCGTGGCAATATTTAAAGACTGAAGTTATCAAAATTAGCAGTACCCACAGATTTCAAATCAATATGTTAGTAATCAAAAATGAAAGTAAACAAAATTACGCTTTAGGAGTATTGTAAAATGAACTCAACTATCTACCTTTGTTAAAGAATGTTGATCAATATTTTGCTTTAAACACTACTTTCAAAGAACACTTTGGTACGCGAAAATGAGCTACCAATTCAATTTTAATCATCAACTAAACTCTACTCCAGGGGTCGCTGAAATCTTATTATATTTTCTCAGATAATATACATTATACTTAAAAGTTGTGCTGGGTCAAATAGCGAAGTTTAACTCTCAGTCAAAAGATGGTCTCCAGATGTCTGTCAGTCGTCGGACTTCCTACTTCTGTTCAGTGTTGTAATACAAAAGGATGGACAGTTTTGATACAATTTAGTAGATAGACATATTTAGGCCATATTTCCAGACAATTTCTAAAAATATATTTTTTTAACTTGAAATTTCTATTTATCTAGCAAAAGACCTAAAACTAAATCTAACTTTGATTAAAATGAGCTGAAAAAAATTGGTATTTTAAAAAAAAATTTTATGTAACATCTCCCCAAAAATATTAGGTTATTGTTTGTACAATTGTTTATTATTATTTTTAAAAAACCCCTGGTCCTGAAATCATGCTAGAAATTTATTGGAATTTAGGTCAAATTAGGTGACTCCAATACGATAGCTAGGTACTTGAATATAGACGTTGGCAAATTTCAAACAGCTTCCTTTTGAAACGGGTTCTTTCATTACAGCTTTATCTGTTCAGTGTTCAGCTTGGTCGTGCGTCGTGGGCAGTCGTAGAATGCTGACATCTACAAATCAGACACCAATGATATACTCGACTTATCACTTTCGTTGCTAGTACTGTATGATATATTAGGTTTTCGCAGAATAAGGGAGAGAGAGAGAGAGAGAGAGAGAGAGAGAGAGAGAGAGAGAGAGAGAGAGAGAGAGAGAGAGAGAGAGAGAGAGAGAGAGAGAAAGATAGAGATAGATGGAATGGTGCTAAGAGAGAATGAATGAATATGTGGGAAAATGTGCTATGGACATATATTTAGCTGTATGTAGTTGTAAGAATGTACATAAAAATGGTTATAAATATCTATAAGTTTAGAATATGTTTATGTAAAATATATATGTATGAATGAGGAGGGATTTTTGTATGTGCGTGTGTGTTGCTAGTACTGTATGATATATTAGGTTTTCGCAGAATAAGGGAGAGAGAGAGAGAGAGAGAGAGAGAGAGAGAGAGAGAGAGAGAGAGAGAGAGAGAGAGAGAGAGAGAGAGAGAGAGAGAGAGAGAGAGAGAGAGAGAGAGAGAGAGAGAGAGAGAGAGAGAGAGAGAGTTATAAAAGTAGCACAAGTTATAAAATCTTGTGCTGAACCTGAAAGATCCACATTTGTTTTAATGTTACTTGAAACTTTACTGGCACCGACAAACCTCAACTCTCTCTTCTTGACGTCAACCGTGGCGAACATGAGGTAAGGGTCGACTGAAGTCTAAATATACATTCATTAAACAACTATATTGCTTGTTCGATTTATGATATTTTATTTATCGGGATCACCTTGGCTCTTTAATATACACTTGGAGTATCTTAAGCCTAGGCCACTCTATTGGAGTAATCCCAAATTGTCTTTGTGCCAGAGAATCTTCCGTCTCGGTTACACACGATATTTTGTCTACGAAAGTTTCAACGATTTTGACAAATAATCTATATAAAAAAATATTTTCAGAGCTAATTAGTTAGTGAAAGTTAGTCGTATCTTGAGAGAAACAAAAAGAACAATCTTGTAGTCCTACGTTTAATCAACGGTAAGTAACATTTTGCAGTAATTGTGTTGGATTGTTGGCCCTTGTAACTATAGTCTACGAAGATCAAGTCTACTTAGGAAGACAGATCCGAAATTCCAATTACATAGTTTTTATTATAAACAATTGTGGCTAGAGAATTAAATTATACAATTTCTGATGTAATTTTGATTATTGTAAGTTTAATTCCTTCAAAAACATAGGTAATTTTTATATAGCAGTCATTGTCAAAATTTTCTTAATAAGTTGGTATTTGTCTACAAAAGAATTCCATAACAAATGTCACTTGTAAGTAATACCAGGAAGGAATCGGTACATGTGGTCTTCTGCAATCTCTCAAATTCCTCCTCAAAAAGTGATTAACTGATGGAAATTTTACATACGGATGATGATACTGAAATTTTTCATAAACATCCAAACTATCCTATGTAGGAAGCAAAAATTTAAAATAGGCGAGAACCTATGAATACTTACACGTAAAAAGGAAAAAAATTAATTTAAAATATTTGAAAAACAGCCCAGCGACGTATTTATTTTCGTTTGAAGAATTTAACTTTGGTGTTGTCTGAAAAATATTTCTTTTAAAATTAAAAATATGCTCTCGAGTTCTTCCTCAAGACCGTGATAGTGAAGAGACGACAACGACTGATAGAATATCGAAAATTTGTATAAGTGAAGTAGCAGTATCTTTACCACAAAAACGAAATTTAATTAAAATAGTTCATTTGACCTACACATGACATTTCATGACTTAGGTATATAACCGTCCCGAATTCCAACTCATCTGTCCAAAATATACAAATAATTTTATGAGTTTCATTTAAATCACAACTGTTCTAAAATTTGATTACCAAACTATTTTTAATCAAAGGCGTTAAATGTTTTGACCAACATTTACTAATTACTCGAGACATTCTGCACCAAACTACAAAATAAAACAACTTTCAGTACCGTTCTATTGTAACATAATGAGGAACAATCTTTCTCGTTTTATTTCCAAATTCATTCCTTAAATATTTGGTTTAAATTATTCTATAGAACCCCGATATCAAACTTTAAATTTTTGTGTCAAATAATACCTAACAGTCTCAACTGTAATGAGCTACACTTGTGGAAACTTCAATCACCAAATGAATTAAAACACAATTTTCGACAAAAAATAAAACAAAAAAAATTGTTCAAAAAATTCTAGACGACGTTTCTATGAGGAAGTCACCATCCTCAGTCGCAGTCCAGTGTCAGTAGGATGTATGTGTACGTGGCAGCTGAGGTCATTGAAAGGTCGTCTTGTATTTATATTGCACAATTAAAGTGATTTTTATTCATTTGGTGAATATGTAACAGAAATGCCATAGGCCGTCGTTCTGACAGTCTGTCCCTCCGTATTACACAAAAACAGTTGATCTGACAACTCAAAATTTTGCAACTTGGTCAAGCTCCAAATAAATTATGTGTTTATAAAACAAGAATGATTAATCTAAACTTTCATAAGTTCAGGACCTACCCTTATTTTTAAACCAACCTTTCGAGACGTAAAAAATTTAGCCATTCGGCACAACAACTTTTCGTATCAAACTTCAATTTAATCAGTAATTTGTGCTGTTCTTTCTTAGATAATGAGTGACCATCGCATTTCATCATCCCTAAACATCCTGGATATCGTGACGGATGTTTATTAAATATACAGGATGGCATAAAAGTATATTTGACATACAAATTTGGGCTACTTGTCATTTAAAATATATCCAAGTTATCACCAGGGTGTGAAATGTTTTTTTTTCCCCACAATACCTAATGTTCTTAAAAAATCTATGAAATTATGTTTTTCTGAAAACTTCCAAATATTGAGGAATGTTTATTATTTAATATTCTAATTCTCAGACAAAAATACGTCAATAGACATTTAGTTTGGATGACTGTCATAATAAAAAAGTTATACGCATTCAAAATTCTATTATAAATATTCGCATTTATTTCTAATTTGGAATGACAATGTGGACTAGATTATACAATTCAAATTTAGTGTAGAATTCTGGGTTACGAGAAGCTTGTTAGAATTTAGGTTCAGTTTTGGTCTACCTTTAGTTACAGAAGATGCTTGAATTTCTTTCCCTCAGCAGTTTGGCAGTACGCCAGTGTTTAGTAGTAAGAACAAATGACTTTTTGTAGCATTTCAGGAGTAATTATTATTGTGGCTTGGTTTCTAAAATCGTCAATGTCTGCAACTTTAGTTCAATAAACATTGTTTTAGATAACCTCAAAAAAGTAATCCAAAGGTGAAAAGTCAGACGAGCGCGCTTGCCATTCTACTGGCCACGTTTTACCAACCCACCTTTGTGGAAATGTTGCATTTAAGAGTTCAAGTACTTGTGTAACATAATCAAGAGTTCTTCCATATTGCTAAATACACGTTATTGAAATTTGGTCCAGTTATATTTTGAATTTGATTCACCTACATGTCATGTTAAATTTACAGTACTTCAATAATAAAAAGGCCTAACAATATTCAAATTAAAGATTCCTGTCCACACCCTATATTTACTTTTTGAAGATCCTGCTTGTGGGCTTCTTGAAATCAATTTCGGGATTTGTCACTCCAAACTCACCAGTTGTGTATATTTAAATTACTGTTTAGCATTAAAATTACCTCATCAGACATAAAACTTGAAAAAATAAATTATTGGTCTCCTGTAATTTTTCCATCATGTCACAATAGTCAATGCGTCAGTCAAAATCAGTTTCTGAAAGTTCCGCACAAGGTGGATTTTGTATGGGTAGAATTTTTTGGCCTGTAGAATTTGATGTACAGAAAAGTGACTTACTTCACATTCACGAGCAACGTATGGGGATATTTCACAAATGATTGTAATGGGTTTAGAGATGTCTCCTCCTCTGTGACAGACTTCCATCTTCCAGAACGGGGACGATCTTTTACAGTATTATTTCCCTCAATAATTTTAGTATCCTGAATATTGTTAATTTTGTTTCGGGAACTCGATTGGGAAATGTACTGTTATATAAGTCAGTCTCTTTGTAGTAAAATCGAACCCGATTATCATATCCACGCATCATGTGCACAATAATCCTCTCTGGTTCTGACAGCTCCATAATTCAGTTATAAAACTGCAAATTAGTTAAAACTTCAACGAAATAATATAATAATCTAATACTCTTGATGTCCAAATAACAACAAACTGAGATGTTGTGATGTACTGAATTCCAATGTAGTTGAGGGCATTTCTAAGTAAAGGTCAACTAATGATAATGACTCGAAAATCCAAAATGGTGGTCGCTAATTGATAAGAAACAGGTTTAGATGATCTGGATAAAAATTAAACTAGTAAACTAATAAATTTGGATTGCAATATTGAAAAAGTATATCAATAAGCCACACATTAAGCTGAAATAAATGCTAATAGTTAGAATACAACTTTGAACTTGTGTAACCTTTTTATTATTGATGATTGACATTCAAACTAAATGTCTATTGACGTATTATTATCTGGGAAATCAGAATATTAACTAATAAACATATC
This sequence comes from Aphrophora alni, assembly GCA_963513935.1. Lineage (NCBI taxonomy): Eukaryota > Metazoa > Arthropoda > Insecta > Hemiptera > Aphrophoridae > Aphrophora > Aphrophora alni. The sequence continues at coordinate 70,484,470 of OY740769.1, forward strand.
TTAACATTTAAAAATGTTTGGAAATATAAAAAAATAAAATACATTTTTTACGCCTCGTTGATAACTTCGGTAACTTTAAAATAACGGGTCTCTCGAATTTATGTGTTGAATAAAATTTTGTATGTGGATGAGATATACAGCCGTTCCGATACTTTTATGCCATCCTGTATACGGTCGTCACTATAAAACCACGTATCCACTTCAGGCGTTCACTTATAGCAATGACTACATAAATACTATAAGACATAGGATAAGGAAATAGTCTACGCTTTACGGGTGCTGTTCGTCACAAGTTTGACACACAGCTATCAGAAAGCGCTAGCAGCAGGTGCTTGACTGTACGCATCCCACTTGGTTGAGACTGTACAACTGTTGACACAGCATAGTCAGTGTTGTCAGTTCGTGCGCTGAGATAAGCGATTCTCGACCTTCCCTCGCATCTCTGGTACCATATGTGGCATCAGTGCGCAACTGAAACATTGTTTGACCGTAGAGCCACCTAGCGCCAGTCACATCAACTTCTAGCAGAGCGACAGCTCCACACCCTAGCGGGTATTGGTCAACTTAAGAATAAGCGTAGAATATTTAACATGGCCATGTCGTGTCTTATAGTATTTATGTAGTCATTGCTTATAATGAGTAGGTAGTGTGGAAACACCGAGTTACCTTAATTTATGTCTCCAACTTTCTTCATGTAGTCATCGGTTTTCCTCTCTTTCACCTCTCCTACCCGGTCTGTCTTAGTTATGGATTTATATTTTAAGCTATTTTTTCTTCTCTTTTTGATGGCAGCGAGGTTTTTTTGCTTTTAAGCCACAAGAAGAAGAAAAAACCATATATACATTTAAGTACTTAAATAAATAAATAAATAGTAAATTCCAAGCAGACAATACCTCTACTCAACTAAAGGTAAATCGACTTTCATTCGGTTTGGTGTCACATAGTTTTTATCAAATAAAATTTCTTTTCCTAATTTAATATTGTTATTTGTTTTCTTCCAAGGTGATAAGTCGTCAAAACATAATATGATAACAATAAATAAAACCAGAAAACTTAAACAAATATTTAAATAATTTTGACTAATTGTAATTATTGGTAAAATTGTTTAGTTTCTGAATCGATCTTTGATAAACCATGGTTTCTTAGGAGGGTTGGGAGACAAACTATTGATACACACAAAATTCAAGTCGTACTTCAAAAAATTCGTTTTCATAAATTGTTGAGTTTTCAAATTTGTATGTTTTGCTACGACTGTCTCGTATGTTAATGGATGAGACGAGAATCACAATCGCTGGTGCAGAAAGCTATCAACCTTTTAATTGGATGCAGAATTTTAAATGGGTTTCTTTGTGTTCAAATATTGACAAAATAATTATTTTAAAACCAAATTGTTACCCGATACTTCACGGAAGGGTATGTATGAGCCGTCACCTAGATGATGTATTGATAAAATCGCCCTTTGCTTCTCAGTACAACACCAATAACAAAACGTCCTGAATGTCGGTTAGTGAACTTTATACTTTGTAATATAAAGTCGACTGGCCTGAAATATCCAGGAGCTATATTTAGTACATCACGCGAAACTACCATTTATCTTACCACCAATCACAGTCGCAATAAAATCCCACTTATTTTTAGATTTACCTGAAATAAAAGTTTTTTCACATAAACTCACGACCTGTGTTTATTGATAAGAGATAATAACTCGATTTAGGTAAAACAGATTTACTGTTGAGTTGGTAATATGGGGATAGAATAGGCTAAAATCTGAAATAAATTTAACTTTTTTCTTTTTTTTAAGAATCTTCTAGTAGACCTATTTGTGAATTTTGGAGTACTTTCGAATTTGAAATTGGTTTATAAATACTTAGTTCTCATATTTAACAAAAATCTAAATAAACAAAACATATTTTAAAATATTATTATCTATTGACAGATTTTGATAAAGCTCCCAGTATGCATTATTATTATTTTATTATCATTTTGATTTATCCTTATTTTTTTTATATGGTTTGATAACAAAACTATTTTGAATATAGTATGCTGATCACATTAACCCTTTACACAAATCCTACAAGAAATTTTGTAACACAAAACAAAAAAATGTAGACCCAAGGCGTTTCCAGTGTTATTTTATTTTGCTTTTATACAGATACCCAAAGTTTTCAGGATGTTGACTCATCACCTTTCTAAAATAAATCCAAATTTGATCAAACAATCATATCCTTTCCTACCTCAAAGTAAGATCACGGGCAGAAGCCAAAAATGACTTGTTTCAGACATTGTCCCAAATATCATTTATTTAATTACGTACACATAGTATAGGCCTACAGAGAGCTTTGTGAACGGTCATTAATTAAATCGATGTGAAAATATAACTTTCAATTCTTCGGAATTCAAAAATTAATTTTTGGAATCATGTATGTCTCGTCGTCTCGTTTGTGGCACAAATGTGTGAGCTAATTTTGATGAAATTTATATATATGGGAAAAAGTTTTCTTTGTTTTTTAATTACTCAAATTTGAAAGTATAAAATACAAAATATCATATTGAATAAATAAATTCAAATTTTGTTAAAATGTAACCTCTATAAGGACACAAACTCAAAATTTTAACCATTATGTCTACAAAAATGCAAATGTTACCTCCTGGAAAAAAAATGAACTTAAATCTTACCCAACATTATTAAAAACCCAGATTTAAAAATATTTTGCAAAGCTGAGATACTTTAAAGCCAAGTCACTGTTAAGTAGAGCAAGTTTAATGTAGGAACGCTGGACGTTCTACCTCGTATAGTCTCAAACTAAATAAATCGTTATAATTTAGTGTTTCCGTTCATGTGTTATGGTGAGAAAGTACACACAGTACAACGTTTTCACAAATGGATACTAGAGTTTTATTTTTGTCAAATGGATACTAGAGTTTATTTTTGTCAAATTAGTACTAGAGCTTATTTTTCTCAAATGGATACTACAGTTTATTTTTATCAAATGGATATTACAGTTTATTTTTTTCAAATGGAAACTACAGTTTATTTTTTCTTAAATGGATACTACACTTTATTTTTTCCAAATGGATACTACACTTTATTTTTCTCAAATGGATACTACAGAAAATATTGAAAACCATGTTGTCTATATTTAATTTTCTTTGTACTACTACGTCAAACAGAAGATAGGTTTTATTTTTCTCCAAATAAACATACTTGTATGACAGAGAGTGTCAAAAATTTGGTATAAAACTGGGAAAAAACAACTCATTCTGGCTTTCAGAACGCATTTGGTGGACAACGTCATGGAGAGAAACTGGTTGGCGGTCCAGATAGCGGACATACGGCTTTACTTCTAATCCTGGGGAAACCGAGAGATAAAATGTTTAGTTGCAGAGCATGGAATGTTCAGGATATATATAAGAAAATTATAGGTCTCTACCTATGTGGCATCCAGGAGGAGACTGCAGAACATGTGATGAGTAAAACCACTAGTCGGAATCGAACAAGAGCGCTTACCAGGTATGAGTGAATCACACCTATCTTGAGATTATAAAAAAATAGAAAAGAGCATAACATAAACCCTTAGCCCTCAAATACTCTAATAGTGTCAGTGCCGAAGGTGATCAAGATTTGGCCGAAAAAGAACAGATAGGAAAAATAAAAGAGAGGGATCTAACCCAATACTACATGAAAAGAGGTGTAGCTCCAGGTAGAGTTCCCTCGAGAACCAAGCCACTAATCACTATAGTCAGGTAAGTTATAGGACTAGAGAGATAGGTGTCACTATTTAACAATATTCAAGCCGCCCCCTCAAAAAACATAATTATATAGTTCATTATATTTAATACATTAATGGGAGTTTCATTATAACTCCCAATAAATATGCGTACTAACTGACCTAGATTTAAATTTTGGCCACGGCACAAAGAGGAATCTTACAACACACTTAGAGATGCAGAGATTTAATTAATTTCAGTAACGCAGTCATTTCGGTGTTATGGGTCATCCTTTTGTTGAGAATGTATGTTTTTATCCAGATCAATAAGTTGGATAAACACGGTAATAAGATCCTTCTATTATGTTAACAGTTTTGTGTTATTTTTCTAAACTATTCTACTGTTTTAGAGGAAACTGTTTTTAAATTTAAAACTTGTCTCTTTAGGAAATGGATTCGTCTTATATCGCTTCTCCTCACTCTGATATCCAATAACTAACTTTCTAATACACCCATAAATAAGACTAAAATGTAAGCAAAGAAAATGTATTTTTTAACTGTTTAAAAAATTCCGAGTCATGAGTTATTGAAAAATAAATAAATAATGTAAACATTTACGACCCAATCCAAAGTGTCAAACCATAAGAAAAATAACGTTATAACTTCAGTTTTAGTTAAAATTGTATATTGAACTCCCGACTGTGGCCTAAGATTTTTTATACTTAAATTTACTTCTTGTGATTATCTCTGGCGTCAAGTAAAACCATACGATATCTCTTATAACCCTGGGCAGCTAGCTTCCAAAAGACAGTGTTGAAAGTGATACTTAAATTTAAAGAATAATATTTTTCTGTGAAATTTAATGACTATTTTATAAAAACTTTTGTTAATATAATGGGAATTGAATTTCTCTATCAGCAACGATTATATTTTAATAGCTGAACAAGATAAATTAAACACATGGTAGAAACTAACTTTCATGAAATCAGTATCATTAAAAATGGAGAGTTGTATAAACTTTTTGTTTATATTATAAAATTTATTACAATTTTTCCTAGTTTTCAAAAAAAAAATACCCTATAAGTCATACTGGAAACAATAGACTGTGTATATTTAAACAAATCTGAAATAAATTGTTTAAACAAGCATAAGACAGTGAGTCAGATAAGTCAAATTTATCTTGTAGGACTTTATGCGTTTCAAAGTTTCAAATTTAACAAGCAGTTAAGACGCTATTCACTTAACCTTAGGTTAACTGGGTAGTATGCAAAATGAAGTCAAGGCAACATCCATTGTTCAACTATAGTTCATTCTTTACTTACTTTACACTTCAGGTTAGACAACTTTAAAAATAGTTTTTAGTTTATTATATTGAACCTCGAGATTTTAAACTTTTACATTCTATATAAAATACAATAATATTATGTACTAATAGACTGACTTCATAATTCACAGTAAAAAGTTTATTTGTAGTACAAATACTTCCTGAGTATTTTATTAAATCTTTCGATAATTAGAGGAAAAATCACGATTATGATAAAGTGGTAGACACACATTTGCTTCCTTTTAATTTTTTCCTTAAACCGTATGCAGTATTCAAAAACGTATCAGTCAAAAATCGAATCGAGTTTTTTTATCCCTTTTAAGATCTCCTGAGCCCAAAAAGTTGTTTTAGAATTATATTTGTTTATCGTCTATCGTTTATGCAGTGCCCTACAGCAGAAACATATGAAACAATTTTAATCACGTTTGCTATGTATGCATATTTTGACCCTATCTCTGGGAATGTTTCATTTCATTTTTTCCATAACTCACAATTTGGGTATACATACCATAAGAAAAAATAACAAAATAACGATTTTTATAAAATTAGCTTTTACATTTCAATCAAATTTTGTTCAATTTTAAACCGAAACAAAATGAATTGATCATATCTTTCCAAAAATACTGTTTGGTGAGTTATCTTTAAAAAAAAACAAAATGTCGGCCATGGTTATAAAACACTAATCCCTCAAAATCAGTTACACCGATTGGTGCAAGTCTTATTAAATTGTGAAGATTAATAAACCAAATCTGCATGCAAAAATAGTAAGTAAAATATATTTATTACAGTTCAGGAATAATTGACAAAAAACTAAATTGAACTTTGACCACCATCAATAATAGCACGATTTTAATCATATACTATTTACATGAAGGGCGAGTTTGTGATACAAGGAAAGCAAGTTTAGACCTTATTTCAATATTAATAAGGCTATGGTGACCGAGAAGTTTTTTCTTTTTAAAAAGAACAAAATTTTAAAATTAAATTTTTTTTTTCAAAGAGGGTTCGTTTTCACTTTTGACTGACAACTACCAAACTGATATTTTTGGTGACAAATTATTTTGGTTGAGGAGATGGGTGAGTTAGAAAGTTTGTGCAATGTTTTTAAACCTTTGTTTTTCTAATTGTTACACTGATGTTTGACTTCGACTTCGTTATCAATCTATTACAAAAGGAAATGATTGTGCTTAAAATAATGATAAGAAGGAAGATGACAAAAATAAATTAGAAACTATGACATCTGTCAACTTTCATTTTCAGACAAATAATTTGACAAATCTAATTAAAATCTCGGCTTCTAAAGCGGTTATTACAGTACCCCACCGCCAAATTCATGTATAAAATATGACTTTGTGAAATATACGTATTCGATCGAACTCTCAATCCATGATGGCGGTTTTGCCAGATTAAACATTTTAATTTTACTGACCACCATTTTTTTCCGACTTTTATCAGTAGATTTATCTTTAATAGAACTTTAAAAGGGATGTTAATTTAACACTTCTAAACATTACAATGGTTGACCCTGATTAGAGAGAGGAGGGACTTCGATAAAACCGAAGTTCTCTTAATCATAAAAAATATTCAAAATGGAAATTTTTCTACATTTACTAGTTTAAATTTTCATTTTGTTTAGAAACTTTATAAAGGCAGTATTTAAAACTATACAAGCGGTAACTTTGCTATTATAAGCAACGTTTTATATTCAATCATTTAAAACACCTTGTCATTTAAAGGCGTTTACGCAAAAGAATAGACAAACATATAAAATTAACCATTAGTTAGATAGAAACAATTATACATATTTTTAAGGTTCTAAATAATAAATTTTAAAACGTGCGAATTTTAAAACAATCGGTAAAATAAAATTTTAATTATCGTGTGATTTTTTAAACAGTTGATCTCATTGTATTAGTTTATTTTTGAGGTTTTTAATTTACAACTACTCAAAACTACTCAAGTTTATAACTTCTATCAGATAGTATGTATGTAATTATCAAACTCTATCAATTATAGATGATGGTTACTTCTTAATTTACTTTTCCCTCCTAATAGATAAACAAATAATAAAACTCAACCTGTATGAATGAACTTGTAGAACACAACACGTTAAACAAACACAACATTGGACATATCAAAATAAATAAACAAATCAAGGTAAGGGTAATTTGAGTTTCTTTTGGCAACCACTCGAGCTGTCAACTCTACTTGACGTGCTGTTGTAGCGCATTTTTCATAAAAGAATGTCACAAAACACATTTTATATCAATTTTACTTTCTGTATCTATAAACTATCATAAAAAATTTATTTTAAAATTTTTATCCATAGTTACTTCTATTGGACAAGAATTAATGATGAATTCGAGGAGTCATAAGTATCGAGGGAGAAATCTGTTGAGAATTGAAGATATAAAATGTAGCAAATTTATATATGTGTATGTATTGAGTAGCTGCATTTAATGGTACGTTATCTAAAATTTGTATTTTTAGTTACTATTTCAAAATTTAGGAAGAAAATTTACAAAACTGAGTTCGTTGTTTGAAAATTTTAGTTTTTTCGTTTCATTATACCCGATTTGTAATTTTGTTAAAACAATTAACTCTTTCGTTTTTACGATTTTGATTAAATTTAGTTTTCTACATAGATGATAAAAAGGAAAATTTTAATTAAAACCGGAAGTAGGTTTATAAATTATTTTAGTTTTCACTAAATCTGTCTCGCTTGAAACAGTTTTTAATTGAACTTAGTTACGGTATAAAGAAAGTATAATGGAAGAAAATCTGCATTTATTTTTTTGAACTACTATTTTAAAATGGAAAAAAATAATTTCGATCTAATGTTTTGAAATGTAAAAGATTTATTACCCAAACCAATATGTCAAAAATATATGAAAAAGAAAATTATAATTACTGTAGTAATAAATTGTGAAAATAAACTGAAATTTAAGGAAACATTCTTGACAGTCGTCCAGATCATTTTGATATTTTCCATATTACTAGGGAATCTTAATTTTGTTTATGTGCAGTTTTTGTACTTATGTGCATATAAGATCGAAAAAGCTTGGGCTGATTTTGAGATCGACTTTCTAAGACAAGGTCCATGGTTTATATTCAATTTCTGACTCGTAACTACTAACTAGAAGTGTTTGTTTATTTTGAGGTTACCTAGATAATTCAGATTGATTATATTTTTAGTGGGTTTAAAATATTTAACGTTATCTTGGGTTTCTACATAAAAACACAAAAAAACTGTAATAAAATAATAAAATGTTTCAACCCTTATATTTTGTTTTGTTATTTGCTTTTTTAAATGTGAGTTCTGATTTGACTTAATTTAGCCTCCAATAGGAAAGGAAGGTGATGTAATTTGCAATCAGTTATAGACCTAAGCAACTCATAAATTGAATTTACTTTCTAGGTCACCCAGGCTTATCTGGTTGGAATATGTCATGCAGTTATCTGGTACTCATAATGCAGTTTGAGTTTGATTTGATTTCAATGTTTGTAACTATTAACTGGGTAGTTATGTGATCGGTTATGTTATCGGCATTGTTATGTTATCGGTTACTATATAACATAACAATGATAAATGTCAACTTAACACTAATCTCCTATAATGGGTTATGTATAGTGATTAGGAAGTGATGTGTGTGTGTGTGTGTGTGTGTGTGTGTGTGTGTGTGTGTGTGTTTCTGTTCATCCACATAAGTTTCGAATGTGAAGTCGGTTTTTGATATAATGGTTTCTTTTTACAATATAATCACAATAAAATCTTAGAATTTGTTTAGATGATTTGTTAGGACTTACCTAGCAAGGAGAGAACGCCACAGGATGTCCAGATGACGAAACTCATTCCGACCGAGCCAGTACGAACCAGCAACCCGGAGGGCGACACAAAAATCCCAGAGCCTGGAAAATAAGAGATACATATAATTATTATAGAGACAATAAATATTACTTATTTTGTTTAAATACAAACAAGTTAAGAATTAGATATGTGAATTAATATCTGACAAAATCTTTATCTTGAGCTTAGGACCAGTTGTGACTGGTAAGTTGCCTACAAACAAATTTGGAAAACTTTAGTCAAACTAGATATTTTTAATTTGATATTTTAATAAACATAGATTTCTTAGAATTCAAATTCGTTTTTTTCTTCAAAATCGCCTTTTGTTCCCAAAATGTAGTTTGTAATTCGGAAAGAAAATTTAATAGTAAAAATACTGTCTAGAATTATTGTCGTATTTTAAAAACAGAATTTATTAAATTGTTTCTTGGATATTCTGGAGCTGGATAATCATTTATTAATTTATTGTTATTTATTTTACTGAAATCTTGATGTCACATCATTAAACAAATCTTGCAAAAAATAATATAATACTAAACAAAGCTTAATATATAATATTAATATATATATATAAGCTTAATATATATGCTGGAGCTACAATATATGCACATATGTTACAGTAAACATTATAGTAAACTTAATTAAATTTAAAGAATGAAAAAGTAAATTTCAAATATAAATTTGTTTTAACAGTTGTAAGAAAAAATCAATAAATATATGACATTTTTAAATATAATGTAATACATTTCACAGAAGAGCAATTCTAAATTAACGGTTTCAGTTATTTTGAAATATTAATATTAGTAGTAAGTTTGATAATAGTAGAGACAAATTCACATTCAGAGACTCAAAAACAATCGGAAATCAAAATCTATACTTAGCCATTAAAGATTATACTAATCTTTATCAATAAGAAATGTAAGAGAAAAGAGAAGTTGTAATCATTATAAATTTTAAGTTTGGCTCAAAATAAACACAAGATAATTGAGTTTTTCAAAAACTGTTTATAAATTTACAAAGTTAAAATTTATAGGGTCCCAATTTTGAAGTGTTAATCTTGGCATACATTACACCAAAACTAGTGACGAAATCATGTCTCAAAAAGATGGAAAAACTAAGTTTCATTAAAATCTATACGTAATAAAAAAATTTAACATTTGACTGCCATTTTGAATATTTAAAAGATACAAATCGAAAATGTTGTGATTTCAACTGCATTATTACTACACACAATGAGAAATTATAATTCTCGTAGAATCGTTCTCAATTTATGATAATACTGCCTACAAAAAATGTTAAACTCTTCATTATAAATCAAAATTCAAAAATTAGACGACGTAATACACATCTAAACTACAGTAATTATAGAAGGTAATATTGAAAATAGAGCCGATCGGATTGTAGACGACCAACAATTTCGAAAAAAAGCCATATTAAAAAAAAAATTGTGATCCAAAGTCCAATAGTTTTTAGTCTGATTTAAGCTCTATTAAAAAAAAATTATATAAATAGTAGTAATTACCTAATGATTAGAGAGACTGAAACTTTTGTCACAGACAAAATCTTTCTTAATATTCTGTTTCATCAACATCTGTTTTATCTCGTCAAAACTAGCTGTAATATAGTTTTCCTTTACTTATGACGATATGTACAGACCAATGGCATAGAGTTATCCATTAAAAGTTTTGTTGCATCTTGTTTACGATTCTTGGTTGGACAAAAGCAGTAGCAACGAATCACATTGTTGTTGTTTTCTCAAAGTTTCGAATTGATGCTTCGACACTTTGGATTGGTATTGAACCAGATAATAGAAATGTTATATTTTCAGTCACAGCTATTAAAGTAACAGTGATTCAGAAATTGAGAAGCGTGAGACGAATTGCCATTGGTTGATATTTGAGTAGGCAACGTTTGTGTTGGGGAATTGAAGGAGCGTGCGGGAAGGCACGTAGGCAGTGTTTGTGCGTACTAAGCAGGAACTTGGTGTCTTACGATCACAACAAATCTCTGTTATTTTGTAATATTCGATGGAATAATTTTCTTAGAAAATGTTTTTAAAGTTAATAATTAATGTACGTTTTAACACTCCCAAAAGTTATTACCACGTTAAAACGGCGAAAAAAACATAAAACTTATTTTTCCACCAAACCATTCCACATTTCCTACACAGTTATTAAGAAAGCAAAAGTCTTTTTGACGGAAAACACATACATTTAAACTTCAAAATTAATAGGATTTGATATTTTCATCGAATTTCCATTTTGAACAAATAGTTATTATAGTCATAGTCAGAAATCACCCCGACCATCGTGGATCCGATCATGGTTTTTATAACTCCTTAAGTCGTTAGAATAAATAAATACATATCATTTTTAGTAAAGTTTAAATTTGTGCCTGATTTTTATTAAACTCTGTAAAATAGTTTTGGAATTGGCTTGGATTAACTCAATAGCCAGAAAAATATCTCATATTCAGATGTGTTATTTTTACCAAATATAATATTTTTTAGAGTCGTTTTTTGCAAACTAGATCTTTTAAAAATAAGAAATCCATAATTGTATTTTACTAAATTTTAAACGAATTTCGTTAATTCCATTTAAACATACCCATTCTCAGGTAACACGAGTTAAGTATCTGATTGGTTAATTTTCAATAGTCTAATCAATTGTAGGTCTATTCCTCCCATAGAGGTAGACAAACAGGAGGGTTTCCGGTCGCAGACAAACGCCAATTAAAAATAGAATACTTTTAAATGTATTGGTAATCTTATGTGTGAACATGGTTAATTTAAACAATTAATGAGGGATTAAACATTTTTGAAATTTTGCCAGATATAGTACTCGCTCGGTTAGTTAAACATCCCAAACCAAGTATGCCAACAATACAAATGAAATAACCTTCATCGTTATCGTGTATTCACTATAGTACTTATTTGAATTACATATAGGCTACACATATGTACAAATTATTTATATTCATCAAGTAAATTACAATTGTACCTTCCTCACATCTTTCTGTTATAGAAAGATGTTGTAAACTTGATGTCCTCACACTGTATGGACTATAAACTCTGTAAACCTGTAATACAGTCTGTACTTCTGTAAACCTCACCCAATAAACTATTGATTCTAATATGGATTAAACATTTCAACATAAAGCTCTAGGATGGGTTAAATACGTTGTTCTTTAAATTCTACTGTTAGATAACTCTAGTTAGTGAACAAACTAATAATCAATTTTGTTCTCATAAAATTGTTTGACATGTCAATTTTAAACCAATTTCTGTATGAAATCCATGATCATTTTAAAACATAAATATTGGTTTACGTTGCAGTGAATTTGTTAAAAATATACGGTCTATGTTTTGTTAAGACGGTTTATTCTTTTGCCAATAACTTGAAATGTTATTTAGTAAGTAGTTGTCTACCACATTTCACTAAATTAGATGAAAACTGTGGAGTTCATATACTATCAGAAAGATGATGATTGATAATGATGATTATTTAGAAACTAAAATCATTAGAGCCGATTTATAAAAAGGGGGATTTTTAAGTTTTTCCCTTTATGGAATATAGTTTAACATAACTTTGTTTACCCAAACAACGGTGACATAGTAAGATGATAAATATATATGATTATTGAGTTTCAATAAAAGTAAATTTTATGAACCACGCGACTACACAAAATAGACGTTTTGCAACAAGGTAAAGAAAGAGAGGCTACAATTATTGTTCTTTTTATTTTATCACATATAAGTAATACATAGAAACCAATGCGATGTGACATCAAGATGTTATTAAGACATACCGTAGTTTTATAACATTATAATGATTTTGTTTTAATTTGCACAAATTCATTTCTAACGTCCAGAAAATAGCAAGTCAAGAGCTATTGTTTAGGAGGGGAAAATAAAAGTCTTAGAAGGACAAATATCTCAAAATCGGGTCAAGAGTTTTTGATGAAATTTTTCTGAAATGTCAACTTAAATTAATCTGTTAAAACGAAAATATAAGTAAATTGCTATTGCATAGTAAATTGGAAAATTATAAATAAATCCAGCGATTTAAATAAATTAAAACTTTTAGTTCTCAATTTTACATAATAAAAAGAAGTTATCGAATCGTGATGCAAATCTATTTACCAGTTATTTACCTATAACTTATGATTTCATCGGATTTAATAGAAAAAGTGAGGAATAAATGTTTGCTTCTTTATGTTACAGTTGTGTTTATTGGGTGTGAAAGAATGATTATTTGTTTTTCAAACTGTCTGCATGTTAGACGGTTCACACAACATAAATTTACATGCCATAGACAACGATTTTCCGCGTTAATTGTGTAAATTATTACGCGATAACTGAGCTGAGTAAAGGCACGTAGCTAGAGCACAAAGTAAATTATGAGCATTATGTCATTAATAAGTAAGATGACACAATGTTAAATTATGCCAACATTCCATTCTAACGAACAAGTTTCTAAACTAAACAGAAATAGTACGTTTATTTATTCAAACGCGTTTTATCGACAATGTTGCCATCTTCAGAGATGTACGATCTAAAATAACTAAATTGTATTTCCGTCACTGAAGATGGCAACTTTGTCGTTGTAACGTGTTTGAATAAATAAACGTAGCCTACTATTTGTGAAAATTTGTGTTTAAATTTTGTTTTAACAATAAACATCTCACAAGTCACGCTCAATATTTATTTATAAGTATGTAGGCTAATCAAAAGTTAATATTATTTTGAATTTATTTCGTTTAAATTTTCTTTCACTTTCACACATTGATGGACAAATTTATAATATATTAATGGGATTCGTCTTCTAAACAGTGATATTACTAAAGTAACGAGACCCTGCAGGTCCAAACCACTACGACGGTAGTAAGTGGGTACTAATAATGGAGTCATCGAAGACCACCAGGTTCGAGATATCCGTGGTTAAGTGAAGTCATTGACACAAGTGGAGCTATATTATAATATTCGAGATTCAGTTAACCTGGGTAAGCTCTACGATGCCTCCAGTTCTAGATGATGAGGCTAAGCCTCTGGGAATGTGATTTTATATAGCCTACTACACAACTGAACCTGTTGAGCTAAGTTAATGGATTTGTTCATTCTTCACGGAAGCAGTCAGCAGGACTCCAAATAACAGAAGTATCAAAAGTCAAAGATTATGTAGCCAGCTGTTTTATAGTCTAGCCCTCATTGACTACACAGAGCATTCATGTAATGCTCTAACCAATTGCAATACCATCCAAATAACGCAATGTTCCGTTAAGAAACCAGTGAAGATCTTATATTTGCTGGGGTTATGAAATGTAGAGAATTGTAATGGAGTAGTTTCTGTAGTAAATTCTGAAAGAGTTAAACAATTGACACAATGTCATGTCAGCTAATCAGTTGGATGTTCAGTTACAATTACTCAAAAACTTTCAATTTACTCCTCAATATAAGTAAATGTTTTAACATGACAATAAGGCGCAATTATTTTCTATTATAAAACTCAATTAAATGAACTGAAATTATATGAATTTATACAGAAGTATAATAAAATGAATGTGTTGTGACTTAGATTGGTATACGTAGTATACCAATCTAAGTATTGTAATTGGTTTGAAATCAATTATCAGTTTGAAATTATATGAGTAAAAAACTGTATATTTTTAAATGATGTCTGTCTAGCAGCCGTACGGACAGTGCTTTATTGCCCAATACAACTATACTAATATTGAGTAAATTGGGTATTTGAGACAAATTTTTAAATGATAAAAAAACATACAAAATTTAGATTTTTTTTAAATAGCTCTAATGATTTTGATAATATTTTGCCAAATTGTAGACCCTATGAATAAAAAAACATATTGGACAATCGAAACCCTTCAACAAAAACTATGTAAATTGAGTAGACCAAAGAAAGTTTTGTTCTGGACGATAACTTCCTTAATTTTTAGCTACTATTACCCAATTTTATTATATGTTCTACAATAATGAAGAGGCGAATATGTATATAGGTTGAAGATATTAAATTATCCGTTTCAAGATAATATCCACATTAATCTCATTTTAATATAATAATAAGTGTTGTTTCTGTAGTTGCGAATTCTAGATGGTGACAGTCCTCTACTAAGCACCTAACTTTTAGGCATTAATGGTAATAAAACAATTGATTATTAAATTCTTTGTATTTTTTTTACTTACCAATCATTGTCCCAACAATTAAAGCCACCCCACTGAAGAGTCCCACCCGTCTCTGGAGGTGAATAGTGTCATCCTGAGTTGAGTCCGTCCCCTCCAACTTGTCCCCGCCTGTCCCGGTTTCACACATCGCATCCGCTTCATCTGGTGCCTCCCCGTTGTTGCTGCTGCAGGACCGCCAGAGGACTCCGTCTTTGCTGGATACATTGTTTCCTGAAACAAAGAAATACATTCGCTAAGTCATTGTGTGAATTTAATTTACACTAAGTAATTATTACAACATATTTTTCAATTGTTTTAAACTTTTTTTTTTTCAGTTAAACAAAATTCCCCAAAACCACAATAAAATACTATCAACACGAAGGCTGTATAGTTATGTTTATTTTACCTTATGTACATTTCAATAGTACTGCTATCAACTTCAGAGGTACAATACACACCCTATGAATATATTATCCCATCCGAACATATTTGGTAGCAAGTTTAAAAACTAGATAAAGAGAATTTATTTTATTTATTTATACTCGTACATTAATTAAACTAATAAAAATAGTTATTGAACACTAAAATTTTCACAACAATAAAACACACCAAAAATATGACATTTCAATGTCTAAGTCATCACTATCAGTTGATACACAACCTTAACTTTGTGCCACTGAACCAAGAGAGGATAGGTCAATGATTTATACAGACAACAGTCGTGAAGTAATGTAGACACGCCCCCAAATTTATTGACATCAGAATATTGATAATCAAACATAACTTTTAGCCAATGCCATAACCATTTTAAAAACTTGTAACAACAGTAATATATTTTTTATTTTAATTAAATAGTTATTGACTTAGAATCGGAACTAGCAATAAGCCACGGGAAACCCAAAACCGCCTCAAAATCAAAACCAAAACGCAATGGTACTTAGTATACGTAATCAAAGTAATAAACAAATACGTAAACAAAGTAGGTAATGACAAAACCAAAACACAACGCTCTCTAAATTATTAGAATTTTTATATAACAAATAGATCAAAATCGGCCCTGGCCAAAGTGGTCTACTTGGTGTGGAAATTGAAGTGTTTCCTACATCATTGATTACGAATTTAATACAAGTTTTGCTCATTATATTTAAACGATTAAGTAAATTAAATATTAAAGCAATTTGTGTGAATCCTATATAACTAGAGAGTATTGTATACCAGAAAAATAAATACATGTTTGCCAAACTACTACTTGGGATCTTGAAAGAGTGCTGTATTACTTTGTTTCATACATCCCAATTATTAACAAGTCCGTGTTGAGTAGTTACTAAAATATATAACAATATCAATAAGATTTAATAAATAGCTAAACAAGTAAAAACATAAATGCTTTTAATATCTGACAGCAAGTATAGAGTTGTGACGTTGGATGGTTGGATCGAGTTGCCACTGCTTGTTTGGATTATTGGCGATTATTGATACGTGGGACATTGACAAATAGTCTCAGAACATTGAGGCCACACGTGGAAAGTGTGCAAAAGGTCAATCCCTTCATGTTAACAAAGGTATTATTTCTTATCCCCTCAGTATCCAGTATCATACTTTGTCATCCATTTAACAGAAGCATTTCTCTATTATTATTATGTAACGGGACTCAACCAGCAGCACCTGATCCCGAAAGGTGGTTCGCTCTGTTGATGCTAATGATTATAGGTTCCCCGTAAATGATAAATGACATAAAATTTATATTAATATTAACATTTACAACTGTTCTTACTAGACTTAAAGACTCATATTTTGCACAACAAGCTTTTTGAGCAATTTTTTGTCATTTGGTAGATAATAATGTTATATTAAATAAATTAGTGAAGGAAATAATTCACAAATCAACGCTTATCATGATTGAATTAACAATATTTACATAAATTTATAAAACGAATTTCGTACTAAAAATAAAATTAACAAAACAGTTATAAATTATAACTATACAGCATTACAACTATACAGCATTACAACTATACAGCATTATAACTATACAGCATTACAACTGTTTTATAGAGGGATCACGTTTCACTAAAAAATCTAAAATTTCCAAAAAATTATTTTAAAACCTTAAAACCTAGTTATTTAAACATCCTAGTGTATGCTTTACGGATTGGGTGATAGGTACATTTTATTTTTCTGATTGTGAAACACATACTTAAAATTACTCTAATGTACGAGTAAATAAATAAAATGGCTACCGCGTTAACAAAACACATAAATAGAACGGGTACGTAGTGGGGGAGGCGCCGGGGCTGTATTATATAATTAGGTAAGACAGCGATCGTATTTTCGAGTTGAGCTCTCTCCCAATGATTAAGGCTTCTTTCCAGAGCAGCCAACTATAGACTGGATATGGTTGCCAATTTTATAGATTAAACTGTTTTTATTTATTATTTTTATGAGGAAATATATTTTTGAATAAATAAATAAATACTCGTCATGCTAATAGACTGATGTGATTGATGGAGGTAATGTCGTATTTATTTTTCGTTTGCCGATATTAGTATTAACTTATACAGTTCACCAAAATGAACCATTATATTCTCATGATGAACCAAGATAACTCATGTTTTCATTGTGTGGCGTAGAAAACGTTTCTACATCACTGGATTTAGAATAAAAAGCTCCACTATTGAGCAGAGAGCATTAAGCTATTGTGGAATATTGTACAACTATACGTAAAAAAGTTACTTTTAACAAAACATTTAGTTACAATTTGAAAATCGGCTGTACCTCTTAATTTAAAAAAAAAAAAAACTATTTTCGTAGTTAACGTATTCATCCAACCATTGATAAAAAACGGTAATAAAATGAACTTAGAAATAGTAGACACTGCACAGTCTTAGATTTCGGTATTTCCATGAGAAAGATCGCAGTAACTCAAATTTCTATATTTGGTTTTTAATAAGGGTTAGAGTAATTAATATATAAATCCAAGCTAACCTAACCTGCCCTGCCCTAGGGCCTACATATCAAATATTCATTTACTCTATCTTTAAACTAAAATACATTTTTTGCAAAAGAAACGTCAATAAATAAGTCAAATTTAATCTTGTAGACAAAAGATACATTTTTGTATGAGAAAAACGCCATCAAACAAGTCAAATTTAAACACCAAAAAAACAAACACAAACATAACTATAGGCTAGGCCTAAATTAAAAATAATGAATAATATTAACATTCAAATTGATGTAGGCCTTAAATAAATTAAAATACGGTGAAGTTACGTAATGCAGTAAAAAAACTATAGAGGAAGTACGGTGTACTGAGTATATATTATAATCTTTTCACTCCCCCCCCCCTAACATAAGCCATCATCTAATAAGGCAATTGCTATAACATAAACTAACATCAATAAATATGAATTAATAAAATAAATTAAAATTATGTTGCTAATGAGTTTAAAAAGTGGTTATGCGTACAACACCAATCATAATGAAACGTAACTAGATGAACTTGCTTTCTTTTTGAAAAAAAAAATTATCGGTTTGTTTCGTTTCATTTTTTATTTCAAAATATATTCGTTTTGTAACTTGTGTTTATTTAAGGTGACGATTTATTAGGAAGTGTTTTAGGCACGTAATAGTCCAACTTTACTCCATTAAATACACACTGCCAACTAAACGTGAAACGGAGTATACTATAGTTAGTATTATTACCTTTTCGCTGGCCTGTATCATGCTGATCTGTTTCATACGTCCCCATTATTAACAAATCCGTGTAGGATCGTTACTAACATCATATTATATAAACAAGTTGTACGTACTTTTATCAATATCAGCTATTCTAAATCCATTTTGTTTATAAAGGAGGAAGTATTTCTTCTAAATATAGATCCATCCAACAAGTATTAATTTTGAATAAATGTCTAATATTAATTTAAATCAATTTATCACTTTCTGACTCTTATCTATTATGCTACTGAACAATACAAGAATGAACACTAAACGTTTGAGCACACTGTGGCGAACATAAAGATTATAAATAAACACCCAAAGTATCACAAAGTCAATACAAGAATAGTAGAGAAGATATAGCCAGGAGGAGGAAAGCCTAGGAGAAAACAAAGACAAATGATCCTGACGAAGAACTAACTGGAATGAAACACCCAAGAGGAGTTGGAGGCGAGCGAAAGAGGAGAGAAGTTTGTTGGAAAAGGCCTACGGTAGCTTTAGTGCCGAGGATGTAGTACAGTGTGTATGTAGCCTACATCTTTGTCCGAAACTATGTAAATAAATGAAAATCTATTTATTTATTACGTAAAACACTTGAAAACTTTGGAATGATATGAATAGTTTTTATTAGCTAAAGACCCACACGAGAACATCGACCTAAGAGAGAATTCAAATTTAGATTTTCTTATATGGAGAATTATGTTAAACCCATTTATCGAATCTTTGAAGGTTGATATCAACTGTAGCATCTTTCCACTGTAATACAGGAAGCATACCAAGTTTTAATGATAGCATTAATTTCATTACACTAATTTTCTTCGCCATAAAATACATTTTTTTAAAAACCTATCATCTATATTTATTACATTGTTTTAAACCTTACAAATATACGAATACATAGTTGTAGATTGTACGAACCTGTAGATTGTTTACATAGTTTTAAATACTTAAAAAGATTACAGCAACTTGTTGTCCGTATGCAAGGAAATATAGATTGGAAACTATTCGTTAGACTTCTAATCCAAATGTAAAACCATATAATTCAACAAACTAAAAATAAAACATATTTACAACTATAACTTTATATCGCCCGAAAAACTAGTAGAATACAAATAGTACATAAAAAGTAGATAGGTGTTAACAGAAGGAAGAGTATATGAAAATGAAAAGCAACGTGATTCTGAAGCTATCAAGATATACAAATTTTAAAGATTGATTGCAAATGGTTCATGGCAATGAACTAAAATATGTTTTCAAAAATATAAAATAATAATAATTGTGATTATTTATATAACTGTCCTCCTCTCCTCTCAATCATAAATTGTAAACGGTATTTTCGTAATTGGATAACTTTTTAAATACGAAGACATATGTAATTACTCTTGAAACAGAGATAAAGAGACCCAGAGGGTGTGGAAAATCTATGGTTTCACGTAGTTAATTTAAATAATGATAGCGTATGTCTTGTTGACATAATGCCAGCTATTTGACGCGCTCAGATGATTTCCGTCTGAACAGTTTAAAGGCCAACTATGTCACATTTCGTAGACGTCTAAAAATGTATTGATAAAAAATAAATAAATTTAAAAAAAAATTAATATGAAAATAATATGAGAAAGGCGAAAATGTTTATACGACTTTTTTAATAATTATTCTGATTTTTACCATCATTTGTGAATTTATCTTTTTTTTAGAAATAAAATTCTTGAAAAATGACTTAATTGGTTCAACAAAATTTTTAAAATATATAAATTTACGGTTAACATTTCACGCTAATGTTTAAGAAGTCATAATATTTATTTTAGGTATACAACTTGTTTCCCTAGTAATTGAAGAATAAATATACAAGACCAAAATTTTAAGTTTATACTGTATCGAAAAACAAAACTTAAAACCGGCAACTTAGTATAGGTACTGCCGCTAAATATGATAATTTCTAGTTTCTTGAGAAATCCACTTTAAAAATATACGTTTTCTTAATATCTCTCCATAATTGAGACAGTTTTGTAAAGGCTCGTTTTAAAAATGGTTCTTCTTTCAAACTAAAATACGAATTACTGATAAAATTGGTGAGAATTAGGAACAATCGGCTAGGTAACCATTTTTCCAAGCTAAATCTATAAATTTCAGGGAAAATCAAATAAAAATGCAACACCTATAAGGAGATACACACACGTAATTTTCTATATTTTCAGCCTATTTTTTAATGTTATTGTTATAAAATATAGTTTTGTTAACAACTATTTAATTAATAAAATAAGTTTGGCGATGTTTAAGAAATAAAATAACGAGGTTGAACTCAATATGTCTCCTTTAAGCGTCAATCAAAACTATTTTATGGATTTAAAAGTATAAAAAGTATTTTTGAACTGGTATGGTTATGTTTTCGTGTAGAAACGAAAGAACTAGAAATTTGTCCAAAATATTTATTCCAAAATCATGGAAAACGTTTGTTTTAAAAATAATAGTGGCGAGAAAAAAATTCATGTTTTATATTTGATTGATTTTACACCATTTATTCATCAGCCATATTTTAATGAAGTTGGACACGTTGGTTTGGGTCATAGATTTTGACTTCCAAGAAAATTTGTTCCGTTTACATATATTTCTGCTTAAGTTTTGATTTTGCATACAGGCAATGTTTTGAGTGAGAGAATGTCTGTAACCACTGTTTGTGTTTCCTTATTTTTTTATTGCTGTCTACAAAAAGGGGGAACATAATAAGATATAATTTTACTATTAAAAAGCAGCGTTTAATAAGATTGAAATTTTCATTACAAAATTGGTACCTCATTTGGAATTTGCGGTAATCAAAGCACGCTAACGTTCAAACGAGCACATTAGATTGCCTCATACGAGATTCACAAACATGTTCTACAAGCTATTATAATTCCTGACACAATGCACATTCGTAGGAAGAGTACATATTTAAGAAATCAGTTTTGAACTCAACGTCTGTCTGTTTTTTTGTGTAGTCACCTGCAATCTGATTTTGGTAAAAGGAAGAACTTTCTTTGTCTACTTTTTACTTTCTCACAATACGTAGTATAGAAAAATTTAGGTGATGTATCAAAAACCGATGTCGAGTTTTTTGCGGATATATAGGTTTAGAATTTTAAAAATATA
The DNA here is from genome assembly GCA_963513935.1 of Aphrophora alni. Classification (NCBI taxonomy): domain Eukaryota; kingdom Metazoa; phylum Arthropoda; class Insecta; order Hemiptera; family Aphrophoridae; genus Aphrophora; species Aphrophora alni. The sequence continues at coordinate 70,506,369 of OY740769.1, forward strand.
CATTTGGAATGATCTCTGTTAGACTTTATCATCTGTTGTACAACCTACACTCTTGGACTCATTTCAATGAAATTTAATAAGTGGGCATATTTTGTTCATATCTCGTGACGTTTGTAATATCTTTTATAACTCAAAATTTAAAGGTAGCTTTCGTAAATAAAACACAATATTACGAATTTCTCAAATTGGCTATTCCAATGTCGTTCAAATTTTAATAAAATATGAACATTAATGACCCAAATCCATGTGCAAAGTCGAAAGTAAAATAATTTTACGGTTCAAAAATGAACCTCAACAACCGTAATTAAATAATAAATGTAAGACAAACCGTCTACAATATTCTGATTTCGTCGTTTATGCGACGCCCGTTTCGGCTATTCCGCCATTTTCAAGTTAATTTATTAAGTTTCCCTTCGTCAAACATAACCACTTACACATAGTTATACACAAACACAAACATAAACACTGATTTGCACTTATACATATTAACTATTTGTATTTGTGTTTATGTTTGACGCAAGGAAACCTGAATAAATTAGCTTGAAAATGGCGGAATAGCCGAAACGGGCGTCGTATAAACGACAAAATCAGAATATGAAGACAGTAAGTCTTACATTTATTATTTAACGTAATTAAACGTTTTATTTTAATCAATTACGATTTATAATAAAGGGGTTTTTCATGGCACAAGAGAAGCAAATTTAGGCAAGGACATGATAAGGATCTAAAAATATAAATATTTCTAAAGACATCGACCATAGTTCATTTTATCTTTTTGATTTTGAACTACCTAATTGTTATTTTTAGTTAAGATTAATTTTAATTCATTTTTATTTTGTTTTTGGGGTTGGGTGAGTGAAGAAGTTTGTACAATGTTTTTGAGTCATTTATGTCCATTGAAAAAAAATTTCTAATTTGTTGCTTATATCTCTATTTTTATAAGAAAAGACTAAAACTTTCTCATTTTTGACCTTACAATCAATTCACTTCTGACTTTTTACAAATTAATTCACCTCGTCGTAAACAGCTAACCCTCACAACGAGTAAAGACACAATTATAAAGCTCATGCGATGATTTTCAGGAATAAATAGAACAAACCTATAAAGTTCAAAATTATTTCGCAATTTTCAAGAATGTTTACTTATTCTTCCAAATACATATATTGAAAAATTGGGAACTGGAAATAATCCACAATTTACACTCTGCCATTCTTGCATTCTTTCCTAAGTAATGGATTTCTTTGTATGTTAGTTGATTGAATCCACGCGGCTGTTTTCGTTGCGCTAAAGTGTTTACTTACTGTCAAAAACAACTACAGATGGACAGCATAAAGAATTTATTTTTTTACTATTTATATTTATCTTAAAATACGCTTTAAGTGACAGACGGGTGTAATTAAAAAAATATCAGTCGAGCCATTTAAACATTTTAATTTAGGCTGAAGTTATATTAAAATTAGTGAAAAATATCATGTCAGCGTCTAAAAAGACACGTGAAAATGAATTTCGTCCCAAAAAAACACAATGAAAAACGTTGAGTAGCCATTTTGAGCAAATTAATAATTTTAAAATTGTAAAATGTTTTTATATTTAAAGTATGTTAAACAACGACGCGTTTATAACTCCAAAGTGTAACTATATAAAGTATAGAAACAAAATGATTTTTTTTAACAAAAAGTTAAAATTCTAGTAAAAAAAAACTACCATTATCATTTCAATATTTTAAGTGGACACTACAATACCCACAAAGATTCATTCAAAGCATAACATACTATCAGCAGCTCTTAAAAATAACTTTTTGCAAACGTGGAGCAAATGTCCAACAGGTTTATTAAATTTCAGTGAAAATAGGGTGGTTGTTAAGTAAGGAATGGTTTAATATTATCACTTTTTATTTAATAAATAGAAACAATGATTTCAAATTCGGAAATTATAGCCTATGTAGGGCTCATTGAGTTATTTTATTGAAAATTATTCGGTAGTTGAACCTACAAATGACATGTTAACGATCAGTGAAATACACCTGTACTTTCATGATAATCATAACAAGCTAGAATTGTTATTCTAGAAATGTATTCTAGAATTGACTACACTGTGTAGGCAATCGGGCTCATTTAACTGGTGAACTATGGTTTTCTTATATGTCTTCTTATAGGTTGTTTCCAGGAAGAGATTCTATATGTAGAGACCTGTGAAAGCCTGATGAACATTTATTTCCATTGTCTGAGTTAATTAATTTGAGACCTGAGGAAGAGGGTGGAAGTGTCATTCTAATCTCTCCCTACGAAATGACAACTTCTCCTTTCATTTTCCATCTTCTATTTTACCTTTCTGGAGGTTGAATGTAATATACCTAGTGAGACTAAAACGAAACCTGAGTATCCAACAAATATAAAATTGAAAATGAATGATCAAATTTACAACAATTAACTGTCATTAAGTTGTTGAATAAGACCACGTGACATTGAAGGTCATGTCAAATGTGACGTAGAGATCAGCCCACATTGGTTCAATGTTTCCATCAGACTTCCCACACTAATTGTCAGCATGACACATGGTTTGAATTAAATTAAGAACCCACAAAAGTTACAATTTACTTACGAGAATTTAAACGCGCTAATTACTAATATGTCAGGAAGTGAGAGCGAAATTTTGAACCTAACGTTTATAAATTATGGTAAATATTTGTATCTGATACCGTGAACGAGTTAAAAGTGGATTGGATGCTGGCCAAAGACATGTGAAGTATATTTATAGAGAACAACTTTTAGACTTATAGCCTCAATTCTTTACTGACTCACGTGAAATGTATTTTGGCTAGGTTAGGTTTCACGTCATATCACTCTATATATCACCAAAACCTACTTTAAGGTAAAAAAATGTTCGCGCCAAGATTACTTTAGCAAAAAAGTTCACCAAGCAAAATTATGAAATCTGTAATATTTTGAGCCAAGTAATTCTAAACCTTAGGTCTAAACCAAGTATTCTACCCTCCTTAGATCTTTTGACTAACTGCTTTATTTTTCTAGCTACTTATTAGCAAACCTTTTCACACATTTATGTGATCAGGGCATACGACCAAAATAATAATAAACTGGGATGATGGGACATTTTTGACTGTAAGGAAATTTTATGTGAAGTTTTATTCGTCTAGGCCTACACGAATTTATCAAAACATCTATTTTCTGGACTATAGCAGTGTAATATTATTTATGGAATATTACTTTTATATTTTAACATAACTTTTTAAATATACAATTATATTTTATTAAATTTAGGTTCTTTACGGACAACCGTTAAAATTTTAAATTTTCATATAAAATACCACAGCCTTAACAAATGAAAAAAAAATCAATACATCCTTTAAACTGTTTGGACTGTCAACATCAAAGAAGAAGGTGAAGTTCAAGAAACAATAGGCCTATTTGTTGTTGTTTTCATGATCATTTAAACCCAGTATTTCTGAATGTAGTTTGTTGTCGTTATTTTGTTTGTGCCCCCGGTTTTATAGATACAAAAGTTTGGCTAAAGATTACTCTGTAACGGCCTGAGAAATTCACAAAACAGTAGCCTTCTACAAACATTAAGAAGCTTTAAACTTAGCTAGACAGAGCACTGCCGCATTATATAATATATAACACCTACTGACTGACTGATTCACCACAATTCATAACCCATACAAGTACTCATAGTAAAAAAGGTTTTTGAGGACACCTCTAAATCGGTTACAGACCTCAGAAAATTTTCTTCTAATATCCGAAAACTCAAAATTGGTTTTCAAAAAGAACATCCCAACAATGAAAAAAAAAATCATTGACTCAACAAGAACCCAATAATGTGATTAAGGGACCAAGGATCCTCCTCTCCGTAAACGAAGCGAATTACATTACACGTCCATGCGAAACTGATTGATCCTAATTCACAACCCAAATTCACCCAGGTACCACAAATGCAAGCTCCTTGAAATGTGGTGTAAAAAAAGATATATTAACTCTGATTTAAAAAAAAAAATATATCATATTCATTTAATTGTTAATTAATTCAAACTATAAAGCATGTTCAGCTATAGTACGAAAATGAAATTATGAACTTAGAACTTGCCTGGGACGATTTTGTTTTTAAAATACCGATTTCAGATCTGGGCGATTGTGATTGTGGGCACTTTACAACAAATCTCATATGAAACCAATTGTAAAATAGCTGATAAATTTGACTTGTGTTATAACATAATAATTTGTAAAGCAAGTGACTCAAGTAAATAATTTTTAACACACTAAATTTTTTGTTTAAGCATTGTTAAAATTTTATACTTTAAATTTATGGTTTTTAATTTGTAAACAGATTGTTAAATGAAACTTGGAAAATCCGTGTATTAGTTTTAGAGCATAAGATGAAAGATATGTTAAAGCTGTTGTTTGGATAGAAAAAAACTCCATTTAGACTACTTCAGATCTACGATTTGAAGCTAAAGTAAAATAATCCAACTTTGTTTTAAATTAGCTAACAAATGAAGCGGACAACGCACTCTTTTATCGAATGAAGTGAAAATGAGCTTTGATATGGGAACAAAAATTGATCTCCCCGAGTTTGTAATAAATTTAAAATGAAACAATCTGCTAACATTTTGTTTTAATTTCAGGAAAAAATCAATGTAATTCAAGTCTGCAATCACATAAAGATACAGTCTCACCATCATAGAAATTTACATTGATATCGATTAATTACCATTTGAAATTCACCCAATATTCATTTTCCATGGATCAACTCATCAAAATAATTTTGACGCAGATACGTTGAATATAATATACATCCGAGACGAAAGAAAGATAAAGTATATAAAAATGTCAAAATGAAACACTTTCAAAACGTCTTCTGTCCGGCACGAAATATATATGGTCGCAATAACTTAAAAATTTTAATGTCACAATTTTGGTATATCTGGACCTTGAGTTTGTTTGAACATGAGTTTGTTTGTGGAAAATTTTCTACTCAATGAATTCTGGTTATTAAACTTAATGCATTGACAATTCAGTTATGAAATGAGAAATTTCATGATGTTACATTTAGATATTTTAAAACCTTAAGGTATTTTTTTTTAAATATGTACAGTAATAAGTATTTTGTTTTTTCAAGACATTCTGTCATTTAGAAAACATCAACATACACATACAGCATTTGTTAATTCATTTAAACATTGCATGTAAACTCCCATAAATATTTCGACTTTTGGATGTTGAGAATTTCCAAGGTAACATTTTGAAAAACTAAAGATATGGTGCAAGAAACTGTGCGTTTAGTGTTAACTATGTAAGTTTTTCTTCTGTTCATTGACACAGACTCCCGCTTACACACACACATTTACATTGATTAATTTCTTAAATAATCTTACATATTTTCCAAGATAAAAATAACTCAAGGTATCTTTGTTAAATATATCTCTAATGAAATTTATTTTTAAAGACGTTATATATGTTATTAAAACTATTTAACATGTTAAAACATATTTAAATAACTTCATTTAGATATAAACATGTCACAAACTTTCTCACTTAAAGACTGATAAACACATCACACACACACACACACACACACACACACACACACACACACACACACACACACACACACACACATTAATACAAAATAATCTACTTCACAATTTAATATTGATTGGATTTACAATGAAGGCATTAAGGTCTTATTTTTAACTAGACGTTCTGGAACCTAATTTTGTAGCACATGTAGAACAATAAAGTTGTTATATTCCATATTTATCTATATACAAAATTTAGTATCTATTTAGTATCACAGTTTTATTATATATCATTTTAGTTTTACGTGCATTAATGAGACCTACATAAACTGTCCGTGTCTAGTTCTGAAGGTGTTTTGTTTGGTTCGGTTGTTTTAACTAGACCACGTTTTTATGTTTCACTCAAATTCTCAGGGTGCGTGTATCCTCAAATACCAATACTTTTAGTACAAAATTCATTAAATTTAATAAACGAATTATTTATTTTAAAATCTTGACAAGTTAAGTACCCAATTAAATCTGAAAGCTGAAAATAGATAGCTATAAATCTTGTTTATGTATGTATATATATATTTGTTTTTTTTATTTGATTTAAACAAAGATGGATACAACGACAAGCAATTTGAGTCTTTATACAACTTTTTAGCACTCTCAATTCTGAAATATTAAGGCCAATTCACTTTTTATGTGAATTCAATGAGAAACAATAGAAATTAACCCCATTTCAAGTAATCATGTACACATGAGTTGTGTTTGTTTTACGATTACAAGACTTTACACAGCCTACTACAAGGGGACATCACATGTATTTGAGGCCTTTAGTAAGCTTACATAGCTTACACCATTACCTAATTTTCGGTCACAAATTTCCACCACGTATCCAATAACTTTTCAAAATTCAAACTAAATAATAAATACCTGGCGATTGACGGGTGATTGAGTTTTTTGAATCGCTAGAAAAGGAACAAGACAATAGCTCTCTTAGCTTTCCTCTCATCGTCCGCCGGGCGGCCTCACTATACTGATGTTGCCGCCGCGACGCTTTGTGGCGCAGCTCGATAGTCATATCGTACTGCGCATGCGTTTGGTTTAGCTCAATAACGCGACGGATTAGGCGGGAACATAGCTCAACTTTTCTATGTTGGGGTATTGCACTACTTGCTTTTGGATTCAATTTAACTGTTGTTATTTAATTCTCTTACTGGAATACATCAGCAATTGCAGCATTATACATGACCCAGTTATGCATCGGTGTTAAATTCTTATATTTATGAACTTGACTGTCTGCATTTACTTTAAAGGTGGCAATTTTTACGATATTCAGCCAACTTGGTTTTAGTAGGTTTTAAATACTTTGAATTAATTCACAAGAAATATCAACAGTTTTTAATATTTCACCGATTTTCCTTTCTATCGGTTGGAACTTTGCAACTTTGATCAAATTCGTTTTAAATATCTTTGTACAGTATCCTTAATAAATTAGATTCCAAAAAATATATATAAATTGACTTTATGTAGTTTTGTTAATCAATTACCCTCTAAGTTACAATTTCTGTTAAATTTTCATCAAATTCTGAACGGTTTTTGCTTTAGACAATATATTTGATAAAACATTTGGCCGGAAAAACCGGATACGAATTTCATATATATATATACAATTTTTGTCAATTTTGCATCAAACTCGGTGGCAACATTGTTTTGTACAATTACTTTAAATCATTAACTGGTAAACAAAAACAGTCTCAAAGTAATTTTTCCCAGCTTTCTACCAATAATTACTTTTTTCCAAATTTTAATAAATTTGCTCTACTTGCTTCGTACGTTAACTTTAATGAACAAGTTATCCGAAAAAATAGAACTGGAAACTTTTTTTTTTTTTTTCAATTTATGTCAAATTTTTATCAAATTCAGTCTACACTTGCTTTGCACAATAAAACGGACACGAAAATAATTTTTACCAATTAATTATCATCTACAGTTGCAATTTCTGTCATTTTTTTCGGTCTATGTGTTACTTTGTACAATCGCTTTAACAAATTAGTTAGTAAACCAAAAATCAGTCTCAAAGTAATCTTTTGCCGATTTTCGTGTACGCTGTGCATCTGTCAAATTTTCATCAAATTGGGCTAGAACATTGAGTATATAGTAGTTTTGATAAATTACTTTGTTGAAAAAATTGGACCCGGGAGGTATTTTATAACTGACTTTTCTCTATTGCTGTTGAATCAATTCTAATGCAATTTTTCTATTGCAATTTCTATCAAATGTTCATCAAACTTAGTATAGTCATTTATTATTATTATTATCAATCCTTTATGACTTGAGGTTAAAATACCTAAAATTCATTTCCATTTGAAATATGTAAAGCAAGAACCATAATGGATGAGATTTCAAATGTGTTAATTTCATTTGACCATATAATTAACAGATATTTGTTAATTTCAATATGTATGCCTCGTCATGAGTTTCGTGAACTAGAGCCTAATGCCGATGGTAATTCGATCGTTACGCTCGGTATATAACTCGTCATTAAAGTGATGGAAATAGATAACTATTGAATACCGTAGAAGGTTAATACTAACTGGAAATTAATCTAAATAGTCCTTAATGGTATTACATCTAAATTTTAAATTAGGTGAAATTGATCGTAAATGTCATACTAATAATGTCAAACATTAGTTATCGTTTCACTTCAAAATGATTATTTTATCATGATACATATATATAATTTCTGGTATAATAATATTTTACAATAGGAAGTAGAATTAAGTAATTGTGTTTATAAAATATATGTGCCCCCATGATTAACAATAGAGCGCTTATGAATTTCAACGAAATTGGACGCTTAGTCTCATATAAATCTCGAAATGTAAATATTCTATCAGTTCTATAATATGGATTAAATAACATTTTTCTTAATTGCTGCTTATTTTTAACAAATGTATTCATCGAAATCTTTAAAAATCCCATGCTCGGTGTCCTTCAATAAAATATGTATACAGTATGTCAAAATCAACTGCAGCAATTTCGATCAATCGTTAATAAAATGTAGAAGTTAATGCCCTTGTCATCATATGGTATAGAAGTCAGTAAAAAAGGAACCATAATTATTTAAATTCCGACCTCCCTCCCCCCTCCACTAGTTGTGAAAATTAAGAACATACAGAGAGAATATTAAGTAGAGAAGTGCTCTTAATCAATCAACCTTTGGCATATTTTGAGAATTAAAAATAAATTTTTGAGTTTCCTAGTGTATAATTGGAGGATAATTAAGCTTGAAAATCAATTCAGACATTTTTGTATGTTTTTTAATGTTAAAAAAGTTAACAATGTATGAGTAACATCATATATTGTATCTTACACGTTTTGTATCGACTTTCAAAAACATAACGTTTTTATTTCCATTAAAGTGAAGATTGAAAATTAGCGTCATAACAAGATAGAACGTTTAGAATTTACATTTTTGCTGTTTTTAATATCGCAATGTTATGGCGTATTTATCGCATACGGAATAGTCTCCAGTGTTAGACAATCAATCTTTTGTTCTGTAAATTTCCAAGAGAGAAAAACAATTTATTTGAACACCCTAAGGCCAATACATTTGTCTTCTTCAACAATTTAACAACGTTTTAATTGTTCATATAATTGGTTCTGCTGTCTTTATCTTTGCATAGAGAGAAAGTATTGTAACGGTAAATAAATTAATATTGAGATATTGAAGTGTGCGCGTGTGAGAGTGTGGGCGTTTGAGTACGCAAACAATATATGTAAGTTTGTTTCTCTTGAGTTTTAAAAAGTTTTTTTTTCCAAATATCTGGCAGTGACTCGTCAAAAATAGTTGGACCAATTTTGTTCAAAATTACTATCTAGAGACATAAAATTGTGTTTGTTTTAAATAGCGTTTTTTCTAATTACCGTTTATAATATAATCTTCATAAATCAAAATTAAGACTTATGGTTTACCATAAAAATCAATCACAAAAATTTAGAGTATCTAAAAATCTGTTCATTTTGCATTATTTATTCTAATCATATTATTGCATTTTCTTTTTTTTCAAATGTAACAACTATGAACTTTAACAAAAACATACTGATTGTTATCTGTAAATTGTTTAAATAATCTATAGGACTGATGTCGAATGTTTCTAAATCGGCTCTATACTGGCGTCGATTAAATTTTTTTTGAAATATAATATTCATTCTATCTAGTTTACTAAATTGCCCAAAATAATAATAGACCTAATAAATAAAAATGAAGGTTCGGAAGTATTAGAAAATATGAATCACTAACGGTTAATAATAAATATAATTTATGTCATACCTATATAACCTATATATTTTTATTATTCTTTGTTACACCTGAGCATATACGTATTAGTGAAACCGTTATTAATAACAGGAAAAACCTTTGTGGGATATGATAAAATAACAAGTTAGATCTATAAATCATTCAATCTTTTTGGGCTGTAGCACGTTATACTAATGACAATCCAAACCCATTTCCAATTGCAGTCATTTTCTAAGACCGATATTTTTTGTATTCTTTCTTATACTAAATATAGGAGGAATAAGACTACTGATTTTTAGCCTGTCTCTTACTCTGGGAAATGAAGATTTTGTAGCGAAGCAATTTCTATGCCTTACGAAGGATATAGCTGGTTATAATAGAACTTGGAAGTAGACAAAAAGTATTTACAGATTCAGAAACCCATACTTTGAATTAGGTTTACAGTCCTTTCTGCGGAAAATGTTATATAGGATGTGACTTGTTATCCAGTTAAAGTGTTCATGGTTTACTTTAACGGAAAATTTTAATTCTAATAAATTATTATTTTGGTTTTGTTTTTCCTAGATTTTATTGGTTTTTTTCTGATGTAAACATTCTATTCACTCTGAAATTGGCAAATATAATAAATTTAATATAAATCAATTAATTTAAACATTTCAAATAGCTAGTCTGTTTGTCATTTACTAAATTAATAGAACTAAACATATTTAAATAAAGTAAAAGAAAAAAGGACATCAGTTTCCTAAATAATTTAAAAAAATAATATAACAAAGTGTTACTTTAATAAATTTCACACTCCCACTTTAAAATTTTTGTTTTGATTTCCTCGTTTTATAGAAATGGTGTCATGATGATTGTACTTATGAAAGCGTTTAAATAAAGAGGGAAATAAAATGGAAAAAAGCATAATGATGACAAATTGTGCAAAAGTAACCAAACAAAACTAAGTTAAATCCCCTTCAAATCATAAACAAAACCACTGCCCATCACAGAAGTGCGTATATGAGTATATTCATTAAGGCACCACAAGGGTTGCAATAAATCAAACATTGACTTGCTATAAAATCAAGTCTATAGCTAACAATTTCTGCTCAACTGTTGGCTTGTTCATGTTGTAGTATCAACAATATTACATTATCGGTATTCTTAAAATGGCTACAATAAATACAAGCTTCTAGTACGTCCTCTTGCAGGTAAGTCAATAAACTGCGTGTACACTTCCAGTAATTTATTCCCACAATAAATCCCTCTTAGACATACACCTTGAGGAGAAATACTAGTTTAATGAGGTTAATCATCATTTTACGATTTTAATATAAATTCAAGTAATGATTGAGCTTTGCATACCTTATAATAGCAGCTGTATTTAAATAATAATTTATATTTTTTAATTGCGATTAAAGCTAATATCAGTTTTCACTTCTGATTTTCATTGCATATTTATAGCCACGATACTAGGCTACGCGTACAGCGGTGTGGTAGTAAAATACGTAACGTGTATATTTAAGAATACATTTTATGGAATTTTATAGAATACGCTGTTATTAGAAACCGCTGTACTACAGCAGGCAGGATTAATAAAACATACTTGGAACTTGGAATTTAATTTTCAGGTTTTAAATCTATGAACCCAAGCCTGGAGTTATAACTTTGGAGAAACTACGAGAAACTTCATTATAGAAAATTTGGGGTTGGTAGAGATCACTCAAAATAGAAAACTATGGGAAAGTGGAAACAATATGTATATCCCCACTCTAACTTTCATTATCTAGGTACAAAATTAGATAGATTCTTGCTTCACACAATTAAATAAATTAACAAATTGAAATGCACAGTCAGTTCTACAGATTCTCAGGGAACATGTTGTGTTTTCATGCAATGAGGTTTAATTTATTTGGGTTGCGTTTAAACTACTGACCTACGTGTTTTAAGCAATGAAACTCAATTCAATTCAGGTTAATTGGACATGACAACAAATTGTGCCTATCCGTGAGGATAATCTGATGATAGGTTATTACAGGTTTTACCTCATTCCTTGGATATTTTATTGCAATCAATAAATTGTTCTGGTGAAACCAAAATGACAATTGTGAAATTGACAACAAATTGTGCCTATCTGTGAGTATAATCTTGATGATCAGTTACTAGAGGTTTTACCTCATTCCTTGGATGTTTTATTGCAGTCAATAAATTGTTCTTGTAAAAACAATATTACTATTGAGGAGCTGTCGACGCCAGCGTGACACTTCTATTATACACTTACACAAAACACCAGTCAGAGGGAGAAATAATAAAGTTTAATGTTTTATAGGTGGCTTGCTCCTTACATTGTGAATCACAGTACCAATCTATGTGTATATACTCTAGAATCTAGACTCTATTAACTATAAAATAAAACTTTACCCTCTTGTGTTGTTTACCCATAGCACTGTGGAAACCGCGTATATGTTTTCAGTGCTTGCCACATTAAAACAGAAAATAAAATAAAATAATCTCGTATATTCATACAAGGTATTTTTGAAATTAACCTTATTCTTAAATGTTATAATGATTTAACGCTTTTGAATGACCATAACGACGTTAACACACTAATATACACAAAAATGCCAAATGGTCGTGTTGTAATGGTACTTAACATGACAATGGGACTTCTATTCGATCACTTATAACATGATACAAAATTTTTTTTTAATATTTTAATATTTATGCGTATGTTCATGTTTTCAGCAGGGAATTGTACTTAATGACTTTATTAGTCATTTTACTATATATATATATATATATATATATATATATATATATATATATATGTGTGTGTGTGTGTGTGTGTGTGTGTGTGTGTTGGGGGGGGGGGACTGCAAACATTTTTATTGTTCAGATATTCTCCTCAAGCATCAATATCACGTCGAGCAAACACTATATTACCGTAGTATATACTACTATTTAAAATTAATATATGTATAATTTAACTGAATTTAATAAATTCTAAATAATCTAAAAGTTAAATCATTACATTAATTTTTAATGGTTATTTTTTTAAATTTTGACTTGTCTTATTGATTCATTAACTTATCAAGATTATTCAAAAAGTGACTTTTGGATCAACTGTTAACAAAGTCTAATAAATTTGTAACGGGTAGGTCACCCTTGGCTGAAAACAAATGATTTAGCTACTACTGTACTTATAAGTGGTTATATCAACCACTAATAGGCTATTAGCAATATTAGAAATAATGCGAGAGGATGATTGCTCAGGGGAACGTGAATCACCGATTTTATTTCCCAACCCTGTATTTTGATTTGTCTCACCAGTCTAAGCCTTATTATTATTTAATCTAATTATACGCTAATTTAATAAATGTTAATTATAATTGTAATTTACGTTATTAGACACTTCACTTATATTACCATTGCACCAGGTCCTTTATGTGATTCGGCCTAAATTACCATTTAACTTAATTGGACACGGATGTTAATTAATAAATCATTAATAGGGAATGCGCCCCGTCTCAAACTCCTTTGAGCTTAAGACCCATTATTCTGACTTAAGTGTCCACATTGAGCCTACGGTTAAATAATCGATAGCTAATAGCTAACATACATCGTATTTACTGAAGGCCCCACGCATTCTGCTGGGAGGTCCGCCGCTATATTCCTTCCCCTCGAATGGGAGGAGACGGGTTCTTCCCCATTGTTTGTTATTCCTTGTTTTGTTATTAAAATACTTTGCGCCTTATAACCTCGCGATAGGCAACTTAGGGTACCCACACGTGGTACGCCACAAAATACTTCCTAAACATTTGCAAATATTGTATACAGTGTACATTGTGTTGAAAACAAAGTGTTTCATGATATGGAGTGGTGCACATTTCAAGGCCTATCATTATGTCAAGTTGAAAGAACATTCTATTGTTTAAAATCAGTTGACGTGATTTGATGGCTAATCAATACTTTGATTTATAGTGCCGACACAGACAGCCCTACCGTCGATAGAAGGATAATATGTTTACAACTCTTGTGCTGGCTGCATTACGTTACTTGTCGTGAAAATGTCAAAATAATTCTTAAACAGTCTCATCGTGAATAAAAATTCATTGCAAAACAAGTTATCAATTCATAAATACAAATTAAATGGTAAATGGATTTTTGTTTAAAGCTTATACTATGCCACCAAATACTTATCCAAATCAAAGTACTATGCCACCTTATATTTCTACAATACACATTTTATAGACAAGCTTCAAAATTTTAAAAAAAGGTTAATTTTCGTTTCTATCCAGTTGTATCTATGGTACAGTTGAAATAAATGAAATAATTTTCAATACATATTGTAATACAGGGCAGACAATAATTCTCTACTATACTTTAAACATTTCATCATTATATGTTTTGAGTAGACCTTACGTTAAGAAGAAACTACCAAAAAGTATTTCATGAGTTCCTAATATTGAAATTTGTCTACATTTTTTCATGAGTTCCAAATATTGAAATTTGTCTACATTTTTCATGAGTTCCTAATTATGAAATTTGTCTACATTTTTTTCATGAGTTCCTAATTATGAAATTTGTCTACATTTTTTTCATGAGTTCCTAATATTGAAATTTGTCTACAATTTTTTGTTTAGTAGCAAACAAGTTCAAAGAATAGTCAAATCTAGCTTATACTTGCCAAATTTAAGTGAAATTCAATCAACAACTCGCTAATAATAATAAATGTTTCATTTTTACATTTTTTTATATTACAAATAATCTAATAGGCCCAACCCATTTTCATCACCGCCTGACGGTGATATTTTTATTACGCAAATAATTATTACTTTTTTTAAAACATTATCACATACACACATACTTGCACAAACACTTGCATATGCAGACCGTAAGATTTACTGAACTTAGTAAAAGCAAAATATTCCGAAATAAAATTATATTCGTTCTCTTTGCATAAAGAAGATAAATGTTTGTCCTCCTCCCTTTACTCCATTGTTTATAATTTACATGAATTCATTCTGCTCTATATTTAAATTCCCACTTAATTACCCGTATTATATTTTGTTTATCTTTAAAATATTATTCTATTAGATATTACTTTAAACATAAGTAAATCTTGTGATGTTTTAAACTTCTCGTTACAACAACAGTTTTTTACTAATGGTGGTTTCATTATTTAAAAACTTTAATTAACTGACTGTTATTTTTATTCTACAATTCTAAGTTTTATTTATTTTCATTTCGCATTTAAATCCAAATCATTTTCATTCTCTATACCAAGAAATATTATATTTTATAACTTGTTTGAGTAACGTTTTATTTAGTCTGTCATCCATCATAGCAAATACTTTCAAGAAACATTCAATGTGATTATCTAGTCCTGTTTCTATACAAATTGCATAGATTGTTAACTATTTCAGTGATTATTACTGATTGCTTTATACTTTTCATATACTAAGGGGAAAAAACTCACTTTTATTTGTTCAATGGAAATTAATCTGGAGATTACTCGTTGAAGATTTCAAAGATGAATATAATACACTACTGTTATTACTGTTACTGTATTTACACACACAATACAATGCATCCATCCCATTTTCTATTGAGATAAAATCTGCTTCCATGGAATACTCAGAGTTGGGAGGTTTTATCAAAAAATAAAACAGGAATCATTTTACAACAACAGTTTTTTTTTCCAATGGTGATTTCATTAATAAAAACTTTAATTAACTGACGGTTATTTTCATTCCACAATTCTAAGCTCTTATTTATTTTTCATTTCGCATATAAATCCAAATCATTTTCATTCTCTACACCAAGAAATATTATATTTTATAACTTGTTTGAGTAACGTTTTATTTAGTCTGTCATACATAGCAAATACTTTAAAGCAATATTCCATGTGATTATCTAATAAGATTTAGTCCTGTTTCTATACAAATTGCATAGTTTGTTAACAATTCCGGCGTTTATTATTGATCGATTTATACTTTTCATGTACAAAGGAAAAAAATTCACTTTTATTTGTTCAATGGAAATTATTCTGGAGATTACTCGTTGAAGATTTCAAAGTTGCTTATAATACACTATTGTTATTATTGTTCTGTGAGCTAATTTGATCGCCCTTCACAATTTAGATAATGAAAGAACTTAACTTTCCATTAAAACATTAGAATATACAACTAAAGATGTAAAATCATGATTAATAATACAAATAGTCTCTTCATAAATACATACAAACACGCATAACACACCCTCGTATGCACGCAACCATGCATGCAATCACACACACACAAGGTATCACATCACATATCATATACACAAATTATATGTTATACAAATACAATTAAGGAATATTTACAGTATTTGTTTGAATTTAGAATTAATTTAATAACCTACAATAAGCTAGTTTATTAGAACCTGTTTTAATATTTAACAGCATAGGACTGAGTAAATTTAGTATCTTGGAGTAAAGAGATATTTATGATTATCGTAAAGTTTGTTAACGTTAAACGTTAAAGTAAAGTTTGTTAAACGTTAAATTATTAACAAAAATTCCAGTTGTTAGACCTGCGCTACGTCTCTCATCATTATGTTACAATAATTTGACAATATCTATTTAATGTGTACATTTTTATAGCGATAAATTATTCGGCTCGGTCGACCAAATAGTTTCATATTATCAGAGTATTTTTTATTGAAAGATATAATTGATTTTAACGTGTCATTATATGACGATCTCCATATTGGAAATTGATAATCCATTTTAGAATTTAGTAGAGGAGAATAAACAAATTTGTTTGGGTTATTTAAGTAATTAAATTTTACGTAAACAAATTAACCTGTAACATATAAACCTAAATATTTAATATTATGATTTTTTTTTCCTATTGATATTTTCTCCCAAAAAAATAATTCATGATATAATTAAACTTACTTTAATAAATAACTGATATAATAAATAACTCTTTAATTATTAGTAAACTATCAACGAAAAATCTTAATATGGTGTTGTATAGAATTGTCGAGAACCTTTGTGAAAACCTCTCGCACATCTTCGCCTTAAAAAAAGAATAATTTTAGCATACACGAAACCCTCAACCCTTGAAGTCTCTAATAGCGCCAGAGTCGGAAGAAAACAAGAGTTGGTCAAGTGAGGCCTAACAGGATGTATAAAAAAGAGGAATCTAATCCTAGACAAAATGGAAAAAAGGTGTAAATCCATCTAGGGTACCTCGGGATGGTGAAGTCTGTACTCATTATAAGGGAGTCCCTGAGGGGTTAAAAAAAGCAGTGTCTCCGAAAGAACAAATAGGTTGACCTTAAAAAGACCTTCACACGAACATGTTTCCGTTAGCACTGAGCTTTGTGGGATCCTGTGTTTTAAATTTTGTATATCAATAAGATCGTCTCCCATCTATATGACCGAACCATTGAAAAGAAAATGGTGACGAATTACTCTTAATTCATAACGATTCTATTCAAGGATCGATGATCATTTCTTAGCTTTTGAGGTTGAAACTCCATAAGGATAATTTTAATAGCTAGAATTTCGTTAAAAAAGTAAATACTTTATCATAAAAAATAGTAATATTTATGTAATGATGTGTTTATACTATAATTAAATTTGTGTATGACCGAGAGAAATACTATGTGTGTAATGAGTGCTGGTAAATTGATTTATAAACAAGTTGACTTACTGTTGATAAATACAACTTAGAGTAAGTACAGTGACTTGTTCACAGTAGTCTACTTCTACACATTAGAGTCGTAATGCAAGTTTCATGTACTAAGGCAAGTTTGTGACCTAATCGATATCTTGCTTCTTGTATATGACACATTGTAATAGTTACTTCCTTCCCTAAGGAACACCAAAACCGACTGCACACGTTACATTACTCCATTTTTGTTATTAGAAAATTATCTAAGAAAAAATATATTCAATTCAAGATAATAATATTAGTTTCCAATTCCTTCCTCATTCCTAATGAAATGGAAACTTATAACGAGAACAAATTCATCGACAATTTTCGAAAAATGTACCTCGTCCAATCATCACATGCTCTAGAAATAATGTAGTTGTCACTAAATTACATACTCATAGTACGTCCTCATGCACTGGGATATAACATGACAAATATTTAATAATATCGGACTATAATTGGTATTACTAGAATGTCTAATAGTTATGTTTTTACGGATTATAACATTGAATGTAAGAAGTCATACTTTTGATAATCCGACAAGTGAAATACATGTGATGTTAAATTTATAAAAAAAATGTATTGCTTATATACCTCCTGCATATCTAATTTATATATATATATATATATATATATATATATATATATTCATTGACACGAGAGCAGTGAAATATAATAATTTCAAGCATATTTTTAGTCCAATTTATATTACCTAAAAATCAATTTTAAATTCAGTAGTAAAGTTATTATAACATTTTATATTATTACTAGTGGGTTAACCCGGCTTCGCCCGGGACTTGTAAGATATGTTATTCACGAATAAATGTGGAATATCATCTTGATTTCAAAATATTCGCAAACCCGTCTGCTAGCACCTAATTGAAGAATCTTGAGCAAGACCCAAAAAATGATAGTAATGAGTTAAATAAAATATTTTTACAAAGTAGAAATTTACTCAGTTAACTGTACCTTTTTTCAAGATGATCCGGGGCTATAGGATTGTGTGGTAGTTGGAATATAAGGAGATAAACCTCAAAATATAAGAAGTAAAAGCTTTTTATTGAAAACAATCTAACTATTTATAATACCTGTTTATAAACAACATTTTCATTTTGTTATCTGGGGTATATATATATATATACAAAATTTTCGGATTTCCTACTTGAGAGCAAGCTACTTATAATTGACCGTGAGAAAAGCAAGAATCTTTGAGACTTATGCCACAATACTTTAAAGTTTGTCCCTGCGATTTGTTAATAGTAAAACTATAGGCTAGATTGATTGGAAATTGCAGTCTCCTTAATTTGAATGGCAATTCAGTCGATATCAGTGGTATTCTGGTGATAAATACTGTATTTCCCTTGTATTTTTCGGTCATAAATTCGACCCTTTTATCTTCCAATGGACGCCCTTAGAGACAAAACGGAAACCTTCTTCACGGATGGGCAATAGAGGACTATCACACCATATACCCCTTTGATTGTACCGGGATTCGTTTTTGAGTTTTACCGGCACGCACATTCTAGACTTCCTTTCATTATATATATATATATATATATATATATATATATATATATATATATATATATTGATTATTATTTTACTGCAATGTGGAAAATAATAGAATTAAGGATCGTAAAAATAAGTAGTTAATAAAAAGTGATTGTTACCAAAGGAAAGAAAACACGGTTTTCACAAGGAACATTTTATTTTCAACAAGACAACGTAAAGACCAAGTCACCATTTTTAGTTTTCGAATGTGCCACTAAACCGAAAGGTCCTTTGAACAAGTTATTTTATTTGATTAAATGATAAATAAGTGTACAAAATTGCATATATATTTAAATTATAGCATAATATATGACATGTATAATCTACGAAATAATTTCACAGCGTAAAAGATAAAATTTCATGATTAAACCGATAAACTCTAGAAACGATCAGATGTTGAAGCCAAGATTGTGTACTAAATCGTACTTACAAAGGCAATTCAAGACGTATTTTGTATAAGATGACAATGTTACCATTTCTTTATCCGACGAAAAAAATAAGATCATAGTGATGACGCTAAATATTTGTATAACGATTGACAGACTTTGAAAATCTATTATTGATAAGTGCGATTCTTCAGTTGGTCTGAACCGGGGTGACAGTGATTGACATTTCAGAGAATGGGATGAAATGAACCAAATAAATTCTAATAAATGTGAATACAGCTGCTAATAAAATGGATATAGTGCTTCTATAAATATCACCACTGTATTATATTTTTGAACACTATTTTTCTTCTTGGCTTAAACTCACTTCCAAAATATTTTGGACAAAATATATAATTAAGTTCGGAGTCAGTCTTAAATTGAAATTGGAGGAACTTTGTTAAATAAAAGTTTTTTGAAATTCGTACATTAGTTTCCGAGAAAAACTATGTATCACACATAATATTGGCATAATTAAATTGGGAATGTGCCATCATTTGTGTATATAAAAACTAACATGTGATGTTTCGAGAGTATGAATTTACTCTCGTTACAAGGGAGAAACCTAGAACATGGGAAATATGAAAAACGCCAAAATAACCTAGTGTCCAACGTCGCTACTGTGTTTTTGGTGTTTTTTCACATTATTTGTTGTAGGTTTGTCACTTCATATTTATTAACTTTTAAAACATAAACTATGGCAAATGGCTGATTAAACTAATCTATGATATTAACGATCCACCATTATCCAATAATTTAAACTACGATCAGACATTGTCATTCAAACGAGCCGATACCAAAGCTTTTTGGTTCTAAAGGTTGTGGTGTCTAAACCAAATTTCATCAAAATCAGAGTTATAAATTTTTTTTTTTCAAATTTGTTACTAAAACAAAAGTTCCTCATTACTTAACAAGAAAGTATAAGTACAAGAATGTAGACATGGAAAATCATTGTTATTATATAAAGTGTCTCAGAAGTAACTCTGTGCATTAATATTCATACAAATAGAGGTTTTTAAACAGACATAATAAATTATTATCTACATATTTTTTCTTAATGTTATATATAGGCTATTTTATCAAAATGCATTTTTTTTTGTAAATCAATTATGTTTGAAAAATATTAGTGGATAGTAACTTTTGAGACACCTGTGTATATGCAGAAATATTTTGAGATTCCAAAAACCCAAATAACTTGAAATAAGTAACTTATATGTATACTCGTATTTCAACAGTGTTTATTAAATTTCCACAAATAACAAAAAATAAAAATTTGTATTATCTCGAAAAAAGTTACAACTGTGTGTACGAGCAAATAAATGCTTGTAACAAATAAACAATCAAACAAATAAAAGTCTTGTTTTTGTAGTTTCGTTTACCTAAGTTCTAAACATAACATTTTATCTCTATATATGACAAAAATCGGCCCAACAGTAGGATGAACATCTAGGATGCTAAAGGTTTAAAAATTAATTGATGATCAAGTTCATCATTTCTGAAATATTTGACTAAGTCCTAAATTAAAAATTTTCCGACTGTTATGTTAAAATAAGTTTCAAAATAATTTCGACTCTGTGTAGTAAAAAAATGAAAAGATCTATCATAATTTTTACTAACTATGAAAAATCTATACAAACTGGAAATTGTTGTCTTTTCGGAAAATTTCACGATATTATATATACCAAATTTCTAGTTTAGCAAACACTACTATCAGATACGAATAATTTTTGGTAATAAAAAAAATAGTAAACTGCACTTCTCATTTAATTACAAAGTTTGCAGCTATAATTTGTGAAATAAATTGCATATATAAAGATTTTTTAAAGATTCTCTAAACCGACCAAATGAAGTACGATCGGTACATATACAATGAACCTGGGATTAGATTTCACCGTAAGGACTGCTGCAATATGTATATTACCAAAATGTTAATCTGATTAAAATAAGAATATATATTAACTCCAACTGACTGATTCATCGAAATTCACAATTTACAGTAAACACTCATTTGTAATTCTTAACTAAAAGAATGTTCGCAGTGCATCTGTCTTCCAGAAGTGTGCGTAACTCAGAAAAATGAAAAATTGTAAATCGAAAAGGATCTCTTAAATGAACCTTGATATTTAAAAAAAAAATTATGATAATTAAAATTATCTTAATTCTAGAGGGTAATAACCATCTAGAGATAGTAGAGACCAAGGTGTCTAGTCACAGTACAGCAAAAAAAAACATGTTTCATTTTTTTACCATCAAGCCAGGAGGACAAAATATATAACTATAATATTTGGGAGAGGGGAGAGTCGTTTTTATAACAAACCCAAAAAACTTGTGAAACAACAGCCCCTTCGTTTGCTCGCACATACATATTATTATTTGTGTAACAACAAGACATATTTTGTGTAACAAATGTAAGCACACAGTAAGTGTTACATGCATGAATTTAGGTATATTTAATTGCTCTGCTTGTTAAGATAGCTAAAGTAAAAATAATATTCTCTAAAATCCTATATACTATCATGATAGAACGCGATTTTACTTAAAGGTGATTTGGGAACTAAAAACTAATAAGTGTAATAATTCTTACAAAAAGGTTCAAAAAGGCACCATTTCAAATTTATAAGCCTTTGTCTTTGTATAATTAACACATTAACGAATAATAAGACTTAGCTATGCCCAAAATTGACTGAAATACAAATAAATGATAAAAATAACAAATTTATTTTCAAATTATAAACTCCGATATTTACAGAAAACATTTTATATTGAAATAGTTACTAAAAGTACCCGACAAGTGACAACAAGTTACTAAAAGTTGACAAGTACCCTTCATTGGAGGTATTTTCACCATAACACTTTTTTAGCTCTTAGGTTCTCTAACTCTGCTGTCACGAGTGAAGTGAGTTGAGACCGATTAATTAATATATAAACCTCGAATGAAGTTATTTAGCAACACACAATTATTATGCAGATTGTCCTCTAACATTCCGCTGTATCAATTACTGCTATTAAATCCATCTCTACAAATTATTAGTAATCAATACAACTTTTAATTTTAACTTTTAATCATTAAACCAATTTTACTAAAATTTTGTTTATAGAAATGGGGTAAAGCAATTCAAAATTCTTAAAGAGTTTAAAGATATAGTGTTTTTTCACCTATTTTCTATTCATTTTTGGTGAACTGCGTACTGGAGAAAGTTTTATTTCTTTGACAGCAGTATACTGTCTTGGTATTATTACATAGTTGTATGGTATGCATTTTATATAGAATTACTATAATACTTTACGCTTTATAAAAAGGATATTAAAATGTGTTCGACATAAAGTACGTCAAAAGAACGATATCACACAACGTCAATATTTGTGACAACATTTCCGACTGCTGCAGATTAATAGCAATATTCTGACGCACTTCAAGCTGTGATTTTCAATTTGTGACTGGCGTTACAGTAGGAGTGGATGGGGAATTGCTTTCTACATTTATTGAACCATAAACTACTGCCATATCGATAAACCAAACTACATATTATAATTCTGACAAGATTTCTGCTTCCAGAAAGTCTGTATACTTATGAACAAATTAGTATTTAAATTAAAAAACCTATCTGTAAGTACTATTTTTGTGGAAAATAGTTAATCTACATGTAGTTGGAAATCAATGTACCTAGTTTTTAGTTTTATTAGACAACGTTTGAGACATTTAAATTAAAAATATGTAAACTTAAAATTTACATTGAAATAATATTACAGTGGAGCAAGTGCGTATTGACCAGGTGGTGCCTCTGCCCACCAAGATTTCTAAAAGATCCCTTTAAACTAGGAGTCACAGCAAATTTAAAATACAAAACGTAAAGTAATAGAAAATAAGAAATTGAATAAAAATGAAATATAACAAAAATTACTAATATTTATAAAACAAAATATATAAGAGAGTATATTAAAAGAAGTAATGTGGCACTGTGAAATATGTTTGTATAGCCATTGTAGCAACATTTTACGAAACGATTTTTAGACATTTAAAATTTTATGTTTATTTATCACTAAATTTTAAATTAGGAATAAAAATGAAATTTAATGACCAATTTGATTAAAGTCGGTTAAATAGTTTGCATTTTATATGTTGTTACCTACTGACATTCATTTAGACAGATATTTTTTAATGGTCAGACCTAACATGCTAGTGGAAGTATTTTTAACGAGGAGTATCTTTTTTACATAGTACATACACCCTTCAGACCCGTTAGGGCTGAGTGACGTAACACTAGCGAAAACAACTGTCGACTTCAACAGCTGGGATGAGCATCAAGAACGAGTCTCCATTATGAGACCTGTGAAATTTATCAAAACTTTGTAAATTCAGGTTTTCTTTAACAAACCTGAGTAATACTCTTGAGTCTATAACCACATTGCATCGTAGACTCAAGGATAATAATACCATAATGGAGTAGTTAACTATTACGGAGAGAGATCGCAAGACCTTATTTTATATTAACAAATTGATTAATTATACTCTCAATACATGGTATTTGTAAATGTCGTAAAAGCAGGAGGGTGGCTGGAAAATTGTTATCAATGGCGTGCATTCCCGACATTCCAGAGACAATGAGGAATTGTACACTAACATTCTGTTAATGGTTTCGCAAACACAAAAAACCCCTTCTTCCACCTACCTTCTCCAACTTCATATACCATCTAAAGAATTTTAGATACTCTCTTCCTAAATTTCAGTATTTGAATTTTAAATTATTAATTGATGAAGTGAGCATATGACTTCCTAATATCGGTTGATAAATAACTGGGATGATGAAGGGGGGAAAGTAACTTCATTTATGGAATTTTAGGAATATTTAAACACGAGTCTAATGAAAAGGGATAAATATGTATACATTTTGTCCTAACACTGTTTTTCATTGAGACTATTCTTGCAATAATACCGTCAGATTTTTTTTCACACCAACTATTACAGATTTGATTCGTGGTTAATAATTCCAAAAGACAACTGCATCAAATTTAACAATTTTTAGTCAATCAGATTCACGTGCTTGAGATAATTAATAATAAATTTCCCAAAGACAAACACATATATGACTAGATTGAAAGATTATTCCATAAAGTGTCTGAAATGTTTCTACTATTTAAAAACCTCGACA
This sequence comes from Aphrophora alni, assembly GCA_963513935.1. Classification (NCBI taxonomy): domain Eukaryota; kingdom Metazoa; phylum Arthropoda; class Insecta; order Hemiptera; family Aphrophoridae; genus Aphrophora; species Aphrophora alni. The sequence goes on from OY740769.1 coordinate 70,531,007, forward strand.
ACCAACAAAAACGCGATGTTTAATTTTTCACACTAACACAGTATTTTCTATAATAGTATTCGTAATTGAAAAATATAATTTAATTCTACTTTTAATACAGCTAATCATTTTCACCAAACATTTTGTAACCAAAATTTATTTCCTCAAATATCTGCAGTCTGAGAACATTCAAACATCGGCTCGGTGAAGATCAAAAGGTCTTCAGTTTTTAAATTACTGTTTGTGCACCACACAAATTATACACTTTTTACAGATTATTGCTCTAATGACAATTATAGCGATTTCGTGTATGCAGAGTTCTCCCGTATTCCATGTGACTATTATCAAACTACTCTATTGAAATTTCCGTATCTATGCAAAGGTACCTATCTAAACTCTTTGGGGATGATCGGTGCACATTTTATATACGTATATGTTTGTCTTCCAGGAGTTACAATTTTTGATAAATTTGAACAGAATGTATTATAAAGATTGTTTCTTACAATGAGTCTTAATGAGTTGAATTATGTTTGTAAGCTAAAAAAATCGAAACATCGAAAAGTTAGTCGAAAGGATTGGTTCCCTACTTATGTATATTAATTATTCATACTATTATTATCGTACAAACATTAACATTTACATTAACTCAGAGGAGTTCTTTAGTAAAATAAAACGTAATTCACAAGTAGTTAATTTATATTAAATTGTACAAATATTACGACCATATTACTTTGATTATTTTGAACACGGAATTTGAATGTTAGAAATATTTGAAGTAATAATTAAAAGTCTCATTTTCATAACATTACTTGTAATATAAGATTAAATTATGATAAACAGCTGTAAGTTAGCACAAACAGCTTTGGATATGTTATAAGGGCACCCACATCTTTGATCTTTGAGCTACACGAATAACAAAATCCACAATATGTTGAACTTGCAGATACTAAAATAATGCTTATTATGAAATAGTAGTTTTATTAAAAAATGGAACTAAAGTCTACAGCTAATTATTTAGGTGCAATTTTTTTACAAATCTGGCTGTTTTATGTGATTACTTTTTCTTTGTTGTGGTGCAAACATAAAATTTTGAAGAAACACATTTAAAAAATGAAACTAAGATTATTTCATACCAAATCTATCACACGGACTTTGTTAAGTAAATTAAACATACAGTAACATTACAATCGTAAATTTGAAAATCCTATTAGCAGTACACAAAATTTACAAAAAAAATAATATAACAATTACTATGGTTTGTTTTTTTTTTTTTTAATATTGAATTGACTGTTTAAATAGGTCATAATAATAAACGTTTAGATTTTTGTTTAAAATTTAAGAATCAAAACTAGAGTCAAATAATTTCTTACAACCAATAGTTCAATAGTTTCCTTTTCTTTCTAATTCCTTTGAAAGTACCAATTGTGTCTTAAATTGTTATGGATAACCAATCTAACAAAGATTAGTTAATTTAATAACTTAATTCATGGACTTCAAAATTGTGATCCATCTATAATAATATATTTAATCATATTTCGTAATATAATATAATTTAAAATATTTCGTTTTCATTATCCTAAAAATGTACATACACTACAAGATATGGGTAAATTGTATAGTGTAGGAAGCAAGATGGTATCCAAAACTTTACATAAAGTAGAATACAATTACCGAGTTCAACGACCTAGGTTTCCATACGAATAGGGTTAGCACACAAACCAGCGAGTTATAAATATATTTAATTTCACTCGCTGCAACTCTTCACCTACCCCATCCATCTGGCCGTTTCGTTCGTAATGATTAAGCCCAGTTAAATCAATACGGTATAATTTAAAAAGAATGATCTACATTTTCGGACACAATTTTGGATACTGGTGTACTGGTTTGTTATTTTAAGGGATTTGGAAGTTGTCCGAAAACAGTTTTGCTAAGAGTGGCCATTTGAGGGGTGAATTCTGACAGATCACTCGGTCAAGGACGATGAGAGAGGATAATGGATAAAATAGTATTGATTAAAATAAGTAAATAATTAAATAAATAGGTGGTAAAATAAAACAAAAGTGAATCATTCGCCGACAAAAGATTTCATGTGATACTAACTTGGCACCTAACCAGAGTATTCTATTTGTGGGATTGCAACTTTGTGGGAGACCTGTGAACATTCCTAGTCGTAAAGCTAGACGTAGGCCTACGTATAACCTTCAACACATATGTAAACACCGTTTGAACAACACTGTCTATGTTATGGCTAGCCATAAAATTAACATAATCCTTTCTCATTAAATTATTGTGACCCATCTTTAATAATATATTTAAAGATAGACGGGAACTATCTCTGTCTGAGCTGTAAAGAGTTGTGTGTAAAGCTCACCCATAACCTACAGTTCAAATATAACAAGTCTTAGAGAACATTACTCACTTCTATTCCTTCGATGATAATGATACAGTCGTTAATCTATAAACCTAGGCTTCTTTCACGTCTCTTCCCCTCTTCCCGTTTCCGACTTCCATCCAACTCAAAACCGCCAGGTTTGCTTCTCTGTCTTCCTTCTGTAGATCTCCATTCTGAGTTTTCCTGATATTTCTAGTTGGTTAAAATGGCTAATTCACCATACTCTCTATGCTTTAACAATATGTATTATTTTCCGTAATGGACCTTATGATTGTCTTATATATTTTGATTTGACTTTACTTGTAAAGGATCTTTTACGTCATCTGCTGTTTACAGGCATGAAGGCTCCTGCTAAGATTCTGCTCATAATTTCAGTTGTAATATCATTATCTAGTACCATTACAAAGCCAAGGTATTAAATACATCAGAATTTCCATAAGTAAAATCTTCAAGACACTTTCAATGTGTAACTATTGCTTTTGGATTCATATCAGTTTCGTGTACATTGCCTTGTTGTTATTAACAGCCAGTCACTTTTCTTTTATTTGCTTTTATTATAAGCTCAAGAAACAGTTTTATAATTCTAAGGTATAAGTAGAGCCAACTACTTAGCTCTAATATTTGATACCCTTATCCTTTTACAGCTATATCTAATAACAAATTAAACAACACTGTAAACAGTGCATCTTTTCTTGTCTTAAACTAGTCTTAATGTTAAAACTGTCAGACAAATATTTACCTACATCTAAATCTTATTTTCTCCAAGGAGGAATTAACAAAGAGGCACCACTGACCTCCGTCACGTCATCTATAAGCTCATTGTCTTTCACCTTAATTCGACTCCAGTGCCAAAATAGGAATAAATCTTTCTAAATTGTGTGAAAGAATTCTTTGTCTATGTGAGTAAAGATAAACATGCCTTTATCTAATCATCAATTCTGATGTAATTAACAGCTTGTTAACAGTATCTATTATACAGCTGGTCATAAAATAGATATAACCCTTCTTCATTGAGTTTTTATCTAACTTAGTGGCAGAGCTACAAATATTATTCTAGAGCTTGACGTACGTATATAACCGTCAACTGTCTGATCTAAACGACCCTAAGACAAAGTCTCTTCATCTGTGAAAACTTTAATTAATTTTCTTCTCGTATTTACGAAAGAAGTCGATGGAAAAATTTATTAAGCTCGAACTTTCGGGGTTTTTCTGCAACTATAGAAGTTCATTAAGTTAACTATGTTATAAACAAAATTTTAATAATCTATTGAGTAGCATTGTTTCCTAAAATACCTAATTACTACTGTAAACACCACAAAATATTGACCTTCTTAGCGAGTTAATTATGTGGAATTACATCATGCAGTACATGAACGCCAACATTTATATTTTAGAACTGATAAGTGTGTTTTGTTACCTTGTGCAGTTGACTCTACTGATGCAGAGTTGACTTACGATACGAAATGTTCACTTTTGTTGTTGCTCACAGTCACCATGTTAAGTTCAAACACAAATTAATGCACACATATACAGCGTGTTAAATAAGTACCGGGACGACTTAATATTTTTTTAACCATTACAAATAGAGCTACATAGCTTTGCACTACGTAGCCTATTCAGTGGACCGTTACCTCTCCAAAGGAACGGCCCACAAGGAGTAAGTAGGAAATCTTAAACGAGATCATAGGTCGAGTTGTACATCGAATTAAATGTCTTTAGGAGCAGAACATAATGCCGCAAACCCGACCTCAAAAGGTTCACCCTAGCTAAAATAGCGTGGGTTTAAAGTTCATATTAGCTACAACGTCAGGTATAGGCTATTGAAAATATGTAATAATGTTTACTAGGTAGAGGTTATGAAATTAAAACTTTGCAAATCAATATCTGGTTCTATAAAAACTATTTTTTAGACTGTTTACGGGCTCTTTACCTCCAACTGGGGAGGGCCTTCAAGGAGTAATTTTTCAACTCAAAACAAATGAAGCGAAAAACTGTTATGGTTTCACTAACGAGTAGAATGCCACAAATGACAACTACCTACAGCAAGTATGTTTCCTGTTTGCGGGAATACGCACTATCAGTCACAAATGTTTGATTTAATATGAACTTATGTACTCGTTCAGACACACAAAAAAGAAGTTACTGGGTTTTATCATGGCATAGTAAACAATATATATTCGTAGTTTAACTGAAATTTGTAACTAACTATACATATATGAATATGTTACACTCTTCGTGTCTTCTACACTGTACTAATAGTCGTAAATGTTCGTTGATTAACTAGTTCTGTTGTTAACTTCAAAGTAGGAATTTTTATTATTTTTTTCAAATACTGTAAGAACTTTTATTGTATAGCTTTGTTAAAATGTACAAATAAGACATATTTACAAAAATCTATAGATTTGTTAAATTTTAGGACCCCTAAGCGTGCTAGGGTTAAGAGACTGTACTACACAATAAACTTGTGGAATGTCTGACTGTCGCCATGAAAGTATTAATCAAAATGTTTCAGTCACCTGGCCAAGTAATGCCAGTTCGACCTAGATATCATTTACATTTACAGTTTATATTTAGTTTTATAAAGCTGTTTTAACACCTGTTCTTGTCGCCACTATAAATAACAATGTGCCATCCACTAGTTTATTGTTGAGATACAATAAAGTGAAAGTGTTCTTTAAAATTAAAGGGACTATTGCCAAATATATTGTCTTTTAAATATTTAGAGATCCCAACTGTGTTTTACTTCCTCAAATATTAAAATGATAAAAAGCGCCATGTTTTTGACTGAGACTTTGAGGTTAAACATAAATTTATATAAACATAAATTTCAACAACTACTTATGTTCTTGTACTTGAAGTTCCAGAATATGGACAAAATAAGTCCCGGTTTAAACTGTTTAAAAGAGTACATCTTTTTTGGTTGCGTAGCATATATAACTAAATTTTGAGGGTAGCCATATTATGTATAATTTTCTTAACCCTAAAATAACATGTAAAAGTCTGATAATTAAACTAACAAAAATTGTAAGACAATTTTATTTTTATTCAAAACTTTTAGAGTTTTCTGAATGGAAATCACTTTCCTGTGACTATAACCAGTCGAGTTCGTAATGTAGCAGTCTAGAAGTATAATATTTATGTTCATTGTCACTAATTATTCAAACAAGATCATATCACAACGATTGCTTATGTGTTTTATTAATTTATTGCAGAATTTTTAATTTATTTTCCTACATTAGCCTGTTTGGGTTAGCTTTCAAGTTTTATAGTGAAACTATTTTTGAAAACACTAATGGAAGTAAATATCAATGTATTTTAAAATAATTCTCTAATAACGTTGAACAACTGACAGGTTTCATAAACTTTAAAATAGTCTTTCTTTTTTCCTTATAGACTTCCTTTTTATTTGTTTTGGAACATCTCAGACATACGTATTTATTTGAAATATAGCAATAATATAAAGATTGTAATGAAATTCATAAGAACTTAAAAAAGTTAAATAGAAAAGAAAAGCTTATCCAATTGTATGGACAATAAAAACTTTTAAATGAATACATTTTTTAGGCCAGGCTATAAAAACTTGAAATTAAGCTCGTAAATCATCGGTGTCAGAAACTGATAAAAATAAAAAGTAAACTTTCTCAGAAAACTGTACTATTATAAATATAATAAAACAATTTTGATTTAAATATATGTTACCCTTAGAGACTCACGTGAGAGTATAAGCTTTCCAATCCCGAATTAACCTAGCTGGATCTAGATATATTTTATGTAGTCTTTAGTTACATCCCTCTCTTTCATGTTTCCAATAAGGTCTCTCTTGACCAACCCTGACGCTATTATCTTATCGAGGGCTGGAGTATTTATGTTGTGTTCTTTTATTTCTATATTATAAGGAGATGATGACCGAGAGGTTTTTTCCTTTAAACAAAAAGAAAAAATAATAAAATATATGTTTGTTTCAACAGGTTGTTACACCACCGGGAGATATGATGTAACGATCAGAAGGGCTGACAAAATTATACAAACAATATAATTGAAATCGAGAGCAAACATAACTGAACAGAAACTTACTCGTACTAGCCCGCTGATATGATCAAAATCCACCAATTAAAATGTGCTGATAAATTAATACAAGTTTTAATGGTTTGATTACATGCCAAGAAGTTATCATATTTATTCAAATTCAACAAATTACATGAGTTCATTTAAATTATGGTTGGCCAACAAATATACATATTTATATTTTGAAAATGTGTGCTGTATAGCCTTTTTCTAATATTTATTGCCGAAATATTGCTAGCGATCCCATCACAAATATATATATTAAATAATCAAATTAATCTTTACATGAACAAGATAGACTACAAGTTTATATATTTCTTTTTTGAATGACCTTTCTTTTTTTTACAATTTCTGTGTTGTGAAGCTTTCAGGTGAAAAGTCATTATTTTTGCTGGTGATCGGGTATTTAAACCAACATTTTTCTGTAAATGAAACAATGCATGAATATTACCATAAGTATAACGTAGAGTAAGATTTTTCCCCTTTTTTAAATTAAAAAAATAATTAATTTTTTTAAATGATAAAATTTAATTGAATATATTTGAAATATAGTTAACCACAGAAATTGACAAGCCTTTAACAAGGTCAAATAAGGCAAGGCTTATGGAAAATGTTTGTTACAGAATTTAAGCTTAGATTTTTTTTTTTTTTTGTACAATATATATGTAAAAATAAGGTAATTGAAATTTTATGACTAAACAAAATCTAACGGATTTGTTTTATGAACACTTAAAATTCTTGGTGGATTTATAATCACAGCAAACCAATTTAGGAATGAAAATGTATAAATGTTACCTGGTAATTTTTCACTGCTTTAGATTTCAAAATAAGCATGTTGTATTTTACTTTAATTTGTTTTAAACTCATGTGTCCATGCTTTTCAAAAACACTTCAACAGTATTGCGTCAAACTAAACAAAGGTTTAAGAAATACTTCACTTCCCGATCCAAGTACCTCTGGTCTATTATTGAATAGAAAGCAGATAGCTTCACTGTATGGAGTTTTAGAGATAAGAGAACCCTGTCGATCAATTGATTGATTTTCAAGGGTATTTGCTCAAACATCTAGGTTCATGTTTAGTTTTGCGGCCTAGCTGTAGAACTATGGACCCGCCAGAGTTTAATGATTTGCAAGTAGTGTATTACCGACTTTGGTTTTCTAGAACGAACTTTACAAGACGAAAGTAGGCCTATTAAAATTTACATTATTATTTGTAAATAAATAACCTGATTCCTGACAAAATTACCATTTGGTTTGACCTAGATTCAATATAGAAAATAGAGCTATTACCAAGGTTAGATTCACTATGGAATGTACACCGATCAAGATATATGAGCACAGTTTGACGAATCATTCAAATTTATATCATTGACATTGTGTAAATTTTCTCTAGCGATGGCAATTTTTGTATAATTTTCAATAAATTTCTTTTAAAATTCTTATTTAAATGGCTTAATATTATCCTTAACCAAAACATCAGATAAAAGAAAATTGTTTTTTAGCTGAAATTATAGAATTGTTCACTATAACCGTTGAAATTTTTCAAAATTTAGTAAAACATTGACAGGAGCGAATTTTAGTGACATTGCTTGAATAAATTGTTTAGCAAAAAAAAAAAAATCAAAACATGTTTTTACCAAAATGTTTTGTTATAGCAATAAAAAATTTCAAAATTCAGTAAAAATATTCACAATAACAATACTAAAGATTCTGGTTGAACAAATTGCTTAGTAAAAATAAATCGGATGTTGATATAACATAATTTCAATGAAACTGTAAACATTTCAAAAAGAGATTATTATATCTCATTAATACAGTAGTTGTGTATTTTTTTTTAAAAAAAGGATAAAATGTGATTTTCTAACAATCTTATTTTGTATTTTAGACTCATATATACAGTGAAAAATGTTAATATAAATCTCAACTTATAATTCGTGCGAAACAAGATTTTTACAAATATGGCTGTTTCAACTACTTTAGCTTCAAGTAAAGTTTTGTTTCCTATTCATTTATGAATATTATTAGTCATATTAATAATTTAAATTTTTTGTTTTCTAGAAATTATAGTTTGGATGTCCATTTATTTTACATTTATATAACAGCTACAAGAATCAATTTCATCCTGAAACTTCGTTCCTTTTAAACAAATATCATAGACTTCAATAGACCAAATTTATAGAGCAAAACAAACACTCTTAATAACATCTCCTTGTCATTCTAACGATTTCAATAAAGCTTGGTATGTATTTATAGATTCAATGACATAAATGCAAAGTCATTCAAACCAAAGTTGGTTTATAATACCTTTTTACCCTTTAGTCCCGCAACAGGTTGTTTTATGAACTATCATTATACGTGTTGTTATCAATTTTAGCAATGGCAATTCTATAATTTGACTAAGATTTGGCATTTTGACATTTTTGACATAAGCACTTCTTGCAGCTGAATTCAATCTAGAGTTGTGGTTCTCCATTAATTCTTTTCAAACTAGATTTGATTATTTTAAAATTTGTTTTATTATAAAACTTAATCTATCATTAGAAAATGAGGAAGACAAACTATATATTTTTATTTTAAAATTAACCTATTAAACTGTCTATTTTCTACATCCTCCTTCCCTTCCCGTTTTCCGTTGGAAGAAAGAGATTCTGAACTGTCTCTAAAACGCAATTCTTAAATGACTTTGGAACTGATACAATAAAACTTTCTGAAATATGGTTTTACAACAATTTTTCCGATCGACTTATGGACACGATGGGGATATAAAGACGGGACAGAGTTGTTCAACTTGTGTGGTGGATGACTCCCCACAATGTTATTTTTAGTGTTACCCTTGGCTACACTTCGCGTGTCTGGACACATGCTACAGCTTATAGACTGACTAACTGACTGGTGGTGACGAAATAATTCAACTGACATGACAGTTCTCAAGTTATTCATTGACTAACGTAGCATTAACTTCCTCAGAGGTAGAAGTCGCTGAAATGTCCTAAGAGTAAAATACTACATCTGATGTCTATTGACGCTTTCTTACACTTCACAATATAGTAAAACAATCTGATACAAGATTTAACGAGAAACTTTGCCCTATTTTAGAAGAAAACAATAAATTCAGAAAGAAGTATTATGTGTTAGTATTATCAAAGTTTCTTAGATGTTGATGTAGTGAATTTGTAGTCTGCATTTTATTTTATAATTGTTTTATAAACAAATTCCAAATACAACTTAAATAAAATTATGAAGCCCTGGTCTTAATGCAGATACTAAATGTTTCTAAACATGTTTCTTTGTCATATTTGGACACTGAAATTGGTCATTTTATTCTTTATTAAATATTGAGATGTCTGTAAAACTAAGCCATCGTATAAAATTTGAACACAATAGCTAAACATTTCAACCGCTATTCTAACTAAACATATAGAAGTTTGTTTACAAAACCTTTTTGATCCATTTAACTCGGCAAATAAATATAAATAACGTGATTTTATGCTTTAACTGTTTCTTGAAAGGAATACATCTGTAATATGACCATTTATTTAACAAGATGGATACCCCATCCCAAGGGAGATATGTCGTAGTTATTATTTTTTAAATTTTATTTTTTTAACTTTGCTAATTTTAAGTAACTATTTTACCTCCAAACGAATACGTTTATATAAACGAAAAGTTGAGAACCCTAATCTCCAAACGATTGAACATTTCAAATTTCATATTTATTACCCTCATTCCCCCCGTCCATAATTTTGGATGGGAAAGATGAGTCACAATCCAAAAGATTGTTCATTTTAAACAGAATATGTCTTGCAAATCAAATTAGTCTATTTGAAGTTGTAGGATTAGGAAGTTGAAGTAGGAGGATTAAAATGACTTTTTGAATCTACAGTGGGATTTTGCAATTATTGTGGTGAAAGTACACTATAACCTTGAAATATACAACAAAAGTAACAAGATCAGAGATGTCTGGCTCTATTCCAAGACATTTGTTTTGTATGAATGCTCAGCTTTGTTTCTTGAACACTTCATGGTATATGCACCTTGCACAAGCTGACACCAGCTTAAGTTACGTCAACGTCAATTATTGCACCTGACTTGAACAATACTTCGAAATACAAGGCAGGCTCATTGTCAAAACTGCACTTTAAAATCAAATAAAAGGTTTTGATTTTACACAGGTTTGGGTGATTAATATTCATATTTCACACATATTTTTACGAAATCGGGTGTGCTGATTTTGAGAAAATACACATCGCATGACATTTTATTTGTGTTCTAAAGATTAAATATCAACAAAATTTGATCAAAATCGTTAGAGCCGATTTTAAGAAAATCGCAATTTTGTGTTTTTTTTCTTATGGTACCTACTCCCAAATTTTGAGTTGTCAAAAAAATGAAAAGATTGTCTCGAAATATAGCCAAATACCAAATTTTATTAATCTCGTTTCGCGTTAGGTTGTAGAACCCAGCACATACGACAGACAGACAGTCGACATCATTCCCAAAACCACTTTTATAGTATCAGGGGATCTCAAAACTGATATATCCGCTAAAACTCGACACGGATTGTTTGACACATCACATAACTTTCTCTTTAATACGTATATGTGGAAAACTAAAAACTATAATAGTTAAGGAGCGAAGCCAGGATGGGAGGAGCTCCTACTATTAATATAAGATTCCCATGATACAAGTTCTGTTGAAGGAGAAGAAAGTATGAAGTAAGATAAATGTTGACTTACTAAACTGAGTAAAATTAATCTCCACTGTGTTCAAAGTTCTAGCTCATAAACTACCTATTATCCCCAGTATTAAATAACCATCAACCGACCGTAGAACAACTCTTAAATCTCTTACCACGCGTATAACATCAGCTCATGCGGGTAAAGTACAAAGCAGCTTTAATTTATAGTCATTAATAGGTCCTCAACCAGAAACGTACAGTAATACTTTCATTTATATGTCTTGGAAAATTGGATAATACATATTGTGAGAACATCGACCTCTTGATGACGTATAACGATCGAATGTGCTTTATTTATGTAGGTATCTTGCTCCATTCGTTTTCGAATACTTGCCTCTAGTCGTGATTTGTCTGTTCTATTACTTTACTCTTTTACAGGTTAAAGTTTTTAAAGTTTATAATTTGTTTCAGGAATGGCTTATCAACTACAAAAATCGAACACAGCGTCTTAAATAAATACTTGTAGAACTTATTTATGTACTGTATTTATTCATATTTAGCTTTAGTAGTGACAGGTTTCACTTGGAATGTAAACGATTTCACAAGATCGTTTACAAAAATATGCCAATTTTTATGAGGTCTAATAGTAGGCCTGGATAATAGGGTTTTTAAAAAGTATTCATTTTCCATGTTGTGGTTGTAGTTTGGTTGGGATGTGTAACTACAATCTAAGTAGTATATATTCTTAATAGTTATATCTCCACATTAATAGGAGTCTCCGTATTAATATTTCTTACGTTAAACAAAATAATTAACACATTATTATTTGCATTTAAAAATAGAAGAAATGTGCTGTCTCCGCAACTTATAAAATCAGTTTACTATGCTATGCTAAGTTCATATTTTTATGTGATGCAATATGGCAATTTAGGTTAGGCCGGAGCTCTATTTTCTATTTTCGAACTGTTGGCAGTTTTCTAGGAGCTATTACTTGCGAGCTAGCCTTAAAAACTGGTGTTCGGCAGATTTATTATTTTTATTATTTCCAGTTCTGGATTTTAGGGAACTGTTTAACGAAAACTTGTACAAGAGAGATAATAAAAAATAATTTTCAAAATTTATATTATATACAAGAAAACAAGATCAATTTTGATTTTACTACACCTGCAGCAGAAATTTCATATATAGGAACATCTTATTGGATATAAAAGAGGCGGAATACTGTTACTTTTAAAAGTTGGGTTAGCCGATGGTTGGAAAAACGAAAAGAGATACAGCCAAACAACTAGTTGAGTGTCTACGCGAACATATCCCATCTTGCTGATTTTGTTTTGTCATGGGTTTTATCTGTCAGTTTACTTATTTGTTTCTTTGATTCTTTGCTTGTATGCATAATTTCGCTGGTGGAAAGCACATAACATCAGTCTTTTCAGTAACTATAATCAAGAATAGGTTTCTATAATGTTTCATTATTATTTTATTTCTTATCGTTCATTTATTTTTTGTTTATTTTGTATTTTCTTTTGACTTAGTTATTAGATTAGATATTTTATTAATTTATTTTATAAAATTGTTTATTACATTTTTGATAATGTGTATAATTTTTATTTATAAAAACTCTCATCCCCACTCACAGACCAGTAAGTAGTCGATGTGGGGACTAATTTAACTATTTGATTTGATTTGTGTATTTTCTTCAATTTATTCTAGAAATTATTACCATTTTATTTGATTGGATATTATAAATAAAGTAATAAATTTGTCGAGAATTTAGTAGATTTTATAAACCACAAACAGTGATCCAATGGTCGACGATCCATGGTCCCGGGTTTAGGTCCCGCTCTAGTAGATATATTTGCAATATTGGAAAATAGCATTTATGATAAAGTGAAAACTCTTCCAGCGAAAGACTTTATTTATTGATCATTATACACCAGGCTTTGAGAAAGTATTTTCATTTTGGGACCAAGATTGTGCAGACAAATTATAAACGTATAAACATTTTAATAAAAGATACGGGTAATAACTAGCAATTCGAATCTGTGGAACTGCAATAAAAAACAATGAGGATGTTACATTTTATGGATAGGATATGTTGGGAGTAGATTGTAGACCATAATAATAACGGGTTGGAGTACAAGGAGAGGAGGGGTGAGAGAAAGAGGATGAAAGGATTAAAGAGTCAAGTGTTTCCAAGGATGTGGAAAGCGGTTTGTGTTTACTCCTGCACAATATTTAGGCGACTACCATCAATACAGATCAGGTTGGATATAACCAACCAAGTTTCTGAAGGCGACTGTTTAAGCATAATATTGTAGAAGTATGCAAAAATCAAGTTGGGGGGGGGGATATTAATTTCATATGTATATACACTTTGATTTTTCTACACGTTTCATGATCCACAAAAAGTCAGACAATAATATTTTTAGCATGCCTTCTATTACCGACGTCATTATTTTATGGTAAGGGGCCTAAACGTTGACCTTTTAATTTGGTATGGAAAACTTTTGAGTGTACATAGAGAAACCTATTGATTTGTTTTACACAACTAAAAAGACACACCGCTTCGGGCAGTTTAAATATTTAAATAGCGTCAAGGACATAAGAGAACAAAAGTTGATCAATAGAGACATTATAAGAAAGGTAAATGAGAGGGATCCTTACTTGACGTAAGGTGTAGATTCAGCCAGAGTACATCCTCCATATTACCAAACTCGTACTCAGTATAAGTGACCTCCTGAGAGGAGAGAACAATCTAAAATGTCTTGATTTATTACCTCTATTACGATCAAATCTAGACCCATTTGCAAACTATTTTTCTTAAATTTTCTTGTTTAAAACCAGAAATAAATAAAAAATCATCAATAATATTTTGCAAATAGTTTTTAGCGGATTCTTTATCTACTTTTTTCTCCACAAATAAAAATAAGATTGTTCTATGTTGCTTTTTATCCTTCTTTTTTTAAATAATTACGTTTCCTCTACATTCATGATTATAGAACCAAAATATAAATATCTTTCGCTAACGTTCTCTTTTTTATTTTTTCTTCTGGATAATATACCTCCATGGGAATTCTTGAATTACAATTATTCTAATTTTTCTCTAATTAATTTACAAGACTTTATTTTGGTTTTAAAATCACATTGAAGCTTCAGACTCGTCATTTTAAAGATCTCAATACCTGGGAGCCTGAAAAAATACACGTTTTTTCGACAAGTACAATAGAAATACAACAGAGTTGATAGTATTTTGGTGAAGAAATTATTTTACTATTATATAAACTACAGCTGCATGTAACATAATAAGTTAGTTTGTTTAAAAAAAATATTATCAAAATAAAAAGAAAATGCAAAATTTAGTTCAAAATCTGCAGGAAAACCTCCGCACGTAACACTAAAAACATAAAATCTGAAACAAAGTTCATTATTGAAAAGACTGGTGACCGTGAATCTTACTTCGGTCACGTAGCCTATTTATCTCGTTAACAATTACGAAACTCCAGACGGAAAATAATTACAATATTGTCGCTAAACGTTGTTCGTGTTGACACTTAGAGTGTTGTAAGTTGCAATATACTGTACTTCACATTCGTCACAGTTGACAGATTGAGGTTAGGTTCAGTCTGAACATCTAAAAATGAATTGAGTTAATATAGATCTCAATTTAATTTAAACTATTAAAGTGAAAGAAAGAAAGTAATCAAAACAATACCAGAGATACATTCCAACATTCATCATCATTTAATTTAGAATAAATATTATTGAGCTTGCTGCATTTTGTGATGAGAAGAAGCAAATTTTCTATTATTATAACATATAAATTTAAAATACACGTAGGTTTAATTATATTAAATTTTGAACGTCAAAAATAATTCTAGAAACTTATTTTAAAATTAATTCATTGTATTTAAACTTTTATACCCTAACGCCACACCCGTATTCACTAAATGATATCAACACAAATTTTTCACAACGCTTATCTAAAATAAAATAACGTTTCTATAATTAAGTCGTTATCTTCAGTACACAACCCTATAAATGTGTTACCACTATTTTTTCAAGATGTTTATAGTTTGTTTTTGCATCAATTTTTAGACACTTTTTCATCAAAATAAGAGCAAAAAACGTTTCGTCTCCCAAGGAGCAATATAAATGTGAACAACATTGAAATGATACTAATTTTAATCTGATTTATACGAAAAAACACATTGATGACATTTCAAGTGTTCAAATATCTGAAGCATATTCTAGTAATTGTTAGCACACATGAGCAATTTCTGGGATTTACTAGAAATCTAATAATTAATTGTGAATAATGTGTTTAATCCAGTTCGTTGCATTACAAATACAGTTAGGGGAAAATACGGAAAGAAGACAAAACTGCAAAATCAAAATGTCTCAATACAATATTGTATTGTGTTATTCCACATGCAAATGACAAGGCCTAAAATATTCAGATGCCTAAATAAAAAACTAAATTTTAAATAATAAATGAGTATTGAATGACCCCATATTTTAGTTTGCTTAAAAAAATCGTAAATTAGTAACTAGTTATTTTTTAAAGGCTGGCAGTTAACATAATAATTGTTACTGCTATAGGCAATACATGTTTTGGTACTGGAATGATTACGAAAATGATAATTTATTATATGCCTAATATTTCAATCTAATTAAATAATAGATATAGATTGAAATATGTTTATTTAGTCACGATTTAAAACGAAGGGTGACTCAATACTGATTCCAAATTAAAATTTATGCTGTCCCTCCTCGCCTCTCAACTTCTTCTATTTGGCATTTTATAATATTAGCTTACTAAATAGAATAGAATAGATATTTATTGCAACAATTATACAATGATCATAACATAATATTTAAATACTATATGAATAAATCTACGTAAACTAAATGTCTAAATGAATAGCTAAAACAACATCTATGAATATAATTTACACACGTAAAAATACTACAAAAAACCTTTTGCTTTGCCATAACTGGCTGCCATTTTTAATAAAATATCAAACTTTAAATATTTTTTTTAATGATGAGATAAGCGATACATTTTCGCACTTAAATTTTAAAATTTTCCAATCCCGATGTCCACTGAAGTGGAATTTCGGTGTCTCATTTTTACGTAAACCATCACAAAAATAGCACTGTAAAATTTCACCTAATTTTATATGGGTAGTGAACATGCCATCAAATGGGGATAGGGTCGGTAAGAATTATAATAGTAGTCTACTGGGTTGAATAAATCAAACTTTTTGGTGGTTAACTTATTTATCTATTTAAATAGATCCACTTCATCAAAATCCTTCTAACGAATTTGATGGAGTCATCAATAAAATATAATGTATCGTTAATAATTATTTAGAACAATAATAAATAATTCGGTTACCTTTTTTTACAGTCACTATAACAATGGTTTACCAACAACCATCCGTGGGTTTAAACTGAACACTAGTTATGACAAATTAGAGTTTAGATGTCGATAAACCAAACTATGTGTGTAGTTGGAATTGAAATGTTAATAGAATCTGAAATCGAGATACAGAGAATCCGAAGAAAATCCTTTCTGAATGTGTATCTATAAATCTTTGTTTGCATAAACCCCCTTTTCTCCTTTTTCTTCTTCTTCTTATTCTACAAGTCTCCATACGTTTTGAACTGTATTTACTATTACTGTCCTTCCTCGTCTTCGTTTATCTTTAAATCTTTGTTTGCATAAACCCCCTTTTCTCCTTTTTCTTCTTCTTCTTATTCTACAAGTCTCCATACGTTTTGAACTGTATTTACTATTACTGTCCTTCCTCGTCTTCGTTTATCTTTAAATCATTGTTTGCATAAACCCCCTTTTCTCCTTTTTCTTCTTCTTCTTATTCTACAAGTCTCCATACGTTTTGAACTGTATTTACTATTACTGTCCTTCCTCGTCTTCGTTTATCTTTAAATCTTTGTTTGCATAAACCCCCTTTTCTCCTTTTTCTTCTTCTTCTTATTCTACAAGTCTCCATACGTTTTGAACTGTATTTACTATTACTGTCCTTCCTCGTCTTCGTTTATCTTTAAATCTTTGTTTGCATAAACCCCCTTTTCTCCTTTTTCTTCTTCTTCTTCTTCTTCTACAAGTCTCCATACGTTTTGAACTGTATTTACTATTACTGTCCTTCCTCGTCTTCGTTTATCTTTAAATCATTGTTTGCTTAAACCCCCTTTTCTCCTTTTTCTTCTTCTTCTTATTCTACAAGTCTCCATACGTTTTGGACTACATTTACTATTACTGTCCTTCCTCGTCTTCGTTTATCTTTAAATCATTGTTTGCTTAAACCCCCTTTTCTCCTTTTTCTTCTTCTTCTTATTCTACAAGTCTCCATACGTTTTGAACTGTATTTACTATTACTGTCCTTCCTCGTCTTCGTTTATCTTTAAATCATTGTTTGCTTAAACCCCCTTTTCTCCTTTTTCTTCTTCTTCTTATTCTACAAGTCTCCATACGTTTTGGACTACATTTACTATTACTGTCCTTCCTCGTCTTCGTTTATCTTTAAATCATTGTTTGCTTAAACCCCCTTTTCTCCTTTTTCTTCTTCTTCTTATTCTACAAGTCTCCATACGTTTTGAACTGTATTTACTATTACTGTCCTTCCTCGTCTTCGTTTATCTTTAAATCATTGTTTGCTTAAACCCCCTTTTCTCCTTTTTCTTCTTCTTCTTATTCTACAAGTCTCCATACGTTTTGGACTACATTTACTATTACTGTCCTTCCTCGTCTTCGTTTATCTTTAAATCATTGTTTGCTTAAACCCCCTTTTCTCCTTTTTCTTCTTCTTCTTATTCTACAAGTCTCCATACGTTTTGAACTGTATTTACTATTACTGTCCTTCCTCGTCTTCGTTTATCTTTAAATCATTGTTTGCTTAAACCCCCTTTTCTCCTTTTTCTTCTTCTTCTTATTCTACAAGTCTCCATACGTTTTGGACTACATTTACTATTACTGTCCTTCCTCGTCTTCGTTTATCTTTAAATCATTGTTTGCTTAAACCCCCTTTTCTCCTTTTTCTTCTTCTTCTTATTCTACAAGTCTCCATACGTTTTGAACTGTATTTACTATTACTGTCCTTCCTCGTCTTCGTTTATCTTTAAATCATTGTTTGCTTAAACCCCCTTTTCTCCTTTTTCTTCTTCTTCTTATTCTACAAGTCTCCATACGTTTTGGACTACATTTACTATTACTGTCCTTCCTCGTCTTCGTTTATCTTTAAATCTTTGTTTGCATAAACCCCTTTTCTCCTTTTTCTTCTTCTTCTTATTCTACAAGTCTCCATACGTTTTGAACTGTATTTACTATTACTGTCCTTCCTCGTCTTCGTTTATCTTTAAATCATTGTTTGCTTAAACCCCCTTTTCTCCTTTTTCTTCTTCTTCTTATTCTACAAGTCTCCATACGTTTTGGACTACATTTACTATTACTGTCCTTCCTCGTCTTCGTTTATCTTTAAATCATTGTTTGCTTAAACCCCCTTTTCTCCTTTTTCTTCTTCTTCTTATTCTACAAGTCTCCATACGTTTTGGACTGCATTTACTATTACTGTCCTTCCTCGTCTCCGTGTACCTATAAATCTTTGGTTGCATAAACCCCTTTTCTCCTTTTTCTTCTTCTTCTTATTCTACAAGTCTCCATACGTTTTGAACTGTATTTACTATTACTGTCCTTCCTCGTCTCCGTGTACCTATAAATCTTTGGTTGCATAAACCCCTTTTCTCCTTTTTCTTCTTCTTCTTATTCTACAAGTCTCCATACGTTTTGAACTGTATTTACTATTACTGTCCTTCCTCGTCTTCGTTTATCTTTAAATCTTTGTTTGCATAAACCCCCTTTTCTCCTTTTTCTTCTTCTTCTTCTTATTCTACAAGTCTCCATACGTTTTGGACTACATTTACTATTACTGTCCTTCCTCGTCTTCGTTTATCTTTAAATCATTGTTTGCTTAAACCCCCTTTTCTCCTTTTTCTTCTTCTTCTTCTTATTCTACAAGTCTCCATACGTTTTGAACTGTATTTACTATTACTGTCCTTCCTCGTCTTCGTTTATCTTTAAATCTTTGTTTGCATAAACCCCCTTTTCTCCTTTTTCTTCTTCTTCTTCTTATTCTACAAGTCTCCATACGTTTTGGACTACATTTACTATTACTGTCCTTCCTCGTCTTCGTTTATCTTTAAATCTTTGTTTGCATAAACCCCTTTTCTCCTTTTTCTTCTTCTTCTTCTTATTCTACAAGTCTCCATACGTTTTGAACTGTATTTACTATTACTGTCCTTCCTCGTCTTCGTTTATCTTTAAATCATTGTTTGCTTAAACCCCCTTTTCTCCTTTTTCTTCTTCTTCTTATTCTACAAGTCTCCATACGTTTTGGACTACATTTACTATTACTGTCCTTCCTCGTCTTCGTTTATCTTTAAATCATTGTTTGCTTAAACCCCCTTTTCTCCTTTTTCTTCTTCTTCTTATTCTACAAGTCTCCATACGTTTTGAACTGTATTTACTATTACTGTCCTTCCTCGTCTTCGTTTATCTTTAAATCATTGTTTGCTTAAACCCCCTTTTCTCCTTTTTCTTCTTCTTCTTATTCTACAAGTCTCCATACGTTTTGGACTACATTTACTATTACTGTCCTTCCTCGTCTTCGTTTATCTTTAAATCATTGTTTGCTTAAACCCCCTTTTCTCCTTTTTCTTCTTCTTCTTATTCTACAAGTCTCCATACGTTTTGAACTGTATTTACTATTACTGTCCTTCCTCGTCTTCGTTTATCTTTAAATCATTGTTTGCTTAAACCCCCTTTTCTCCTTTTTCTTCTTCTTCTTATTCTACAAGTCTCCATACGTTTTGGACTACATTTACTATTACTGTCCTTCCTCGTCTTCGTTTATCTTTAAATCATTGTTTGCTTAAACCCCCTTTTCTCCTTTTTCTTCTTCTTCTTATTCTACAAGTCTCCATACGTTTTGAACTGTATTTACTATTACTGTCCTTCCTCGTCTTCGTTTATCTTTAAATCATTGTTTGCTTAAACCCCCTTTTCTCCTTTTTCTTCTTCTTCTTATTCTACAAGTCTCCATACGTTTTGGACTACATTTACTATTACTGTCCTTCCTCGTCTTCGTTTATCTTTAAATCATTGTTTGCTTAAACCCCCTTTTCTCCTTTTTCTTCTTCTTCTTATTCTACAAGTCTCCATATGTTTTGAACTGTATTTACTATTACTGTCCTTCCTCGTCTTCGTTTATCTTTAAATCATTGTTTGCTTAAACCCCCTTTTCTCCTTTTTCTTCTTCTTCTTATTCTACAAGTCTCCATACGTTTTGGACTACATTTACTATTACTGTCCTTCCTCGTCTTCGTTTATCTTTAAATCTTTGTTTGCATAAACCCCTTTTCTCCTTTTTCTTCTTCTTCTTATTCTACAAGTCTCCATACGTTTTGAACTGTATTTACTATTACTGTCCTTCCTCGTCTTCGTTTATCTTTAAATCATTGTTTGCTTAAACCCCCTTTTCTCCTTTTTCTTCTTCTTCTTATTCTACAAGTCTCCATACGTTTTGGACTACATTTACTATTACTGTCCTTCCTCGTCTTCGTTTATCTTTAAATCATTGTTTGCTTAAACCCCCTTTTCTCCTTTTTCTTCTTCTTCTTATTCTACAAGTCTCCATACGTTTTGGACTGCATTTACTATTACTGTCCTTCCTCGTCTCCGTGTACCTATAAATCTTTGGTTGCATAAACCCCTTTTCTCCTTTTTCTTCTTCTTCTTATTCTACAAGTCTCCATACGTTTTGAACTGTATTTACTATTACTGTCCTTCCTCGTCTCAGTGTACCTATAAATCTTTGGTTGCATAAACCCCTTTTCTCCTTTTTCTTCTTCTTCTTATTCTACAAGTCTCCATACGTTTTGAACTGTATTTACTATTACTGTCCTTCCTCGTCTTCGTTTATCTTTAAATCTTTGTTTGCATAAACCCCCTTTTCTCCTTTTTCTTCTTCTTCTTCTTATTCTACAAGTCTCCATACGTTTTGGACTACATTTACTATTACTGTCCTTCCTCGTCTTCGTTTATCTTTAAATCATTGTTTGCTTAAACCCCCTTTTCTCCTTTTTCTTCTTCTTCTTCTTATTCTACAAGTCTCCATACGTTTTGAACTGTATTTACTATTACTGTCCTTCCTCGTCTTCGTTTATCTTTAAATCTTTGTTTGCATAAACCCCCTTTTCTCCTTTTTCTTCTTCTTCTTCTTATTCTACAAGTCTCCATACGTTTTGGACTACATTTACTATTACTGTCCTTCCTCGTCTTCGTTTATCTTTAAATCTTTGTTTGCATAAACCCCTTTTCTCCTTTTTCTTCTTCTTCTTCTTATTCTACAAGTCTCCATACGTTTTGAACTGTATTTACTATTACTGTCCTTCCTCGTCTTCGTTTATCTTTAAATCATTGTTTGCTTAAACCCCCTTTTCTCCTTTTTCTTCTTCTTCTTCTTATTCTACAAGTCTCCATACGTTTTGGACTACATTTACTATTACTGTCCTTCCTCGTCTTCGTTTATCTTTAAATCATTGTTTGCTTAAACCCCCTTTTCTCCTTTTTCTTCTTCTTCTTATTCTACAAGTCTCCATACGTTTTGAACTGTATTTACTATTACTGTCCTTCCTCGTCTTCGTTTATCTTTAAATCATTGTTTGCTTAAACCCCCTTTTCTCCTTTTTCTTCTTCTTCTTATTCTACAAGTCTCCATACGTTTTGGACTACATTTACTATTACTGTCCTTCCTCGTCTTCGTTTATCTTTAAATCATTGTTTGCTTAAACCCCCTTTTCTCCTTTTTCTTCTTCTTCTTATTCTACAAGTCTCCATACGTTTTGAACTGTATTTACTATTACTGTCCTTCCTCGTCTTCGTTTATCTTTAAATCATTGTTTGCTTAAACCCCCTTTTCTCCTTTTTCTTCTTCTTCTTATTCTACAAGTCTCCATACGTTTTGGACTACATTTACTATTACTGTCCTTCCTCGTCTTCGTTTATCTTTAAATCATTGTTTGCTTAAACCCCCTTTTCTCCTTTTTCTTCTTCTTCTTATTCTACAAGTCTCCATACGTTTTGAACTGTATTTACTATTACTGTCCTTCCTCGTCTTCGTTTATCTTTAAATCATTGTTTGCTTAAACCCCCTTTTCTCCTTTTTCTTCTTCTTCTTATTCTACAAGTCTCCATACGTTTTGGACTACATTTACTATTACTGTCCTTCCTCGTCTTCGTTTATCTTTAAATCATTGTTTGCTTAAACCCCCTTTTCTCCTTTTTCTTCTTCTTCTTATTCTACAAGGCTCCATATGTTTTGAACTGTATTTACTATTACTGTCCTTCCTCGTCTTCGTTTATCTTTAAATCATTGTTTGCTTAAACCCCCTTTTCTCCTTTTTCTTCTTCTTCTTATTCTACAAGTCTCCATACGTTTTGGACTACATTTACTATTACTGTCCTTCCTCGTCTTCGTTTATCTTTAAATCTTTGTTTGCATAAACCCCTTTTCTCCTTTTTCTTCTTCTTCTTATTCTACAAGTCTCCATACGTTTTGAACTGTATTTACTATTACTGTCCTTCCTCGTCTTCGTTTATCTTTAAATCATTGTTTGCTTAAACCCCCTTTTCTCCTTTTTCTTCTTCTTCTTATTCTACAAGTCTCCATACGTTTTGGACTACATTTACTATTACTGTCCTTCCTCGTCTTCGTTTATCTTTAAATCATTGTTTGCTTAAACCCCCTTTTCTCCTTTTTCTTCTTCTTCTTATTCTACAAGTCTCCATACGTTTTGGACTGCATTTACTATTACTGTCCTTCCTCGTCTCCGTGTACCTATAAATCTTTGGTTGCATAAACCCCTTTTCTCCTTTTTCTTCTTCTTCTTATTCTACAAGTCTCCATACGTTTTGAACTGTATTTACTATTACTGTCCTTCCTCGTCTCCGTGTACCTATAAATCTTTGGTTGCATAAACCCCTTTTCTCCTTTTTCTTCTTCTTCTTATTCTACAAGTCTCCATACGTTTTGAACTGTATTTACTATTACTGTCCTTCCTCGTCTTCGTTTATCTTTAAATCTTTGTTTGCATAAACCCCCTTTTCTCCTTTTTCTTCTTCTTCTTCTTATTCTACAAGTCTCCATACGTTTTGGACTACATTTACTATTACTGTCCTTCCTCGTCTTCGTTTATCTTTAAATCATTGTTTGCTTAAACCCCCTTTTCTCCTTTTTCTTCTTCTTCTTCTTATTCTACAAGTCTCCATACGTTTTGAACTGTATTTACTATTACTGTCCTTCCTCGTCTTCGTTTATCTTTAAATCTTTGTTTGCATAAACCCCCTTTTCTCCTTTTTCTTCTTCTTCTTCTTATTCTACAAGTCTCCATACGTTTTGGACTACATTTACTATTACTGTCCTTCCTCGTCTTCGTTTATCTTTAAATCTTTGTTTGCATAAACCCCTTTTCTCCTTTTTCTTCTTCTTCTTCTTATTCTACAAGTCTCCATACGTTTTGAACTGTATTTACTATTACTGTCCTTCCTCGTCTTCGTTTATCTTTAAATCATTGTTTGCTTAAACCCCCTTTTCTCCTTTTTCTTCTTCTTCTTATTCTACAAGTCTCCATACGTTTTGGACTACATTTACTATTACTGTCCTTCCTCGTCTTCGTTTATCTTTAAATCATTGTTTGCTTAAACCCCCTTTTCTCCTTTTTCTTCTTCTTCTTATTCTACAAGTCTCCATACGTTTTGAACTGTATTTACTATTACTGTCCTTCCTCGTCTTCGTTTATCTTTAAATCATTGTTTGCTTAAACCCCCTTTTCTCCTTTTTCTTCTTCTTCTTATTCTACAAGTCTCCATACGTTTTGGACTGCATTTACTATTACTGTCCTTCCTCGTCTCCGTGTACCTATAAATCTTTGGTTGCATAAACCCCTTTTCTCCTTTTTCTTCTTCTTCTTATTCTACAAGTCTCCATACGTTTTGGACTGCATTTACTATTACTGTCCTTCCTCGTCTCCGTGTACCTATAAATCTTTGGTTGCATAAACCCCTTTTCTCCTTTTTCTTCTTCTTCTTATTCTACAAGTCTCCATACGTTTTGAACTGTATTTACTATTACTGTCCTTCCTCGTCTTCGTTTATCTTTAAATCATTGTTTGCTTAAACCCCCTTTTCTCCTTTTTCTTCTTCTTCTTATTCTACAAGTCTTCATACGTTTTGGACTTCATTTACTATTACTGTCCTTCCTCGTCTACAATTCCCAACATTTGTAAAACATTTTCAAGTTTTTAAAATATCTGAAGCATATTGTATGAATTATTAGCATATATGAGCGATTTATACCACATCTTCCATTACGTCCATCATCCTTCCATAATTTTTTAGGACGGCCTACAATCTTTTGCCATCCGGTCATCTAAAAACTTCATACTTAAGAAACGCTTATCAATACTTCTTGTCATTT
Organism: Aphrophora alni; assembly: GCA_963513935.1. Classification (NCBI taxonomy): domain Eukaryota; kingdom Metazoa; phylum Arthropoda; class Insecta; order Hemiptera; family Aphrophoridae; genus Aphrophora; species Aphrophora alni. Next base: position 70,555,674 of record OY740769.1, read on the forward strand.
GTCATGACCATTACGTTTGCATTAATATGTCGGACATAAAAATACAGACTTTTGAATTTTTAAAGAATATATATTGGATTAAACTTAATTATACATTATATATAGAAACTAAGTTTTTTTTTATAAGTTGATTTGATATTTTCATTTATTCAACTTATTTTAGATATTAATATGCACACAAAACATAGTGCCTAAGCGCTAATAGATTTTAAAGGTATAACTAGGCGCCACTATATTCGACTACAAAAGGTATGAGTAAAAATCTAATAAAAGACTAGATTCACTATAAAGTGATGAAGTTTAATAACTGGTATTCGAGATTTAATAACACATTTTCGATCCTTTATCCTTTCAGCGCGAGTTTGTTATTACATTATGTTTAGTTCCTGATTTAGAGATTTGATATATGACATCTCGAGGGAAAACCGAGGAACCTCGTTAAACCTTACGATGGTACTGATTAACTGTTACTTGTGATGATTAGGCTATAAACAATATCAAGTTTAATATCGTTTTTGAGAGTCAAAGTTAACTCAGAGAATCACTAAATAAAATGAGAAGAACTCGTACTAATTTTCTTAAAATTTATTATTACAAAATTTAATTTAAAAAAAAAATTCAATAGAAAGTGTTTTAACGTCTCACAACACCGTGAGAATAGCAAGTTACATCAAAATTGGTCATGAATGGATAAAATAAATTAAATACAAAAACTTTGCAAAGACTTTCACAAAAAAAAAAAGAAATGATCTCATATTAATAATAGTTTATTTTAGTAATCAACACTTGCAGAAAATTCAATCGTTGAATGAAAGAAACTTACAATTATTTTACAAGAAACACTATATTTTCAATAAGATGGCGTTTCAAAAACGAAGTCGTCATCCTTAGTTGTTTACAAATACACAAACACTAAGTTATTTTATTTTAGTACGCTTAAGAACTGAGGATGTGGCTATACACGGAAACGTCTAATCTTGAAAATAAAGAGTTTGTTGTGAAAATGAGTCTGTTCCTTTCATTTGCTATTGTGAATTGACCACAAAATAAACGAAATAAACGAAAACTTTCCCATTACAAAAAACTAGACAAAAATTATAAATCAGGTGTGGGCGGTTACCAACCTACCATCGAAGACAAGATGCAAATTTAGATATCTAGAAATTCTTCCAAGATAAATTTTGTATTGATAAAACTTCTGTGAAATATGGTAAAAGTTGTAGTCTAATGCTCCAGGCACTTGGATCTTCCCCAGTCGCCTTCTAGTTTCCAAATATAGGTTGTGGAATGTCCACTGTACTTGTCTTGTAAGTTTTCTCATATCTCTAGATGTGTTGCATTCATATCGTCTGTGAAATATTAAAGTTAATAAGCACTACCGCAGATAGTGTAGGGTGCTGATCTAATTAATTATGAGTAACGATTATATCCCAAATACCAAAACTGGATTGTAGAGTTCCTAATGTGTTATTACATTATTAATGCACTTTGTTATTGCTCATCAGACATTGTTTATTCATAGTCAGCATTGATGAGAGGGATGTTCCCTTGGTGTTCAACGTATACGTAGGTATCCTTCACAGTGACACCTGGAGTGAAATTGGTTGGCCGTATAAAAACTTTCTGGAGCCGATAGCAAACTAAAATATATTGGACTCTCACAGAACCTTTTTCAACTCTGTCTTAACTTACCGTACCAGCTACCTCACCTCATTCATGAACAAAGACAACGTACCAAATTAAATAACAAAATAAGATTCATTCATATTTTTAAAAATATTCAAATGGACCTCATCGGCTGTCAGAGTTTATTTTGTTATTTTCCAAATTTACATAATATGTTGTTTGATAAGATATTGTTATCAATCATCACACATGATTGACAGCCTTGCAAAAACCATTTCATTTTTCTAACTCAGGCTACCTCTAAATGTATATTTCTGTTAAATTTGGAAGTCTATTTTCCCCCCGGTTATATACCTTTTTGTATATTATTATTTATGTGGGAAGGTAAAAATATCATTTCAAAGAATATTGGTTTTTTATGTAAAATCCTATTTCTAAATTATAAGCGTGGATGGATACTCAATATTCTGTTAAATGTAAATAATTAATCCCTGGGATGTCGGATCGGTTGAATGATTGGATCCAGAATACAATTACACCAAGTCTACTGCTCGACAACCAATGAGCATATCTTCATTTCACAATTGCTCCTAAGCAAAACAATGACATTGAAGGCAAATTGCTTTATGAATATTTATGTTTAAAAGTAGAATTGATGGCAGTGTTTGTCTCCGTACAATAGATACTTTCATACCAAGGTCGGAGGATTTCTGGAAAATTGAGTTGTTGATTTGCCGAACGAATTAGAGTTTAGTTTAATTTAAATTATGGTAAAAGTGTGATATACACGTGTCATCACATTTACTGTTTAAGGCAAACATCCATATTTGTAGTAGCAGCTATCCATCGCAATAGTCGAACTCAAAATTTTTAAAGTGTAAATTAAATATGATGTGATTTTTATGCAATTACACGAAGATACATAAAGAGCAGGTTTGGTCTGTTCGTCTTACCATCCGTCTGTTCAAAGCTAAGGATCAGGATAACGATTTTGATTTACTTAAAATGTAAGCTCTAAAAGGACCCTAATAATGGGATTAGGTATTGTCGGAAAATAATCAGACATTTCAGAAACTTCCTCACATGATCATACGCAAGCCAGAACCAAAACAAAAACAGAATCTTCCCGAAATTTCTAAGTTTGAGTTATCGTTCAAGTGAAAATAAACGACGGACACGTGGTAGAATGTCTTAAATCAGGTAATATTTATCAAATTTTAGTTCATCAAAATTTAAATATGACAGTTTTAAATATAAACCCATGAACTATACTAGTATTTTAGAAACTAAATGAATACGCGGCAGTTATTTATTACTTATTACTTTCCTATTTGTTTGCAAAACGTAATTTTCTTTTACATGTAGTTAGGTACATTGGTTTGCGTCACAAACATTCACATTTTATTAAAATTTTATTGAAATCATTTAAGATTATTTTAAGATATTCAATTTTCAACAAGATTTTAATCTATATTTTCTCTTTTTGACTGACAAATTCTGAACCGGCAATTTTGCACAGATGGGAGGGGCATTAAATTGTATTTAAACATCTTAGAGGCTACATAGATTTTATCGAAATTTTAATTAAGTCGATATAATCTATTTTTTAAATTATAAATTTTGTGTTTAAGTCTTAAGGCAATTATTCTAAATTAGTAGTTATTTAAAAACTGTAGTATTCGAAACATATGTCTTTGTCAACTGTTTGGGCTTTACCCCATCTCATAGACGAATAGACGATATGAAACAAACAGACGATAGTCAGTCCCAAAACCCAATTTTATGTTCACAGGAACCCTTAAACGCGTTTTAAAATACAATCTCAGTAGATTTTTATTTACATAAATATAGCTTTCTCTATTTGTGAAAAAATAGAATGAAATATTGTAGAAAAAATCGATATAATTTATGAAATATACTATATATTCTTATAATAGATGTATGAATATATCGCAAATAGCTATAAAATGAATGTTCATAATATTCATGATAATACATGATTAAAATAAATATTTATCCATGCGTGAGAATTTGACTTTATCCATCACAATATTTTGTTGCAAAACATCAATGTTTCCCAATTGAAAGGTGGATGTTGTTTTAAGCCTTGCTTTTACGGTGTTTCGATATTGCGGAAACCCAGGTTTAGTAGCAGGGATATTGATTAAATCTGCATTGTTATGGTTCGACTAAAAACTGTAAACATGTGTTAATAGTCTTTGGACAGAGAGTAATGATAGATTTTGTTTTTATAATCACACAGAGATATTTTAACTTGAAATAACCAAGCTTATTTATTTTTAAATGTTGACTTTTTTATTTCAGAATGAGTCATAGAAAAGGAAGTTAAATGGTTTATCCAGGTTTATTCTAGAACGTATATTTATCAAAACTAATGTCGAATTATCTCAAGAAACAGAGATATCTCGATTTGCACAGTTCTCAACATGTAATGGTTAGCATGTACCATAGGAAACATTAGTTTACAAGAGATATGACAAACAATGGTTTACATGGACCATGGCAAACAATGTTTAAAAAATATATATGGAATTGACACAACCTAAAACCAATACCGTATAGTATTTCTTTCATTGACCATGTTTATCTAAAAATCAATAACAAAGTCAAAAAATAAATGATACTATTTTAGTCTTCGTATAAATTTGAACATTGCAGATCATAAAATAATGGTCTAGAGAAACTTTAGCAAACTAAGAATATAATTGATATAAAACACTAATCCCAATAACAATATACAAATTACTAACATCAATATGCTAATGAATGATGTAATAATGTGGGCGGGTCAGGGATATATCAACATCAGATTCTCATGTAGTTAATATTTTTCTTGATCGCTTAAATATAAGAAATATAAAGGTCAGTTAAAACAAAATTGAAGCTTGAACTGTTGATTGAAGAAGCCATTAAGAAACAATTTAAAAAGGAGGCTGTTATAATTTTACAAATTACCAAATCAACCTCGAATGAAAAATTGAAGCGATACTATATTTCTTATATAAACTGATTAAACGAGAGAAATTGTATAATCTCCGTTTTTAAACCATGGTAAAAACTGGAATGATGTTTATTGAATTCTTTTATTCCGGATAAGATAGAAAATCAATATCATGTAATACAAATTGCAAAACAAAATGAAAGATCACTTGAAAGGAGCAACACTTGTGAAAATTCAATCACAAAATGGAAAAAAAAATCACAATAAAGACTTTATTTGTTGAAGACAACCTTTCGATGACTTCTTTACTTGTAACTGGAATTACTGAGAATGTGTAGGCCTACATCTAGCAACTGGGGAGAATGCCTTAGTCTGTTGTTTTATTTTTCCATTTGTTGAAAGTGAATAAACTTCATCTTTTTATAATTGCAAAAGTTTTAATGCACTTTCATAGAAGCTGCAGAGAAAAAATAAGTCAGACTTCCCTATATCGAATAGCCGTGCTTCTAAATTATATTTCAAGAAGAGAACATTATAAATCAACTCTTATGAACACAGTTTTGAAAACATTTAATTTATAAAATGTAATAAAGATCCAAGAAATTACTACAAACATTTTAATTTATTAAAATGGTTTTCGCGTAATTTTAATGGGTTTCTTTGCAATAAATTTATGGAAATCCGAAAACTAATTGTAGACTGCTAGGCGAATAGAAGAGTTTACGTCATTCACTGATCTTCCTTTCATCTACCAATATTTACTTAAATACTAGTTTAGAGAGTTTTTTATCAACTAAAAATTCAATGTTATTTTAAGTCATAGAAAATGTTTAAAAGATTGAATGCCAGAATTAAATGTCAAGTTCATAACATAAAAGTATAAAAAAAACTTTTGATATGGTTGATCATGTTAGTTCACTGGAGAACATGTGGATATTAGCGTAAGATATAATCGCCCTACTTTTTCAAGTTATTTGTCAAGCCTGTTGGTTATGTTGGTTAGGAAGGGGAAATCAAGTTCGGAGAACCACGAGGTTTTTAAGGTTATGTCAATGACTTATGGTCTATTTAAAGTTCACATAATAACTAGGTATGGTTTTGTTTTATGAATAAGGAAAAATGACATCAGATCTGAGATACAACGTTCAATCAATTTTAGATTTGATAAAATATTACTAACTTCATGACGGTTAAGTGATAAAACCACACGAATATGTACAATAAGTCAAATTAATCCTATGGATAAGATTAATGCTTACATAATAAGTACAAAACTATTTCAACTATCTTACGTTTAGTATAGTGGGAAATGGTTGTATTTTAAAAAGTCAATGTGGATTTTTGCTTTTAAATCTAAATATAAATATAGTTGCCAATAAATAGGCATATTGCGTCCTAGTTTCAATAATCCTATAAGTCAAAATTGAATTGAATATGACTCAAATTTAGACAGCCGAAAGTTTTAGAATTTATTTAAGTTTAATTTGTAGATCGTTTGGTTCAATTTAATCCCTGGCGATAACTCTTTTATTTATCATCGTAAAATATAAATTACTATGTAATTGGTTGCAAAATTTCAAGCTACATACCATTTAATTTTGCAGTTTATTGTTAAATTTAAAATATACTACAAAAATGTCTAACTAAACTGTTTGAAGAGATCTGTACCTAGTTTCATTGAATTAAATTCAGTAGGTTTCTAGAAATATACCACAAAATGACATACGAAATGACGAGTGGACGGACAAACACTAGGAGGTGTTTTTTTTTTGTTTTTTTTTAATTCAGAGAATTATTTGCTCCAGAAACAATTTGATTTTTGGCGGATATATCTATTTTGAGGGAGTTCAAAAGAACGATTTTGGGAATTATGTCTGTCTGTTTGGTATCTGTCGTCTGTGCTGTTGAATTTATACCCAAACAGTGAACTGATTTTAATGAAATATATGTACCCACAGCTGGACTTTTTTATTCAATTTAGTGTTCAAAATTTAGGGTGCTGCTGTAAGAAAAAAAAACCAAATTGCGTTTTTCTTAAAACCAGCTGTAACGATTTTGATATAATTGAAGTGTAGTCTCCTAAAAAACGTATTGCTCGTCAAGTCTCAAAAAATGTTAGTTCTCGAGTTAAATGTTAAAAAATAAAACCATGAAACTATAAAAGACTTTTTTTTTACTTTTTTTTTTATTTTGTTTTTTTCAACCTCGATATCATTCAAATTTCTATGAAATGTGAAGATGAATGACCCAAATTGTCTGCATATCGTAAATAGTGGAAAATACCGTTCAGGAATAATTAAAATAAACTATGTCCGTCGTCATTTAAACACAAATTTATCAATCACGATTTGGGCTTAAGTCTAGTTTATAGCAAAAGTAAAGCATGTTTGGGTCTTATTTAAATATTGTTTAAAAGTATTTGTATAAATCTAAGCTGGAATCCATGGTTAAATTAAATTATTGATTAATAATTACTGAACTGAGATTTTTGACAACGAATAATTTTATTTGCTTAGTATTTGGAGAACGTTCATGTAATGTTTCTAGACAGTTTATTTCTTTTGCTTTATTAAGAACACAAGACAACACTACATTTTTAGGAGAAAGTTAAGGGGGAAGATTTATTAGCCATTCTACATGTAGCTTGAAAGGTACTTTGATAGAAGTTTGTGCACTGTTATTAACTTATTTCCATAATTATTATAACCACGGCTATTGCAGTTGACATCTTAGCAAGACCTAATAGAGGACAAGAAATCTGCATAGATCCATAGCCTTAGAACACATTTTGTATGTTAATCAATTCATATTTTAAATTCATAGGAACAATTATTGTTATATTTTTACCAAATTTGATATACTTATTAGTTTTACTTAATCATCTTTATCGGTATTCGTATTCACGGAACAAAATATAAAATAATTTTGATATAAGTATTCTTTTCTATTGTATAGGAATTTTTTTAATTAATAGTGAGGATTTTAAACCAATTTTATTCATAACATTAAATAATTTAACTTATAGATATTGTATTATGTCAAAATTTGAAGGTTTTAAATTATAGATTATTATTGATGAAACGACATTATGGTCGAAATTGTAATTTTGCTCCCTCAACTCACAAAAAAAAGTTTTAATACTTTAGAATTTCAAGGTCCATCAGAGTCATATGCTGTCCACAGCTTCCATTCTTATCATGCGACTTGCACAGTTACAAGAGTCAGTAAACCTGGTAAGTTTGCAAAACAGAGCTGTGTACGTGCCGTAATGACAACTGCCATTTTGTTTACATAACTTAAACAAACTGAGCAGTAGTGTTTTAGCTGATTATCAACTTTTATATAGGATGTTATCACCAAAAAAAATAAATAAACATTATTTTTTTTAAAGAGAAACTTCTTTCAACGCGTTTTGCAACAGTACAATAACAAGGACGTATTTATCTTAATTAATATTGCAGAAGTTTCGCTTCAATGAAGGTTATTTATGTCCATTTTCATGTTGTATATATATATATATTTTTTTATTGCCTATTTATTAAATTATTATAAATATAATGAACAATATAAAACAACCGGTTGGGGCCTTTTTCCATCTTGGTGCACAGGTAGCCTTTCTCTATTACGGCATAAAATAGATCGACTATGAATATATATATATAAAACCTGATTATAATTTCCTTCCAGATCTTACGGAGAACCTATGGGATCAGCACCCTTAAAGACTAAAGGCCTACCCAGTATACCTAGTCTCCTTCGAACAAACATCTCTCCCCAGGAGCAGAAACTTCACGTTATATTTAGAATTTTATCTTATACTCTAAAGACGAAAAAATTCCTTAAAGGATTCGTGGTCGTCATCCTTATTATTTAAGTAGTACATAATTCTCTGGCGAGTGTCCCAGTTACCAAACCTACAACTAGACCTGTCTGTGTTCAATGAGAGATACCTTATTGCTTTAGACTTGGCGAACAGGATGAATTTCTTCAACTAAGTCGTAACTTGTTCTATATAAGAAGGACTGTATGTTTATAAGGGGGCCGCTATAAATCTATAACTTGATTTGTTTTTCTGATTTATAATTAAAATATTTATTTTATATGAAAATAACGAGAAAAAAGAAGTTAATGAGATATAACAAACAAATAATGGGATTGGTAGAACTAATCTCCAACAGTTTTGCTTGTATCGAGATGTGTTTGCTAGATCAACATTAGCAAGGGTGGGTTGCTGATCTCATGTCCTTATAGATTTCGTAAGAAGCCAAAGGAAGACCTATAATAAATTATAGTAACAAATAAATATTTCCAGTAACCCATTAATTGTCTCCTAAATATATAGTTACGGCCCAATACACTTCCCTCGAAATAAATGTATTATCATTGCACTAGAATCGTTTAATATAATAACTAGTTTATAAAATAAATGTCAAAGTCGGACAGAAACGTTTAGTTTAAGTTGTACAATATGTCAAGTTGTAAACACGACATTAATCTTAAACATTATGACACTCGGCCAACTGTCACGAACATATCACTATTCCAAACTCCAACATTTTGTGAATATAAATAGCTCTAACTCAACTTAAGAAAACTCCACACTATACAATAGTCTGCAATAACAACAAAATGTGTCATTTTAATTTTCTCACACTTATTTAATATAGGAGAATTATATAATGGGTCAAAAAATCGAAATATCCGTTTTGAGATCACCTGAACGCAAAAATAAAAAAATAATAAAAAAAAAAAAATGTCTATGCTGTTCTCTGAAGCCGAAACTAGCTCTCCAATCTTAATCAAATTTGATATAAGGACAAATTTTGGCAATATCTCAGACGTATTTTAATTTATTTTTAACTCAAAATTTGAAGAGGAGGAGGAGTCATAAGGTCAAAACTAAAAATTTCGACTTTCTCAAAAATCGGACAAACTATTGTAATCTAATTTTGCTAAAATGCAACCTCTAAAGATTAGGAATTGGTTTCCATCACTTAAAAAATGGCGGTTCAGAAATATCGGTAAAACATCAAACGTAGAAGTAGAATAGAGGCAGTGCTAGGGGATATGTAGACGATTTTTGTTTTGTTTTGTGGTTGTAACTGTGAGAAAGTTAGTGCATTGATTTAACACAGTTAATTTTATTGTATATTACATATTGTATGTACTGTATGTATTTGTTCAGATTGTTGTATAAGAAAAATCGATATTTACAATATACCTTTAACATAAATCCAAAACACTCAATACTTATAATAAAAAAATTAAGGGGAATATCAAAACAAAAACAGCCTAAACAAAACTTACAAGTCATAACAATACAATTGTAAATATATATAACCAAAAAAAAATTAATTTTTTTAACGGATAATACCAATATCGAACCAGCTGTAATCGAAAAACTCCGCTAAATAAAAGGATTCAAAATAGAATAATAACTGTCTCAATATGAATTTGATTACATTTCATAGAAGTATAACCTGATTTGGCAAGTTTTATGCTGTTAACGTCTGTGTGACCTCAGTTGAAGGTCATTTCCTTCTCTGGCGATAGTGAATGCCCAGTACAAGGACGAAACATATCCCATCCAGTCTTGAACATGGTAATAGTAGATTTAGATCAACAAGATGAACAAAATAAACTACTTACTGTAAACTCTTCAAAGTTCTAGAAATTACTGAAAAATGATGTGTCAGCCATTAGGAAATTTTTTCAACTATTTTAAAATAATATTCTGTGAATAGTGCTACAATTCAGAGTGCCAGAACTATTACTGCAGAAGTTGGTGTTAAATTTTTATGAAGTTTGTTTATTAGTTAGTTACAAAAACATGATATTAAATTGTTGGCTTTCAAGTAATGAATATTTTGTAAGATCTATTAGTTAAAAGACATCCTGAAAACCTATTTTTACAAATGTTAAAGTTGGCCGACATTTTGAAATTTACAAACTGATTTTTCTGGTTAACAACGACTTTGACTAACAATTCGTAAAACCGAGTATATAATAATATATATATATATATATATATATATATATATATATATAATTTGAACAAAACCGGGAAATTCTAAAGTTACTAACACAAAAACAAATATATAGTAATCGAGAAATGGTCTCAAATATCCAACAAGTATGATCGGTGAATATTTCATAGTAACGACTGTCGACGTTTTGATGAAGAATAATGCAACAACTAATGTAAAAAAAACTGGCACAAAATAGGCCATTGTCGCGATCCGAGAGTGCCATGTATGCTTTTCTGTTCTCTAAATGATCAACAATAGATATTATAAGCACTGGTGAAACAATTTGTTTTTAATTGTAATAACTTGTCGTTTGTTTGGAAAAGTATTGAGTGTGTTTAATTTCTCAAGTATAGAAACAATTTCGTGATGGCTCAAAAAATCCTCGATGCTGAGATTTTCACCGATATATTCGTTTGATGTCCCCGGAGCCAATTAAAGTAGTTTTTAGAAAGGTACATGTTATCCCAAACCTGTACATCTCAAATGAGTGGATCAATTTCAATCAAATTTGGTATGTGGGCCATATTTTGGCCATATCTCGAGAGAGATTTCCTTTGTCATATTTTAGATAATTTAAAAATTTGATGGTAACTATCATAAAGCCAAAGTTCAAAATTCCGATTTATTCAAAATCAACTGTATAATTTTTATAAAATTTTCTTAAAATGAAGAATGTAAAGATTCAAACAAAACTTATAGAACACAATCTCCCCAAGGTATTATTTTTTTAAACCAAACATTCGTCCATAGAACTGTAAAAAAATACCAAAATTTTCAAAATCTAGTGCACCGATTTCCTTCAAATTTTTGTTAAATGTGAAAAATTCATATAATATATATATATATATATATATATATATATATATATATATATGGCATAAGGGAAGCACGTTTTGTATAAACTCTATTTAAATATATAAATATATTTTTAAATATTAAAAAAAAAAAATTAACAGGAAGTTGTTACGGAACTTCTATATCAACTTATATCCCATAATAAAATGGGAGGGATATTTAATAGAGAAACTTACTTTTTTTTATTGGCACCTAAAAAAACTTTTTGAAGAGATAGCGATGAATATTATGTTTATAGTTGGGTGTATGAGAAAGTTTCTACAATGTTTTACAAACATATCTAAGCACATATAATTTATTGCAGATAAAATCAAGTTTGTGACTCTTTGTTGTTGTTGATGTTTTCCACCGGAAAACTTAATGTCATAACGTAAATACTTTAATCATAAGGAACCTCAAGAAAATAATAGCTTCGAAATGATCACGTAGGCTGATTATAATGTATGACAATTATGATATTGTACAACCCGTTTAATAATTACATAGTAAGAAAACTCATACAATAACACAATATTAAACAATTAAACGTTAATAAATTACATATGTTAAATAATATCATAAGGAAATTTCAGAGCGACCATAAATATCATAGTTTCACTGTCTTATGTCTAAAGATTTTTCATCCCAAGCAATACAAATTGATTATCTGCTTTCATGGCTTCCATTACTGTCTAATGATATAAGATAAACTGCGTTCCATTCCTTCGTTGTTTGATGTGACATTAAAGATGGAGGATAAGACACGCTCTCTTCAACTTTCAGTTAAAAAAATTTAACAAGATTTGAAGCCCCTAAAGTGAAATTTGATTTTATCTCTTTGTTCCACAAAAGTGTAACGTTGGCGCAATATTTTAATAAATTACATAAAATTGCTTATTATAGAGGAAAAGAAAATTAAATAATTGATACTGCCAGTACATGACTTTCCCGTTACTTAAGTTGTAAAAACATTACACAAACTTGTTTACAATTATACAAAATAGCAAAGGGTGTACAGGCAAAAGTATTTTTCAATAAATTCCATAAATTTGAAATAAGATGTTATTGGTAAGGTAAAGAGAACCAAGGATTCAGTCCTAAAAAGTAGAATATTTCACAATCGGCCCAAACATTTCAGTAACATTTTTTTCCGAAATGGGGAGGCTTATTACCTAAGCGAATGCATTAAACCACGTTTAAATTTAATTACAGAATAATTTGTGAAATGCCAAAATGCACCGTCAAGGTTCAGAGTGAGAGGAAATAAAACCGATGACCAATTCCAGCTTTTAAATAATAAATTGGAATAATTTATGACAAAATTCACTCAATTGCTCAGATTTTAATTGATTTTGATGAAATTTTGTTCAAATTACTCGCAAGGTACTCTAAAAGGGCCGCTGTAACTTTTTCGGTTTAAATGATAGTTACTTTTATAGCAGTGTATTTACACATATAATTTTTGTAAAAGAGTAGGTGAATTAATGTATATATACAAAACATTAGTGGTGTATCTGAGGATGGGGAAATTTTCCCTCAATTATTCGTGAAACTTGTAATGATCCGTAGAAGAGAAAACTCTTTCAAATATTTTCAACTAAGTTTCATCAAAATCGGTTAAAATGAGTCAGGGAGAGATTTTATTTTAAAAAATGTCCTGATTTCCAAACCGCGTATGTAAGAAAGGTAAGTTCCGTTAAAAACCAAGACTACTATAAATATTCAGTGTTATAAACTCATTTTTTACTATCACTCCTATATTTCGACATAAATCCAACCATTCAGGATACCCTCTTGGCACCAAACTTCTTCTGATAAGTAGCTCAAAATAATTCTATAATGATTTCTTGTTTTATCGTTTTGTAACATTTTATCGAAATCACTTACGCCGATGTTGAGATACTCTACCATCAACAAAATCGTCCATAGTTCATTTTCACTTTTTGACCGAAAACTTCCGTACACACATTTTCGAGAAGATGGAGACTCAAACATTCAATCACAATCATAAATGCTGGTTTTAACAGAATTTTAATTTTGTGTTTTGGTTTTATGTATGGACATTGCACAAACTTTCTCAGACACCTATAAACAAAGTCAAATTCAGTTCATTCACATCACTTAAGGAGGAAACTGTATAAGATCAAAATACTAAATCAGCTTTAACGATTTTGACCAAATTTAGTAAAAGTGTTGGCTTTAAGGGCTCCACAAAAACTAATGGTCGCCATCTTCCTAAAATGCTGAATCAATAGTTTAAAAAAGGTAAATCAACCATTTGAGATGGCAAATATTTTAAAATTAGCATAAGTATTTCGATTAAATGTTAAATTAAATATATTTTATGAGTCATTTGGGGGGGGGGCTGGCCGTTGTATGGTTTAATTCGAATTTTCCAATTTATTCACAATTCCTTTTACTTGTTGTTTGGTGTAACCTATGTAATTATATTATAATCTCCAAACTTCCACACAGATTGATGGTAATCGCTTACCTATATTAAGAAATATTCAAACTATTGCACAGCTTACAGGATAAATTTGTCCTCTTTAACCAGATATTTGTCTCGATATTTTTACAGATATAACGAATAATACGATTTGTTTGTGTCGTTGGAGGCTGTATCATAAACAGACATTATTCAAACATATTTAGACTTAGGATGTATTAAAAAGGATATTTCCACGAAAAAGTCAATATTGAGTTGTGTTGCCTCACTATAAGACTTGAAAACGTAAATGTGAAAAAGTAAAAATGGAAAAATGCTGAGAAATATATACATCTATAAAATTTGATCATAATCTCCCCGTTTGGGCTCCAGCGTACTGTATGGGCGTCAAACAGAGGTACATTAATCCAAAACACCATTTTTTTTTCTCAGGAAACTTCAAAATTGTTAGTTTGAACCACAGGATATTTTCACTGCATTACGTATAATATGATTATTATAATATTATGGGATTTTAAAAAAACGTAAAATGAAGCCTATTTTTTTAAAAAAAATTTTAAATCAGAGATTTAATCTGCTGAATGTGTTATTATACATATTAGTGTTATTGTAGAAATAAAGAGTAGAATAATATTTAAAGCCACAATCTGATTCTACAAAAGATATTAATAATAGTAACGCAAATCTGAATTTTACTAAGGAGGATATTTAGAATCTTATGCATTAGGCGTTACATGAACAAAAATTATTATTATTTTTCATTTACATTCACACTTGACAGATAAAAATAATATAACAGGGAAAAATCTGTAGTGAGACTTCGTGGACATATTGCGGTTAAAAGTGTTTTACAACATGTATAATCGTTAACACTCGTTTTCCAGAAACGACTGGAATAATTGCAAGTAAAATATAATTTACGTAATTTAAAATTTAAGATAACTTCAATAAGACCAACTCACAGAAATTCTATTTTCTAAGATATCAGTTCTAAATATTTAAATGTAGCCCCTTAGGTACCAGATGAAAGAAAATAAAAATTTTCACAATAAAAACTTTGTACATTGCAATATAAGACGATAGTAACTAAGTCATCATTCTCAGATTTCATTACACACAAATCCTCCTATCATTGAACTACCCGTAAAAACTAAACAATACTTGTTGATCGTAATTTTCAACTAAAAAATTCGATTAAATAGTTTAAGGTTAAAAATAATCAAACCCTTTATAGAGCTGTTACAAAAGACCTATTTCCAAACCCAGTTCTACAGATTATTTTGTAGAATATAAAAATCAATAAACTATACAAATTTACCAAACTGAAAGTCAATAAACGCTGCCGGAGAAATTACAAAATACAAAGTGAACTTCAGCTGCATTAATTAAAAAACAATGTATTACACTCTATTGAGGTATAATTTTAAGTGGATATAATACAAGTGAGAATATTTGTGCCACAATTTACTATGTTATTATTTAGAAAATGAAAATCAAAATAAATCTGACATTTAAATGAATGGATGGAATTCTTGGGAATGAATTAAAAGTAAATTTAACATTACTGTAATAAGCAACCCTCTTCCTTCCCTCTGCTATATATACAGCATTCCATTTTCAGAAAAGTTTATTCTGGAATTATTGGAATTTCATAAGTCTACTTCAAAAGAAATTTAATTACTACAAAGTTTTAAAATTATAATCAAATTCGTAGTAATATCACTCAAAAAGTGACTTATTTATTCTACTAAAAACCAATTGTCAATAAAATTTGATAAAATTAATAGTTACTACAAAAATATAACACAATAATTCTACAAACTTTCTCGTGCAACAAAATAAAAAATAACATTCGTTATTATTCGTTATTATCTAAGAAAAAGATTAGGTTCTTTTTTTTACTGAGTTTTCCTTGTGAATTTCTTTGGAAAATAAGGTTTTAAAATTTTTGCAACATTTTAAAATTTTTGCAACATTTTAAAATTTTTCACAAATATATTTATCGATATTTATACACATGTATATACTTAATAAATAGCGCATACATTTGTTCCACTTGTTCCCTAAACACGCTCAAATCATAAATCGTTTTTGAGTTTTAAAGACTGCGATAAAGCCTCATTTTTTTCCTGAACGATACTTTATTTTTGTTTGCAATTTGGCACACTGAATCCGATTATTAATCTTCACATATTGCCGAAATTTAAACGACACTGTTGATTCTGTTTTTATGAATTACATCTTTTATAATAATTCCATGGTCGTTTTTGTTTAATCATAAATCTCGAACCGGTATTTTTTGGGAGTTGGCAATATAATACATTTTGATTGAATCCTTAGAGGCTACCTATTAACAAAATTTGATCAAAATCATTTAAGCCTAAGTTCTAGTCTTAAGACAGCTATTTTGAGTTATTAAAAAATGAGAAGAAAACACTTCGAGATATCGCTAAAATATTCTATGTACCAAAACTGTTCAAACTCGAGCCACACGTTTGATTGCAAACACTTTATAAATAATATCATCATTACAAGATATCATTACAAAAAACATCACTTTGAGCTCAGAGGCCTTATTACAATCTAAACTAAATTAATCAAATTAAACCATCAATATGAACGTAATTAGCCTACACACACTGGAGGAGTTGAAATATTTGTTATTAAAATTTTATGTTGTGAACAGGAAGGCTATGTAAGTCCTTTAGTCTACTGTAAGATTTTATTTCCTATTCCAAATCAATTTTATTTTTTATTTTATTAATATTATTATTATTTATTTATTATTATTGAAGTTATTTATTTTAAATAAGACCATTTTCATTTTTAGAAAGGAACTAAAACTTTCAAGCCGAATAATGACGTACAATTTACCAGCTCTAAGTGTAGTGCGTATATTTCACTTGTTATTTCTAAATAACACTTGACTTAATAATCATAAAAATTAATGCATATTATTTTTCCTTAAGTTTGCTAATAATTAATCAGTTTCATTTATCGAATGCTCAAAACTTTGTACCACAAAATATGACCAAAAATAATTCTGTTAAATAATTACTATTAGAATCTTATAACTGCCCTAACACTACTTATTTATTAATCTTAAGGATAATGTATGGTTTCAAATTTTGTTCATTAAAAAACTCTAATACTGCAAATTGTATACTTTCAAAAAATATTTTGAGTACGCCGATAATTTACCCCTTATAAAGTATAAACAAAATAATAACAACAATGAAATCGCGTTAATATTTTATATTCTCTACATATATATGTAATAAAAAAATACTGATTACATTTTATTAAATCATTCTCTTCTAAAAAAAATAATAATAATAATTTCCGCAGATTAAACTGGAGTTTTAAAAGTCATTAACACCACAAAAATTTATTTGAAGTATTTTGTATTTTTTATGTTTCGACACGTGATATCCGATACTTACTTTTAATAAATGACCAAAATACATTACTTACCAATATGGTACTTTGGTGCAGGCATTTATAGTACATCAGTCGACACTTTGTTTCGAACTACTGGAGGAGTGGAGACGTAGTGGTGGTTTTCATCCTTCAATGAGGAAATTAATAAACACACTGTGTGACCTCGGTGGGGGTTTCTTAGGATTGCTCTCTTGGTTCGAGGAAATGTAGCTTTGCCTACTTTACAAAGTACTAAGAAGATAAGGAGGAAAATGTACAACACTCTCTTCTGTATTCTGAAATATGATTGCTAAGTTGACGAAGTAACGTGCAATTTTCTAAGACCTTGATAATATGGAGACTATTATTGCCTGCTCACTCACTCTTTACCTCTCTGCCCTTTCCCCTCCTCGCCTCTCAAACTCTCCATCGCAACCCGTGTATTCTCTCTCTCTCTCTCTCTCTCTCTCTCTCTCTCTCTCTCTCTCTCTCTCTCTCTCTCTCTCTCTCTCTCTCTCTCTCTCTCTCTCTCTCTCTCTCTCTCTCTCTCTCTCTCTCTCTCTACGGTAAGCTCTTACACTCTCCCTTCATTTCTCTCTCTTTCATTTTCTCTTCTTCCAATCCCTCTCTATCTTTCTATAACTATCTCTCTATTTAACTCTTGTTATACTTCTCCCTCTTCTTAACTCTAGCTATATATCCAACTCTTTCCCCCCTCTCTTTTCTCCATCATTATCTCTCTCTTTCTTACCCCTTTCTCTGCCACCTTCCCTATCTAAACCTTATTCTGTCTCTTCCTCTTTTCACTTAACTGCCTATTTATTTTTATCTCTCTTTTTCAGCCTTCCTTAAAAGTAAATATTAATGATATACTAGTGTCACAATCTCAGCATACTATAATATCATCTTCTGAATTGGCATTACTGGATTATTCACTTTTCTGTTGTGACGACCGGTTACACACAAATGGTGGGGGTGAGAGTTTATATTAAATCTTTAATTAACCCTATCTATTATGCAACTCTGAATTTAAAAGTGTAGCTAAATCAGAGTATGTTTGTAAAAGTGAAATTATCTGGTACTACAATCCTCCTTGGATGATTAATAATTGTAAATAAAACATTTTTAAATTCAACAATTCAGTGATGATTGTACAATGTACATTTTTATAACGATTAAACGTTAAAACAGTGGAGTTATTTTTTAACTAACGATCCACGTACAAGTGGCAATTGAATAGCAAAACTGCTAAGCAAAAGCAACTTGCTTAGTGTATACGTAGTTCAATGACTCAAGACAGATTGGCAAGACTCACTCTAATCCATCCACACAGAGACATTAAATTAAGATTAATGTTGTAAAGAAATTTGCCAAAACATCTAAAGGTTTAGAATTTATTGGTAAACATATATTTATTAACTAACTGATAATGAATCAGAATTTGTATTTAAGTAAAGTGGTTTTAACTGGTTTACATTGATAAGATATATGTTAAGAAATTGTTTTAAAATTATGTTGCTATTATTGTAGTGTTATTCATAGTTCATTGGTAATAAGTGTATAGGGTTGATTTCCTATATATTTACTATCATAATGATCCTTCCAATATCAAAACTATAAGTGTTAAACCACTTATATTATTATTATATAAAGGCTAAATAAATATAATCTAAGAGCGACAAAAACGCCTAAACTTACCCTCCTCTCAAAATAAAGTTCTGGATTTACCCTTGTTATATGTATGAATGTGAGCGGGAATGTTTTTATTTTATGAATAACAAAAAATTTAATGAACTTCATAGCAACTAATCTGTTTGTTATATAATGTTAAATCGATAAACTAATGTGTGGTGGGTGTTTTAACATTAGTGTTTCTATTATAAAATATGTTTGTTGGAATAGTAGTACAAGACAATCATATTAAGCATAGAATAGTACTTATAAATTTTTTTTTTTTTTAAATCAACCCAAAAAGTGTTGTTTACCAAATTAATATCTGTATGACTGGTAGTCCTATTGTCAAATACATTTTGACAGATTTTGATGAAAATAGCTATCCAGATATTTTGGTTCCAATTATGCAAGTAAAATATCGTAGTAACTTAAAATTTGGAAGGTATCAAAAACACAAAAATTAGACTGGTTAATAGGCCGAAACTCCTCTAACAAAACTGATCACATTTAGTCAAATATAACTTCTAAGGTTCCAAACAAATTAAACTACCCATATTATCAAATCCGTCTTTAATAATTTAAATAAAATTTTAGTTAAATATGAATTTTATGCACACAAAAAAACCAAAAAAAATACAGTGTGCATTCGGAGTAAAAAAGAAGTTACTATTCGGGAGAAATTGTAAAATATACTAAATGAACCATGATCATTAAAAACTTGATTTCAATCAATTACAATGTACGCTGAGGACAAAGCGATTATGACACAAGCAAAACAAGTGGAGATTAAATATAATCAACTACATGGCTGACTAAAACTGAGTTACAGATGAAAGAGACACAAGTGGAAGTTTCATCAAAAAAGGTGTAATGTTCCACACTACAAAGCAATAAATAAATTGCTGTTCCATTTTAAACAAGAACAACAGGGAGACCTGTAAAAGCAAAACAAAAATTTAATTTAGGAACGCCGCAGTATTTATCTCTATCAAGTTTTAACATATTTAATTACTTTATTTGTGTATTTCGTTTGTTTGCTTGTTTTTTTCTCTGAGCATATACAGGATAGAGAAATATTGAGCCATGTCTGTGCACTACTTGTTAAATACACTGCTACTTTCCAATAAAGGAAAGGTAAAAAAAGTTCTCAACATTTTGAAGCTTTAAACTATTTCTGAAATGATATAAATATATATATATATATATATATATATATATATATATATATATATATATCGATCAGTCTTTCTTATTTTGTATCAAGATTAGATTGAGTAAACACTTTAAATATTGATAGGCCTACGGCCTAAGTTTATATTTTCGGCGAAATTGCTGAACAGTTATAATCACTCATTATTCCAAAAACAGATGGACCGAATTGATAAGCTAAGGGATAGCAGTTAAATAATGGTAAGCCTTAAAATTTCCAAAAATACATTTTTTTTTAAATCATAATATTTAGGTATTAAGCAGCGTTGTGTTCGAAGTTTGAATTTATCAAATAATCCAATTTCAATTTTTTTAAATTCCATATTTTGAAAATTTTTACAGACCAATTTTGAATGAAAGAATTTGTGAATGTCTTGTTGGAGAAATCATCTCTTACTTCTGTCCTTTGTTCAAGCAGAAGTTTAACGGTTTTTCAAGTTTTCGGACCTCTAGAAAATATGATATTGGCCGTTCTAATTCAAACTCCACAAAAACTAACTGTGTTATAAAAATATTTATTCTATTAAAACCAATATTACTATAGGTATGTAAAAATTGTTAAGCTGAATCAATTGACTAGACATCCTACTTTCTACAATAAACAATTTTTGACATATATTTTCAACACTTATCAACAGAGGATTGACGATGCAGTTGGTAAACTAGAGAAATAAGTCCCCCTCCCATCTCTCTCAAAAGAAAATTTTACGAAGCTGTACTTTTACTTAGAGAGTTTTATGATAGCAATTAATGATGGCAACTGAATATTAGTGCAAGTCTATCCTTTAAATAATCAAGTATGTATTTGTTTTTCAAATACGCCGCTATTTTTGTATGTTTATGAGTGTCTAATTTTTACTCTAAAGAGTCAATATAGATCGTTCTGAGGTAGTATTTATCTCTACCTGTAGTTTTGTTCATGGTTTTGTAAACAACATCAAATTTAAAATTAAACTTATAGTTGTTTAACGTTGTGTTGGTTGAAGCACGATGTAAACAGATATTTAGCCTATTTTTTCAAAATCTTCAGCATGAATTTGATTTTTTTTATCAATAACATTATATTAAATATTCGATGTACGTTCATATGTTAGATTGTAAAACAATATTTGTAACTTTTTTCTTCTGTTTTTAAGTGCATGTTTATGTTGCATAGAAAGTTTGTGCAGTGCTTTTACACCCTCTGTTTCTATTATATATTCTTCAAAGTTCACCCTTCAAAATTGCCCAGAATCAGAGTGTGTCTAATAAATGTATGTAGAACGAATTCACTGTAATATTGTTTTACCAAAACTTGTTTCATAACCACAAGCACAAACTTGTTTGTAATTCATTCTATTAGAAAGAATTAAGTTGTATTAAGTTTATGAGAATAAGGAAAACGAAATCTAGTAAAACCAGACACACCTTGCAAATAAGAAGAAATAATAGACGAGGAAAAATATGCAAACATACCTGTAATCATAAATAATTAAATATAGACTGTCCCAAAAGTTCAGTCCATCACACGAAAACCTAATTAAGTCAAAGTTAGAAAGTATTAGTATCCTCATTTTTACTTTCTCATATAAAAGTAGTGAAGAAAAAACAATTTTGAGATTGTTATAGAAAATTCGTTTATTGGTTGTTCGAGACCAAACAAGTGGTTTTTCAATGTGTGTAAATGTCCACCGAGTTGTAACCTAAACATTTGGAACAATTTTACTCTTTTTTTGTCATGTATAGGACATTTTGTTCATATCTCCTAGACTTTGTTTATATTTTCTAGAGGATGGAAATATACCACCTAAGGACTTAAACAAAACGTATTGGTGGTTTCATTTTCTCTGTTTAAAAAATGCCACTTTGACAACTGTGGTTCATGAAGTAGATTTTAACCATGGCCGTCGTCTAAAAAGGTCAAATATTGCATAACTGTCGCAAGCTTTTTAGATCAAATTTTCCAAAATTCATTCTTGAAAGTGAAAGAAAATTACGAATTGCGATTAATATTAAAGTACGATAAATTTACCTTTATGTATATCATAATCGTATATAGAGATTTTGTTATTTGAAATGTTTTCAATGGATACGTGGTTTTGACTTTACAGGGGTGTAAATACCAAAGGCGAAATTATGCCATTATCCCCCAAATACGGGCATATTTTATTTCTAATATGACGAGATTAAAATTGTTTAAAAATATGATTAGATTTTAATGAAATCCTAAAGATAAAATTTCCCCTTCCCTCCGTCCAATTCCGGTTATGAATGCGTATTGAAAATACAAATATTGTCATTAATAATGTAATAAGTAACTGCTATTTCAAATAGTGGAGGTGGAAAATAACCCGGTGAACAGTTTCTGTAACATTCTGTAAGTTGTGATTAACAGTTGATTTATTGTAATAAAGGA
This sequence comes from Aphrophora alni, assembly GCA_963513935.1. Taxonomy (NCBI): domain Eukaryota; kingdom Metazoa; phylum Arthropoda; class Insecta; order Hemiptera; family Aphrophoridae; genus Aphrophora; species Aphrophora alni. Next base: position 70,578,272 of record OY740769.1, read on the forward strand.
ATTATAACATGAGAACACATATTTTCACGGAACAAAAATATATTTCATAAACACCTGTATTTATGTATGCTGCTCGCAGTCTTGTTTTTGTTTCTAAGTTTAGGCTATATGGATGACGTACGTTTCACCTATCAATCAGACATTTTTGAATCCGTCAAAAATTGATGAAACTTTATTAGCATTAATTTGAATAATGTCACGTTTAGTTCAACACAACAAACACATCACATTTAAAATTGTTGCATATACACATAACCCAACGCACGTTCTACTAACGTTTATTGATACATTAATCTCGTTTACGTTTATACTACGAAATACGAAGTGGATGGACATGTGTAAACTAAACGTAACATTATGACGGCATTATTCACATTAATGCTAATAAAGTTTTATCAATATCTGACGGATAGGCCAAGTCCAGTAAGAAAACAAAAATAAATATGAAAAAATAGATTAATAAAACATTTATGACATATTTTTAATTAACTGATTATTGATAAGGGAGTTAATCCAGATTCAACTGCATGGACTCTCGTAGATAACACTAGCTCTTCCATTTATATGCAAGCGATAATTATTCGCGGGGAACAAAGGAGATTTATTCGCCAAAATAATTACTTCTTTAGAAAAGTATTCAATTGCGGAATATGGTTTAGTTTTTACATTACTGATATCATAATTTAGATTAAACTAATATCAAAGTTTTTCAAAAAAAAAATATCTGATATGATGTATCTACAATTACGTAGGGCTGTCATGCAACGTGCCACAGACTAAAAGATGTGAACCGATTTGAATCATATTAGTTATGGACTATATCTCTGGGGTTTTTCTATTTTTCTGATAGCTCAAAATATTAGGATTCATGCCATAAAAAAATTATTATTCAAATGATGTCCCTACAATCTCAAATAAAACATTTTAATAACCCCCCCCCTCACACCAAATTTATATTTGGATTATATTATACCTCACCCAACCTGTCCAAACTAAAATAGCAACCTAAATACTTTATAACTCACAAACTCGTCGCATTATAAAAAGTGAAAAAGAAGAAAAATCATTTTATTAATAACTTAAATTTTCCCATTTATTTCTTAAGGGAAATAAGTTGATAAAAAGAAGTGTCTTCCTTTCCTTATCAACCATATGAGAATATATACAGTGTGAGTCAAAAGTATGGATACACCCTGTTAAATTTTAAATGGATAAAGATAGAAAAATGAAACTCAGAACACCTTTCTAGGAAATAAAAGTGAACTTTTTAGTCACTATTACAACCTTGCCCATTTCCCCAAAATGGGATTTTTGGGGGGCAACTCAAAATTTTTAAATATAAAGACCCATTAAGTGACGCCTCATTTTAAAGTCCTTGCTGAAAGAAGAAGAACAGTGGAAACCAGAGCTTTCTATCTCAACCCAGTACAAAATGGCAGCTCATTGAAATTGAGTAAAACTTCATTGAGGCAAAATATGAACATCCACATTCAGGTGGTAAATAACCCCAATAGACAACCAATGAGCTGCATTTTGTACTGGGTTGAGATAGAAAGCTCTAGTTTCCACTGTTCTTCTTCTTTAATCAAGGACTTTAAAATGATGTGTCACTTAATGGGTCTTTATATTTAAAAATTTTGAGCTGCCCCCCAAAAATCTTATTTTGGGGAAATGAGCAAAGTTGTAATAGTGACTAAAATGTTCACTTTTATTTCCTAGAAAGGTGTCCTGACTTTCATTTTTCTATCTTTATCCATTTAAAATTTAACAGGGTGTATCCATACTTTTGACTCACAGGTGCCTCAATGAAGTTTTACTTAATTTCAATGAGCTGCCATTTTGTACTGGGTTGAGATAGAAAGCTCTGGTTTCCACTGTTCTTCTTCTTTAATCAAGGACATTAAAATGAGGTGTCACTTAATGGGTCTTTATATTTAAAAATTTTGAGCTGCCCCCCAAAAATCCCATTTTGGGGAAATGGGCAAAGTTGTAATAGTGGCTAAAAAGTTCACTTTTATTTCCTAGAAAGGTGTTCTGAGTTTCATTTTTCTATCTTTATCCATTTAAAATTTAACAGGGTGTATCCATACTTTTGACTCACACTGTATATTAATATTGTGAAATAGATATGTAGCTCTATACTTTGCTTGTGCTATAAACTAGTCCTAGGAGTAGTTTCTACTCGATTTGACTTAAATCGAGTTCTTAAAGACGGCTATCAAGGCTCTTTTAAGTTTTTAAGTAATTCCTAAACTGTCATTTTCTTTAACTTACAATTTTGCACCAAATTATGAAGAAATCAGTAAAACAGATTTTTATAAATTAAATCATTCGTAACAAATCCATGGAAGATTTTTGGTGATATCAAAATATTAGCTCCAACGTAATACTATCCTCAATACGAAATTGGAAATAAAAATCTGTTTTCAGTCTTCCATTAACCAAAATAAGATAGTAATAAAATTACGAGTACATTAACAATCTTTCAGAAATCACCCTAAGTTTCATATAGTTATGGAACTTACGACGTTTGAAAACACATACTAATTTTATTTTCTCACTCTTTGTATTCTCATGGAGACGTTTTTGTTTCCTAATTATGCAAGAAAAATATAATCACCATAATTAAAACATTGTGAGTACCTACTGTAAAACCAAAACACACACATTTGTATTCAAATTATCTTTTATTACTTTTGTTCAAATGTAAGGCATAAATCTTAATTCATATTAGCTTCTATTCCCCCAAAACTCCGATTAAACAGTAATAAGAGAAACTCACAACAGCTGGAGAGTAATAATTGATAAACGAATATAGCCTCAGCCGCTGCCATAAGCAATCTGTGTACAACAACAGGTATACTTTCCTTTAGTTTTGGTTTTTCTTTACATATGTTTTCGTTTTTCTACACATAACAGTCTGATTTACTTAACTCATAAACTACAAACATTTTCTAATTCGAAACACTTGTAAATTTTCGTTGCCAAAATTGCAACAAAAACAAAAGACTTAGACTAGGGTATTGTAATTAAGCCAAGATGAAATTAGATACAACGCACTGGCATTGTAGACAATTGCCAATGTTTTGATGTTTAACGTCTCTTGTTAAACACTTTCTTTTTCTACTTTCAGATTAATTTTCATTGTGCCTTTTTACTTATAAATTTGAACAGAAATACGAAAATATGGCTCTTGTGTTTTCCATTATGTTTGCTTATAGCCCAACTGGATTGTTAATAATTTAATTACTATTTAATTACCTTGTTTGAGGTGTTACCGTCGAACAATCCTTAATTGTAGTTTGCACTATCTTATATGACGCGTTTCGACTATTTGTCAGTCATTTTCAAATATAAAAACACATATAAACACTTAACAACACATATTAATTCACATTTAAAAACCCGATTAAAAACATACATATACGGACGGCGCGCGTTGTCAGTGACCGTTCTCGTTGACTCACGATCGTCAATTCAACTATCGTGTTTTTGTCAATTCAATTTTTTAATCGTGTTTTTAAATGTGAATTAATATGTGTTGTTAAGTGTTTATATGTGTTTTTTATATTTGAAAATGACTGACAAATAGTCGAAACGCGTCATATAAGATCTTGTGTTTTACTATCACTCACTTACTTCACTCACACACCAATCTTACACCAAGACTTTAAAACCCAAGAAAACAAAGTCTGCATCTATATACAGTATAATTCAAAGAAAAACTTTCAGGAATTTTATAGGTCAGAAAATGCTTAGTTTTCTGTCTATTAGCCATTTTATATTTTTACAAAACACATTACTGTATAAGTCTAAAATATTTAGATATTCAAAATGGCGGCCGTTTAAAAATTTAACTGCGAATATAGCAAAAACCCAGTTACCAACAAACTAAAACTTTAATTTATTGAAATGGGTAAAAAAAAGTCCTTCGTATTAAAGCCATTTTTTGTTTCGTCTGACATCTCCAAATTCCTAAATCTCCACACTAATACAATGATTCATTATTCATAAAGTCTAAAATAAAAAGATTTGGAGATAAAATTATCAGAACTCGAAAAGTTTTCTTTTAAAGCTATTCGTGACCGTTTTAGACAATTAAAAAAAAAACAAAAAAGTTTAGATTTTTGTTAATATCCTTTGATCTACAGAAAAAATCTAAAATAATACAAAAAACTTCTTTTTTTTTCGTTAAAAGAACATTTTTGATTTATCTAAACTAACGGTTTTTCTAGATATTTGAGATTAAATATTTTAAAAGGGTGCCATATTGAAAATATACAAAATAAAGTCTTCGTGTTTGGTACATTTATCAAACGTAACGTAAAAAATGCGTTAGCCAAATCTGACCAATACATTATTTGTTTTCAGTTACAATATTTTTTTATTTATGTTTAACAAAAAAAACGGATAGATGTAACTTGGCATTCAGACCTATATTTTAATATCTATATTTTATCCCGTCGAACAGGTCCTGAGGATTTTTTTGTCTCTTCGTGAATCACTCTCTAAAACGAATATTCCCGAATCTGTATTAACAGTCCAAAATGAAAAATGTTTGCAGATCTAAAAAGTTTAAATATATGAAATTGGTCCAAGGGATTTCGATTCACAAAAAATTAGAAAATTAATTATAAAAATCTAAAATAAAAAAATTACAATTTTTGAATAATATTGAAAGTAGTAAATGAACCCAAAAGAGTTCATTTAGTTATTTTCCAATTCACTGTCGTTATGAATAAAAGTAAATAGGGTATTTGTATTTTGGTCTTATGTAGATACCCCTTATTTTAAGTTATTGAATAAAACGTTTGTTAAGTACCGGGTATACAGGTATGACAAAATTGTGTATAAATATTTAAAATGATATTTATTTAGTTCATTAGTCACTGCTAATTGCACGAACATATTACAGATATTATAATAAAACTACTTTTTTTTTCATTAATGAATGCCTGAAAAACAGACATGTCCGAAAAAATATGAAAGTTGATTTTTTGTCACACCAGTACTTTATTAACTTTAGAAAATAAATAAAATACCACTGAGCTCCACAATTTTTGTTAGAAAAGCAACTAATTTCGCAATTACCGGTTTAAATTTTTTATAAAAGTAAATGCTTCGAAATTTATTATTAATTTCTTAAACCCCTTCCAGGAAATAAATCATCAAAATATATAATGTGCATTCTACAAAAAATCTGTAAAACAAAAACTTTGTTTTATTTTGTTTTTCTAAAACACACTTTTAATATACCCTTTTTTAAATACCAAATTGGGATATCAAAATAAAGCAAAACAGGTTGTGCAGAAATAGGCTTTTAAATTGTCAGAAACTCCTAAAAAGCAAACTTTTTTTCCTAGCTAAACAACTCAGATTGAAGAGAATGTTTATACAAAAGGTCATTAAAATGTGACAATTGCTTCGAAATTTGTTTTACAGATGAAACACGCCTATATAAACATAAAAATTATATAAAATCACAAAATTTAGCAAATGTTTAATGGAATACATGCTCTATTATTACAAAATTAAAGAATAAAATTAGCTCAATAAACAACAATATATATCTGTACCCCGGAGGTAAATGACGCTATGTCCATTTTTTTTTCAAATTTGGGATTTTCAAACATCTGTTTATAGTTGTTTTTTTCTCTACACAGTGGTATGTCCAAAACCAGCTGTAAGTCAAGTTAGCGCCTTTTAAATGAACACCAAGTCCACCTTTACTTTTACGTTAATAATTACACCGGAAATGTTACAAAATGTACAACAAATTTTGAGTCCAGAATCTATTTCTGTCAAGAAGTAAATAGTAGCCATTTCGAGAACATAATCTGAGCTTAAAAAAACAAGGTAAGGCTCTTACCATCATTTTACCAAGATAGAGCAATTTGTAATGTAATAAAAACAATCGGAGTTTGTAGGTTCACATTCACAATCGATTGGTCGCTATGTTGAGTAGGATGAACTTAGAGACCTCTAGTTTGCGCTATTATTCTTATATTTAAAAGACCTTTAAAATGAGGTATCACTCAATATGGGTTGCTATTCTTGACTTACCCCCAAACTACCCCATTTTGGGGGTAAGGATTGAAAATTTGTATACTTCAAAAAAACTCCTCCTTTGGTTATCGAAACTTTCCCCAAAGCAAATCTGTTTATTTCCATTAATAAAAAAAATAATAGTTGGGGTGGGACTTTTGGGACATAGTATATACTCGTACATACACACTCCATGGCCGAATAGTATTCAAGGACCGGTGGAGGGGGTCGCCTGATCGGCATAAATTAAATGGTCTCTGTGTTGGGTATCACAGGTCAGACCTCTCTAATAACTTCCAAAAAAGGAAATTATCTGATAATTATAGTGTTTATACGACATCGGGATTTTTAGAGGAATAGAAAGAAGTGTTGTTAAGTTGTTTACAGTTTAAACAGAAAATATAGGCAATCAATTGAAAAAAACCTAATTGAGCAAAATTTGTAATCAGTAATCAGTGAAAAAGTCCAACTTTCACAACATGAAAACACAGTAAACAGTCGACATTTCAAATACAAAGTCCTCATTATCAGTTGCAACCAGCACACAACTATAGTAGAGTAAACAAAAACCTTATAGAGAACGATCACAAATTGAAGGAACAATATAATAAAATTAGCGTTAATATCTCAGTATTTCACAATTTAAAAAAAAAATCAAATAATAACAACATAGATTAAATAATAATAAACCAAAAAATTACTTTGATTAGTAGAAAGTCTTTATAATTCTTGATTTTTCTTTCATTATTGCTACAGCACTGTTACTGCTACTCACTGGCAGCTTCTTCAGACATAAAACACTTCAACTTTTTTTTAAGTTTAGAAGAAAATTATTTGAGTTAAAAGCAAAAAGGTTAATTTAAAAAATCAAGAATTGCAAAGACTTTCAACAAATCAAGATAATAATGTACACAATCCGCGAAAGGCAAACAGATGATAAAATAAATTAAAGACACATGAAGTATGTATTAAAATATTACAAATAAGATCTAAAGAAACGTTAATTATTTTTTAAAGCAATATACTTCTGAAGTGGTCTAGTCTTCCTCAAATCTAAATTTGTAGTTCTGAATTATATGAAATGTTGCTTAATGCTAGTTTACTTTATGTCCCCTCGGAAAACCATTTACCCGCCATTTTATACATAAAGAAAATTTAATTCGATAACTTTTTTAGAATTGTTAAAAAGTGTTGATATTGACGATGTTTTGTAGTAGGCCAACAATGAGTTCATTTATTTAATTTAAATCTACCTTAATAATGTGTACAATTTATTAAAATTCCAAAGAAAATATAAAATACGATATATTTGTTGTTCTTGATCATGGATAAATACAAAATGAATAAAGATAACAACGGCAACACGTTGTCGAACTATTGCTGTTGGGTAGGCTTGTTTTTCATTGTAATCAAATAGGGAACTATTGTTTTGTAGGCGTGCGCATTGTATTAATACATAGAAGTATAAGTAGTGAGAGATGGACACTCACCGTGCACAATGTGTTTTCCATCGTGATACATGTCTCGGTGTCTGCAGTCGTGGATGTTGCCGCGTTCATGACACAACCAGCTATGCACTCCCACTGCCTATCCAGGGCTTTGCTAACAGTCTTTCCGCACTCGCGCACACTCACAACGCGTTCATTCATAAACACAAAGTCTCAACATTTTATGTAGTGGGTTATTGTTGATTTCTTTAGAGATAAGATAAAGATATCATTACTATATAGAATGTTTGTAAAACTCGTTTGTACGTTTCCAAAGTACAGACGCAGGTTGAGTCCAGATTTTACGAAATTTTAGAGTCTGATTTTATCTCCATAGGAGATACGCTATGGTAGTTTGGAGTAGGAAAAGATTTTTCTTCATTGTTTATGACCTCCAAAATTAATCATTTTCCACCTCCAGAAATTCATTTATAATAGATCATTTCTGCTTAAAAACTGTCCAACCCTTACTACTGAATTAAAACTAGTCAAATCTATCAAAAGGAACACGTTTAAAGACCTCTCACAGTTTTCAGAAAAATAAAAAATTCATATTTATTTCTAAATTTTAAATTTGGTGTTATTTTGTAGATTTAGTTAATCTAAACCGTCAACTCTATATGTCTAATCGTTTCCGACAACCGAACTAAAAATACAATATATCTCAAGATGTTATTATTTTTTATTTGTCGGCCAATTTCTATGAAATTCAAGTTTAATGTTTTGAAGGGCTGAGATTTAATTATTGAATAAGTCTGCAAATTCATTAAACTTCTAAATAAATTCAACATTTTATTACCTCGGATCTGAAAATAATCGAACCCTACAAACAAAATAGATTAAGTTCTACTTTCGTTTCAAAAAATAAAGCTCAAAAACTAATTAATTAGAAATTAACAACAACAAAAAGGCACAACGGTATTGAATCAAACTTGAAAGCCATTAATGGATGAATGTACATAGTTTTTGGAGATTTAAATTTTTTTTATTTCTCGAAGAAATATTAAATGAGAAAATAAATAAAATTAGGACCATAAGAATTAAACCCACTAGGTGTGCATGCCGCAGTTGGCTCGTGGATGGAATAATAATAATAATAATTCGTACGTAGGCTACAAATTAATTTCTTACCTAACATAAGTCAGATAAATGTATTAAGTTATGTTTTTTTATATATAAAATATTTTACTTAAATAATGAGATAAATTTCAAAGGAGGTAATCAATAGCAGATAGAAGATTGATTTTGCTTAGTTTTTTTTTTTTTAATCTGATTTGTATACATCATGAAACTTTTGTAAATGAAAGAAATCAATATCTTGAAATATTAGCTTACCATTCAACTCAAACTTTATACTTTAGAACCTCCAAGAACGTGTTTACTACGCATATTTTCAATATTTCACTTGACTTAAGACCCAGTTCTGTCCGAGTTGAAAGGCAAGCTAATAGATTAAAAATATATACGTTACAGTTAATCTTGAAAGGCAATGGGTGAAAACAATCGGTAGTGACTGTGTACATTCACTAAATAACAGTTAAAAAACTTTCGTACAAGCCCATCTATGCAAATACTAATACAAAATATATATATATATATATATATATATATATATATACCCATCAGGAAGCTATACATTCACTAGTTTTTGTGTACTTTAACTTTGTGATGTTTGCAGTTGACAATTTTACCGATTTATCTACTTTCATAACGTTTACTGGTATATATATATATATATATATATATATATATATATATATATATTACCTACCTTTCCTTGCTTTGTTGAAGAATGAATTTGTTGAATGGTATGACTATGACGAGTTGACCTCATGTATTAGATGAGAATGAACATACTGTAGTTCTGAAGAAGGGTTTTACACGAAACTTGACAAGCTGCAGTTCTATGACGAAGCTAGATGAAATATATGAATACCCTAAATTATTTAAAAATAGTATCAAGAACATAACATGTTTATAACAAATAATATATTATGTGTTATTATCTGCTCAGACGTTCTACCAATTTACACTTATAATATATATTTTGGTACTGACATTTTATTTACAGTTTTAAAATAAGCTCGACTCTTTATCCATGACATTTCCTACTGGTTACAACCTAAATATAGGCGTTGGCAATCGATCACATACTACAACAAACCTAATGAGACCCCTCTAAACGAAAATAATGTACGAGTATTTTAATAATTTAATTGTGTTCATATTATTTTTAAATAATTTTTATAAGGTTTATAACATGTTTGATAATGAAATTTATTTTATTTTAACAACTTCAATGTGATTATCATTATTTTATTTTCTGATGAAATTTGTATATTATCGAGCATTGTTTTTATTTAATTTGAAGAATAAAATGTTTCACCTTGATTTTGTGCATGTTTTAATACCAGTTGTAATAATGTGGTTGTTTTATTCATAAGTAATGTATGTAAGAGCATATTCTAATGAGTAACTTCAAAATGTGATATTTGGCTGTATTGTAAAATTCTTCAACCATCTAAATTATTCCTTAAATAAATATTCTACTCTAAGCTCTCCAAGACTTCACCAGTATAAAATATGTCCCCGTGCTAAATGAATAATTACAGCAAAGGCGCCATTAAATAATGACTGCGAATTAATGCTAACCAACATCCTATTATCTATGTAGTCAAGTGAATGTAGTCAAATCTCTACATTTTCTTCTTCTTTACCACTACTTTTCCTGACAACTTGTAATAAAAGTGTTCTAAAACTCATCATTAATAAATTAATGGGTCGAAACAATGTTCACACTTTGAAAGCGAATGTGCACACAATAACTAATAACAAAAACAAAATGTACACAATAAAAACGAATTTATGATTGTCTTTAAAAAATTCCTAATTTGGGTGTCATTGACCAAATAGGATAATTACTTACTGATACCGGCATTGATGTTCAAAATCGGAACAAGAGATTTCAACAAAATATGCAGGTTAGAAACTCAAATAAGTGTAATAAATAGACATATAAAATATAGTCCATTCAAAACGCGGGGTGACATTTTTTAATTCATACCACGTTTCACTATACCTTTTTTGGGTTACTGATTCCGAAATACATAGTCGCGAAACTCCAAAATTGTACCGTCACCCCTAAAATAATCTAATTAAAAATATTAAAAAACGTTATGAAATGACGTTATTTTAATAATAATTTGTATTTTTAGTGAGAAAATGTTAAATTGAGCCAAAATTTATTCTTAGGGTAAATCATAGGGGTTGAAAACTACACCATTAGCAGATAAAAGCGAGGGAAATGCATGATAAACATGTTTCTGTTAATTTTACAGTAGGTATGATAATTTAAAGTAGTAAACAGTCATTTTACAACTAAAAATAATATTTTCATCCCGTAAGAAATAAAATCTACATCTGAACTACCCTTTTCAGGGGTTAAAAATATATAAATTTAACTACACATGAAAAACGCGATTGGATATATATTATTTATTTATTTACAATTATTAGTGTCAGAAAAAATCGCAAATTATTTTTACCCTTTTTTTTACTTAAGTAAAAAGTAGCCTACTTATAAAAATTGTTTATATATATATATATATATATATATATATATATATATATATATATTGCTTAATATTTGAAATAAATAGATATTTTAAGATTTATACAAATATTTTCATCTCTTTATGGATTAAAAATAACCCTAAATCTCCTTTAGGGTTAACTAAAAATTGAATTTAAAGAAAGTTTTTTAAATAAGTTGAGAAAAATAATTTGTTTTAGTCCTAAAATGTCTATTTATTCAAAATATAAAGCAAAATGAAAAAAAAAACTTTATTTGTTTACGTACTTACTTTTTATTTTAGAGTGTTTTTGAGCAGTTTTACCTTTCAAAAGGGTGAAAATAAGTCGTGATTTATTTTCTTTACACTAAATAATTCCAAATAAAAAACAATGCAAAAATAAATTGTACTTAACTTTTTTTTTTAATATACCTACCTACATTAAATTAGATTTTTTAAATTCCTAAACTATATTAAGGGTTTTTTTAATCCATAAAGGGATAATTTTTTTTTTTTTTTTTAGTCCTAAAACGTCTTGAATATAAACCAAATTTAGGGTATTTTCCCGCTCGAAAGGGTGCAAATAAGCGATATTTTTTAACAATATTAATTGTAAATAAAATATAAATATAAATATAACCAAACGCGTTTTTTTAAATTTCTAATTAAATTTAAATATTTGTAAACCTTTTTCTTTGTACCCTTTTCTTTATATTTAAATCTTTGTACCCTTCAGGGGTAGTTCAGATGTAAGTTTTTTTTCTTAAGAGACGAAAATATTATTTTTAATTGTAAAATAACTGTTTATTGCTTTAAATTATCAAACGTACTGCAGAAAATAACAAAAATATTTTAAATTATATTCATTTTTATAAATATCATTAATTTTCCACCCTAAGAATAAATTTTTAGTTTAATTTAACATTATCTAACTTAAAATACAAATTATTATTTTAAAAAAGGTCATTTCATAAAGTTATTTACGAATTTTAATTAGATTATTGCAAAAGAAACCCCTTAAAAGGTGTGTTTTGCATTTTTAGGGGTGGCTCCACAACTTTGGAATTTCCCGACCTTGATTTTCGGAATCAGAGACCAAAAAACGTATAATGAAAGTACATAGTAGATATTCGTGGCATGAATGGACAAATCCAATACTGATGAAATCATTTTAAAATAACCTTAGTCGTCGCTAGTAAAAATTTAATTTTTAAATTTATTTTATAAAAGTACTTAGATTTACAACAAATTATTGTGTTTGTATAGTTTAGGTCATACATTGCTTTCAAGCCCTTAAAAATTTTACTAGAAAAAAAAACGTATAAATTTAGACGAATAAGCAGCTGTAAGTTACTCAGAAAACTGCACTATATAATCTGTATTGTAATAATTTCCTCAGATCTACTCTAAATTATTATATCAGGAAATAAGTTTTCCGTTGTGTCCATACACTAATATCTTTAGTAATTAAAATTCTGTCATTTAAAAATTATAGTTTTAATGTTTTGTTCAACAAATTATCTCAAAATAATTATAGGAAAAAAGGTAAAAAATAAAAAAAAAGATGGAAAGGTAAATAAAGACCCCTAGTCCTCGAATACTCGAACACCCCCACCAACGGAAGAGATCAAGAGTTGGTCAGAAGAGGCCTGATAGAAAAAAGGTGTAACTCCAGTTAAGGTTCTTAAGAATTGCCAAGCCTTTACTCGTTATAATGAAATCCCTAGTGGACATTTAATATGTTATAACTTCACATTAAAAATTTTAATGAAAAGTTATATAATTAAAGATTATTTAAAAAATAAAGGAATATCTATATTTCACGCGGCGTGACTCAGTTACCTGTTAGAGACGCGTGCTTATTTTGCTACTAATCAACGTATCAGTTTTATCTGTAGTTATTCGCAACGGGTTGCGTTATGATACTCCCCTCCCCTCCCCTCCCTTTGTGTCTTTATTTAAAAGGACATAAAGTAAATTTATATAAAACAAAACAACAATGTTTTATTATTAATAAATCAACTTCCCTATTAATTATGACATACGCCGTAACGAACCGACGAGGAAACCTAGCACCGGAATTGTGTAAAATTCTGAAACGCATTATTTCAAAAATATTTAAAAAATTTATATTTTATTATTAATAAAAACATACGTTGTGATAGCCTTGGGGAAAATTAGCAGCGGAATAATGTAAAAATCTGAAAAGCATTATTTACCAAAATTTTAAATAATTAATATTTTATTACTAATTAGGAAATGAGTTCTGAAGACCTTGAGAAAAATTAGCAGCGAAATTTCGTAGAATTCTAAAACTTGGATTAATTTTTTTTTATTTAATATCGTTCATTATTAATAAATAAACTTCTATATTAATAACGACATATGTGTTGAGGAGCCATGAGGAAACCTAATACAGAAAATGTATAGAATAACTTCTGTTATTTTTAATGTATAGTGAAACTTGGATTTTAAAATACTGCAATGAAAAAACAAATCTGTTTTATTATTAATAAATCAACTTCCGTATTAATAATGACATACGAGCTGACAAGTAAAGCTTTTTACTTAATAACTTAAGAGTATATATAGTTGGTGAAAAATAATCGTTAACCATTTGGAAATTTTGATACATTGAAAAATTGTTGTTTATAAGTTTATATTATAATTTTATATATATATATATATATATATATATATATATATATATATATATAAGTTATTAAATTGTTGTAAACTTGAATTTTTTTTAGGATTGTTAGTGTTATAAGTTTTGCAATTCTAAAGTTAATTTTTTTTTATTTTGCATTTCGTAAGTATGTAGACATTATTGCAATTTTATTTTTGTATGTTTGCAAATTAAATATTGTCAAAATAAATTTATATTTTTTGTTGCATAATTGCATAATAAACTTTCATTTATTTTGTTACCTCGAAATAATTTTGTAAACTTAAATTTTTTAAATAATTGTTAGAAATTATATTGTGCAATTTTAATAAATTTTTACTTTTTGCAATTCTAAAGTCGAACACAAGATCTCACAAAAATTACGTTTACTTAATCAAATCCGTTTCAACGACAAAATCGCCATCCTCAGTGATACATGAGCTATAAATAAAACAAAAAAATAACGATATTACAAAGCCTCAAAGTTTGAGGAATGTCTTATACTGTATATACATATACTGCAATATGTTCGTGACGTCACAGAACTTTTTAAGCTTTGTAACTCCGTTAATTTTTGTCGTATAGAAGAAAGAAAAATACGTATTTATTATTTTTTCAAGATCTATTAAGTGGTAATAATGGAAATTATCATGAGAAATCCCAATTGATTTTCACAACCCAAAAATTTCTTAAATTCGTCATTTAAGATTGAATATAACGATGTACAAAACTTGCTGATTTGATTTTTAAAACTATGGAAATTTTGTTTCGTGACTATAACAGTAGTTGTAAAAAGAGGTGTACTCTCTTTAATTGATCTCCTGGATATCCATGATATGTATACATAAATCTAGTACATATATAATACTTTATACGACCAAAAAAATCTGTCTATATTGTCAAAATTTTGGACATCAAAATTTTTTTAGTTTGTTATTTAATGCAGATCAACTTTAACAATATTTGCTTGATTTGGAGCTGTAGACCATGTATGTTCTCTGATATCACCAGTGTAGTTGAAACTTAATAAGGGTGCAATACCATCTGGTTTAACACTTTTTTCAAAATATTACAATAATTTCCCTTTTTAAAGTATTATTATTTGTTTTATAATGAGTTTTGTAGGTACTTCGATGTTTTTTTGTTTGTACATTTTCAATTTTCTTATTTAAGAAATCATTTATATCGTCTAATTAATTGGTCCCTTCAAGGAATATTATTTCTTCAAAATTTCCAAAATAAAATATATGGTTTACATTTTTTTCAATATCAGGTATTGAATTGTATGTCATTAAATCTACTAATCCAATTTCTTATTTAAATTAAATACATAAAATAATATGAGCAAAGAATTAGCATGTAAATTCTGATTTCTGATGTACAAACCATGATGTCTGTTATGCAAGGAAGTCTAAACAACAATGACCTCAGCTGTTAACTGTATTAAATTTCTGACTTCTTGTTTGATTATATATTATTATTAGAGGTTGTTTAGAATTCAGACATCTCTCTAATTCGATGAGTAGTCCTAGATTTCCAAAACTGTCAAAATGGTAAACATTACTTCCACGTTTTTGTAGCAAACCCTATGTTATCATTGTCCTTTGAAATTATCAAGGTTAATTATACATGATTCCCCGTATAAAACTGATAACCTGGTATGTAGAGTTCAACAGGTAAAATGTCAATAGTTTTGTTTAAGATGTTGCCACAAATCTTAAACGAGGTGCCGAGCTCTTTGACATAATATGTTAATAATTAAAATAAATTAAATTTTTGTCATCAATGATTTATACCCGAGTATGTTATAATATAAGTAGATATATATATATATATATATATATATATATATATATATATATGTATAATCTATTACTCTGCGTAAAGAAACAGCATCTCCCATATCCACAGTTGTTACGTTCATTAGTCGTTTATTGTTTAAATCCATGTTCTCATTTTTCATGTATACATGTGTTTTCAAGTAACCTAAATTAATTACATAACTTTCTGGTTAAGGATTTGCAATGTTATGAAGTTTTTAATTTTTAAAAGACAAATATTCTTCTTGCATTTTTATTAGAGATTATTACTCTCCTAATATTTTCTTTTTACTATATCATTGTTCAATATAAGTGGTGCGATATTGCTAATTCTCTTATATTTATTGTCGTATTTCTTTTCTTCATCAACTTCACTAGTAGTTGATAAACATTTGTCTGTCAATATTTTTTAATCGACTGGATCTGTTTGAACTGATGAATTACGAACATTATATTGAATGTTGACTCTTACTTTGAATATTATAGTCACCATTTTCAGTAATATCATATTCTCTTCCTGGTGGTCCTAGAAGTCCTTTATGTCTTGAAAATGTAGAATGTCGACCAAATTTATCTACACGCAGTTTTCTGTTTTTATTAAAGTCATGCTTCAACTAACTCTTTAATTAGAATTTAATTAGTATTTATTTCATTAATATGACCCATATTACCTACTTGTTGGGAACCTACTAACAGTATTAATCATTCAGTAAGCTTATTAGGGTTATTTCAATGAAAATATTGTGTTTTAAAATTAGTTAGAACCATATCTTCACCAAGTTTCATTAAAAATTTATTTGTTTTTTTAATACTTTGATTGATTAATTTAGATATTATAGTCTTGTATTTCTTACTTCTGCTAGATTTCACATTTCCCAAAGCTGAATTATTTTGCCGATATATATTGGTTTGTCGTAAAAGTTCCCCGTATGTTTTTTAATTCTCTTCGATGTATATGTACGATCTGGATCATACATTAAAATTAATTCATTCAATCCCATCGTTACAGTATAATGTTTATGGTTGAAAACTAATTCATCAATTTTCAGCAACCTAAAAACGTATATTTTATGAAGAAAACTCAGATTTTTGACATATCACTAAACTAATTTATTTTAGATTTCGGACACAAAATTCTTAAAATAATAACTGAATTTACTTTCGGAGAGACAAGAACTGTGAAAATAAATTGTTAGCGCTTCTACTATTTTCTGGAAAAGTAGTAACTATTTCGATAAATGAAGTAAATACTAAATACAGTATTATTGTATAATAAATTGTAATTAGTACCAAAGATAATACAAAAATTTCAGGAGGGTTCAATTTGGATCCTGATGTAAACAACTAGGCTCAGATCTTATTGGAAAAAAAGATATAAATTATGCTTTATTTAACAAAAATTTATATACAAATCGTGGTAAATAAGTTTGTTT
>OY740769.1:72395496-72637238 GCA_963513935.1 Aphrophora alni
TTAGCTTTGGCGGTTATGCCACTAATTTTTAAAGATTTATAATATAGTATATGAAACTAGATTAATCAAAATTCACCCATAACCTACAGAGTGATCATATTGTTTAACCCTAGACATGATGATGTAATTCCTCAAGTGATAGGGTTTTTTGAGTTTATTTTAGACCTAGATGTAATTAAAAAATCATTTCCTATAGTTCATGCTGATTTCAATTGACAGAACCGAACAAAATATTGCTTCAAATTATTTCTTGCACTTTCACCTGACATATAAATAAATATAAAAACTTCTTAAATATTCCATTATATACAAAATGTGTATTCAGTACAACCTCGTTAAGTCGGCCCCCTTTAAGTTGGATCTCCAGGTAACCCGGACCGGTTTGCAATAAATAAACATAAATATAAATTAATATAAAATATGCATTTTGGTAGTGCTATTACTTTATACGAGTGCATAATTGTAGTGTATTGCACGGTGATCATGTTTCCGCTGAGTTCACGCAACCGAGTTTGTTTGCCGTGACTGTACATCTGATGCCTAACTGTAGCGCTGCATGCCTGCGTCCACAGATGTGTTTGTTGTTTTATTGTGATAGGTAAATATTTTTTTAAGTGTTTTTTTACGTAATAAAGGAAATTATTGTAAGTACAGTATGTATATTCATTTTTGTGTGTTTTCTGCTCTTTCTCTGGTTAACACGGATTTTTGTTATGTCGGATCGGCCGAGGTCCCATCTGGTCCGACTTAATGAAGTTGTACTGTAATTTGAAAAATATAAAAAAGTTTTTAAATATACACATTACATACAAGTTGTATATTAATTAATATATAGTCTACAAAACAAATTGCTTGATAATGCAATAGTCTACTCAGAATCACCAAATGAAAAAAAAAAAAGAAGAAAAAAAAAAGAAAGAAAAAAGAACAATTATATTTTTACCGAAATATCACTCTCATTATTCTAATAATGGTCTATTTTCTAACAACTCCTGATTATCTCTTAATCTACATTTATCTTGTTCCATTATGAATTATAAATTAACAACTTGCCTATCAAACACACAATATTAAATGAAAACACCACAACTCTAACTATCTCCACAATACTCATAAAAAGAAACAGCAACAAAGAGCTAAAATTTGTAAACAATTAAGATTCAGTATAGTCAATAGTGTATATAAAATTATATACCAAAATAAATCTTGAAGACTCAACTATCGATCAGTATAAATTTGAAGTCAATAGAATTAACTACTCATGCTATTATTGTGATTTCTGTGAACCTCTGTAATTGCGATGCTATCACTTAAGGAAGGGGGAATAAAAAATGAAACATTTATAACTTCTATAGTTAAATTGCAATGTAGCTTTATAAACCAACGTTAGTTATTGAAAACAGGTACAACTGATTGTATAATATATTAATTGAGAAGAGCGTAATAATTTGTAGTTTATTAATATCTTAAATTAGCTAAGAGTTATTTTTTTTAAATTTTAAGACCATTGTTTATAAACAAATTTTTAAAAACATCCCATTTCTAATGATGGGGTTGATCAAAGTTTTGTTTAGCTTGACATCACTGCTTTTTATATGGTAAAAATCAATTCACACCAATACATAATGTTCCACTTGAAAATTTTGCTCAACTTGCTTTAAATGGAACAATGCATATTTTACACCTCTTTAAAAGGTATGATAATTCTATTTAAAACAATGGCAGGTGATATTTTCAAATATAAGCTATGTTGGTGTCAATTAACTTTCAACAATATGTCTCATGATCTCGTACACAGTATTGTGTATAATCAAATAAGCAATAACGTAATAGGCAAGAAGAAAGTATAATATACAAACATAAAATTACCCATTTATAAGACAATTTATTTACCAGTAATTACTTATGGTGTTGAAAACTGGTCAGTGACAACTAGGATTAAAAGTAGAGTAACTGCTGCAGAAATTAGTTTTTTTATGAAGAATATCAGGGGCAAAACTCGAACGGATAAAGAGAGAAAATGTTATTGAAAGATTGAAATATCTTAGCTAAATGATACGGACACGTTAACAGAATGACAAGAGTTAGTATTCCGAAAAATGTGTTAGAAGCAAGACCAGTGGGGAAAAGGAGCAGAAGGGGGAAAGTGCATACTATCGATACACACTATAGTGGGATATGAAGGAAGGAGAGGGAAAATAGAGAGATGACAAGTAACAGATGTGAGTGGAGGAAGTTTTCAGAGACCCAGATGCCATTGACATTAAGTATTGAAGAAGAAGAAAAAGAAGAAAAAAATTTTTTTAAATACATTTAAGTGTTTGTGCAAACTTTAAACTTCACTGGTAAAATAAATTTATAAATTCAATCATTGTAAGGATTAGAGTTTAATTGTATTAAATCTGAACAATCTACCAGTGACCAGCAAAACAGTGCTGTATCATTACAGAAAGAGCAAAAATTTCAAAGACTTAAAGTAATCATTTATGTTGATTGCAATGACAAAAATTGTATGCCATAAGCACAACGGTAAATAACTAATTTGAATAAAATTCTATTTATCCCTCATAGTTTTAGGAAATTTCCAAACCATATATTTCTCATTTTGTGAGTTCCATAATTATTTTGAGTAAATTTAAATTCTTTCCAATGAAAACAGTGCAATGGAATGTGTATAACCTTAAACTTGGCCTGGGTGTGATATTCTTTTCTTCATGATTAATAAAAAAAGGAAATAAAATTTTAATTTAAATATACACTATGTAGTATTATCTATAATTAAATTCTATTAAATATATGAAGATCACTTAAACAATGGTAAAATATATGTTTAAGCATTGTAATATTACTTCAGCCATTATTTCAGACTCCATCAATGCACATTTACAACTTTAAGGCATCATTTAGCTCTTAAATTGTAACTTAATTTCATATTTCAATTAGGTCTCAATTTGAACACGATGTTTGAAAATCATATTATTTTTTATATTAAAAGTAATGTTCATATTACAGAACATATAAAATATGCTAAGAAAATTACATAATTTTTTCATGTTAGGCTATGAAGAAAATAAGGGGAAGGGGGAAGAATCAGAAAAAGAAAAATACTATACTTTTATTGCAGAATGTAAAAATATATTTGTGTATCTACAATATTTATTTTAAGTATAATTCTAAAATGGGATACTGCCTTCCCATCTTGGCATTATTTAATAGTATTCATTTATATTGTTCATGAAAAAAGTTTGATTTTTACAAATAGGTCGTATTTATTCTGAAACATTATTAAAAACATTCTGAAATAATAATAAACATTTATTTCTTTAACCACTAAATAGTACAAATTACAAAACACTTTAAAAAATGTAATAAATTACAGGCCTACACAATCTATTTATAAGAATTTTAAAGACCTAATAGTAAATTCAATCTTTAGTAATTATTGGGATACTCATTATTTTTCTTGAAAATCATATATATGATTTTTTTGTTGTGATACTGATTTAACATATACATATAGTATCTGCTTACTTGTGGTGTATAACAGGAAAAATGCCCTCAATTTAATTTATCATATGAGCAGGTTTGGTATCAGGTGTTGTTATCCATGTTTATTAAATTGTTGATTTTATTATATTAAAATGTATTACCTACATATTATATAACAATTATCAAGCAGTGAATTTATGTTCACAGGTTTCAACAAATAAACCGGGCCGTACAAGTGCTGACCCATGGGATTGGGGTTGGGATGGAGATGAAAACAACTCTGGCCAACAACAGGATGACTGGAATAACTGGGGACAGTCGTCGAGGCAAAACATTATCCCAACCCCTGCCCTAAACTCTCATCCGCCCAAACAGAAACCAAACTTGTTCTCACAGCCTCCAAAACCAGATAGAAGTGCGCATAGGACTCCAGACTTAATTCCAGAAAAACCAAATAATAACCGAGGAATGGTTTATCCTGTCGGAAGTCAGCAATTTAACAGTTCAGAAACACAGCAGCATCCCTCGGACTTTTTTGAAAATATTGATTTAGTTTCAAATAACCATAAAAGTAGTCCATCTCCTAAGTTATATAATCCTACTGATATAGGCAGATCTCAGTCGGGTGCTGATCCTGTATTCTCTTATTTCCAACCTCAGAATGTATCAGTTCCTCCAATGCAAAACAACCCTCAAAATATTTCATATTTTCGACAAAGTAATTCCCCACATATATCTAACACTGAACAAGTGCCATTTTATCAACAGCAACAACAATTTCAACAACACCCTCCTCCACCATTATCTCAACAACAGTTTAACCCACCTCCCTCTTTATCTCGACAACAGCTTCACCATCCTCCTCCTCCTCCTCCTTTATCTCAACCACATAAACAACAATTTCCCTCTCCTCCTATACCACAACAACAGCAACACCTCCTTCCATCTGTACCACAACAACAACACCATTCCTCTCCTTTGCAACAACACCATCCTTCTCCTCCTTCGCAACAACACAATAACCCTCCTCCTCCTTTAACTCATCAACAACACCATTCTTCACCTCCTTTATCTTACCAACATCACTCTTCTCCACCTTTACAACAACAAACACAACACAATCCTCCCCCTCCTCTAACACAACATCACCCACCACTACCACCCCAACAACAACAACAACCTCCATTAGTTTCTTCATATTACCAGAACTACAAACCTTTCCAAACTGAACCTACACATCAAACCTATCATCAACAAACAGCTTACTACGGTCAAAATTCTTTTAACAATTCTGCCCCAATAATTCCTACAACTCATAATGCACCTGAAGTTGAAAATGTTGAAGTACCAACAGTATCTCAGTCTTCACAGCAGCCACTGTTAAACCCGACATCTGCTCATAAAGTTCAAGACACCCTAGAAGACCAAGGTTCTAGAGAAGAACACTCTGTAGTTCCGGACAATCAGGAAACGGTACCTGATGATGAAGATCATGTGAACAAGTTGCCATCTCAGATGGCTCAAATGAGACTTGATTCCAATGATTCTGGTGATTCTGTGAGTAATAATTTTGTATTTACTGGCTAACATGGCTACCCATGTTTAAACCCGTGTCTAATAAAGCTACAATACTACAATGCTAGAAATAAAGTTTTGAAAGTGACCCGGTTAGACAGTTTTTACATAATGCATAGTAATTTGTTTTATTAAAAAGTATGAAAAAACTATAAGTTTATTAAAGCTTTTTTGGTAGAGAGCAAGAGTAAGTTCGACCATATATTAAAAATTAAAAATTAGTTACATATTTTTCATATCACATTCAGAATATTTTATAATAATCACCTCATGATTTTAATGTAAAATATTATTAAGCCTGCTGGATTCAACTTGGTTTAGCAGAAATTTCAGCCAACTGGTCAATATGGAAACTTGAAATTTAGCATGCAAATGGGTTTTGGTCCACATGCAGGAAAAATATTGAGAATTTAAAATTTGTGCTCATTTCAAAAACAATATATTATAATTTAAATAAAATACATAATTTTATTTCTTAAAGAAAATAAATAAATAAACTCACAATAGTAACCACAGCTATATCGAAATTAGGCTGTTGGCGTATTATAAAATTCAGATATTATTTGCAATATGTAATAATCATTAAAAAAAATAATAATCTGTTGTATCTAATGCTATTTTGAGTTAAAATTTTGTGGATTTTACATGCCATTAGCTTTAACAATATTAATAAAGCAAAACAAAAATGATAAGGCACTTATAATTTCACAAACAATTGTTTGTGAAATTATAAGTGCCTTATCATTTTTGTTTTGCATTATTATGGAATTTCACCAAGTACCGACTGTAGTCACACTTAATATAATATTAATAAAGTTACTAAATTTTAAAATAACATTAATTTCATGAATACAGTGTTACTGTGCTCAAAGTATGGTCTTATATATAAATATATATAAAGTTAGATATTTTTATAGAGCCATACTCCTATAAAATATTTCCTATATTTTCTCATCTTACTGTCTTGGTCTTTATAATACTATACCAGGTAGATATGATTTTAAATAGCTGCCTCCCCCTATCCTTTATTATACTATACAATTTATACTGAACAAATGTATATCTTTATTCCAGTGGAATAATACTCCAGGGTGGGAAAATCAGGAAGTAGCTCCAAGGTGTGAACTTGACAGAAACCAGTATTTGGAAACTGGACAGTTGCTGGAATCAGAGGAACCGGAGGAAAGTGCAGGAAGGCCCGAAGTAGACAATAATGATGAAGGTGAATACTAAAATTATATATTACATTATTGGTTGTCTGTCAAACCATGAGGCATTTCTTAATAAAAAATAAGATCTTGAACCCATCACAATGACGGAACTTACGTTATAAATCCATTCCTTACAAATTGTATTTTAAAGTAAATCTTTTAAGAGATGCCAAAGAAATCATTTTATAACGTAAATTCCTGAATCTTTGTTTAATTTTACCACTTGAATAAATATATAACTTACCAATTACACTTCTCTAGCATCACACTATGAATGATTATGATGAAAGAAGGGGGTTTTACCCCCTAGACACTTCAGCCTATAAGACTTTTTGTATAGTTCTTCTTCCTGACTAGCTTATTTCTATCCCCTTGGTTAATGACAGGATTTTCTTAGTCAGATTGCTTGTTGCTTTAAAGGTCACATCTGGGCTGAATGAGTTGTCTTCTACGTCCTAATGCTTCACACTTTAGAAGTATATGTTCTGCAGTTTCTAAGTCTGCATTTCAGGTTTCCTTGGAATAATTCCATGGTATTAAGACGCTTCTTGAAAACGCCATGGGCTGATGCGAAGCTTAATTATTTTTCTCTGATTTTGTTTACTTTGTGAAATGACTAACTTAGAGGGTTTCAGATCTGGTTGAACCAGTGATCAGTGTGATTTTCCCATGGTGTATTCTGTCCAATGTTCTTAATTTCTAAGTTGAGCCCATTGTTTTAAACACACTATCTGTGTTGTACAGAGAATCAATTAAAAATTTTGGAAAATAGGTTTAATACTAAAAATTCATGTAAACACATCCTAAAATGTTTTGTTTTCTGTCTTGACCATTTAGTTTTTATTAAGATTACAGCAATCCCAGATAATATGTATATATTAATCAAAATGTTGTATACAATTATCTCCATCACTACATAGAAGGAATAATTTAAAATTATTTTCTAATACGGTCTTATTTTTTCTGTATGCAGGTCATATTATTTCCTTAATCCTTAGTCACTTGAAATCAACTGTTTTTATATTCAGTGTTTATACTTAAATCATGAATTAAGAAGCAATTATTTAGTAACTAACACAATTATTTTTCTCTTTACATTTTCAGGTGAACCGTTACCGCCACCAGGTTTACACCGCATGGTAACAGGTCAGGTTACAGATTCACCTCCTCAAAGATCTGTCGTTGGTCAACTATCGAATGAGCCAGTCAGTGACCTAAATGGTTTACAACGTCTTGTACCAGGACAACAAACACACAGTGATTCACCCGTTCCTACAGAACTTGGTAGTCTGCAGCGCCATATACCAGGACAAATTAATCATGAAGATTCTCCGCCATTAGACTCAAGCACTTTCCAACGTATGGTACCTGGTCATAACTTGCAATTGCAGAGGTTAATTCCAGGCCAGAACCAAATAGATTCAGATGATCCAGGGTTTCAACGTTTAATCCCAGGTCAAAATGAAAGCAGACCGCCATTAGACACAAGAATGATTCCCGGTCAAATTAGTGATGAGGATAGTGCTAGAACTATAGACAATAGTTTAGAAAGAATGGTTCCTGGAGGTTTGTCAGAACAGAATAGTTTAACCGAAGACGGACTTGATGATGAAAGAATGGTGCCTGGAGGATTGTCAGATATGGAGTCACCGAGTCAGAGCGTATTAAATGATGATTCGAGGCTCAGTTCAGAACGTATGATACCTGGTAGGACTACACAACTGGACTCAAATAATAGGTTACAAACTGATAATAATTTAACACAAGCTGAGAGAAGAATATCTGCAGAGACTGAAAGACAAGTAACTATTGGATCAATTGAACCACAAAATCCTCCCATATCTCAAAGGTGAGTTGACTTGGAAAAAAATATTTTTCAAGTTATCTTATCAAACAATTTAAAAATACACAAATTCATTTACTTCTAATCAACAAATTTTAAACAATAATATTAATTTCTGTAAAGAATCACCAAATAATTTCTTGTTTATTTCTGATAGTTTAGAATTTAGTTTCAAAAACAAATATTTCATTTTCAAACTTCAATTTGTACTTATTTAATTTATCTAATTATTGTAGGATAATTTAATTGTTTAAATCTTTTAAATAGAAGCTTTAACTTTAGGACTGAATTATCTAGAAGCTCTTATCTTCTAAATGGATGCACATTTGACAATATTTCCAAAATAAAATCTTTCTAAATTGCAATTTTTATACAAAATTCCATCATTTAATATATACAGGCCTATATTTAGAAATTTGTTATTATTCTTTCCGTACCTCTGAGTGTACCAAAATTAATGTAAAATTTTAGCACCTGTATAATCTATACATATATTAATAAAACCATTAGTGCTTTCTGTAATAAAATAAAAATAAAATACATACATTAAATTTTTAAATTGTTAACTTTAACTTTGATTTGTATTCAATGTATAGTCATCCAATAGGAATAAGGGGAAATGTAGATTATTAATACATGTTAAGTTTCATTATTTTTACACGTGTGGCAGTCATAAACACCTTGATGTTTTTTAAAGTCATGTAAGTCACATAAATAAAGCTGCCCATGGGAGAACACAGTGTTTGGAAGGTAAACCCAGTGCAGTCTAATGTTTATCCCAGACTCTTGTAGATGATACAAGCAAAAACTACCCTTACTGGGAATTATCTTCTTATTGTGAAAGGCACATTTTGGCCATTAGGTGCTAAATAAATTTTTGGGAGCAAAACTCTTTTACTTTCGTCTATAGATTTTACCTCTTCTTTCATAGATTTTTCTTGTAATTTCTTAATAATTAGACTTGTAAATCATGTCCATCCCCCAAAATTTTCAAAATATGGTATTGTTCATAAAGAAAATTAAATATCAATAATGAGGGTAACTTTAACATTAACTTAATAATAAAATATAACACAACAAAACTGAGTTTTAGTATTTGCTGTACTATAATAATCTTTTTATTGATTACAAGCTTCCAACTGATATCTCAATGTCTCCCGCAAACGTGTCTTGTCATCTTTCCAATCCTCCACAACAAACTTGTTTTTACATCATCACTTCTACACTGCAGGAAAGAGTGTTCAATCAAATCCTCCTCTTTGTTACACACATTACGAACAGGAGAGTCAGTAGGATGGATCCGGAACAGATATTTTTCTGTGACAAGATGGCTAATTCCTGCTCTCGATCTAAAAATTTCCTCTGAACTACTGATTTTTTTAAGCTGACGGAAGTAAGTGAGATGGTTTGTGAGAGAGAGGTCAACAGTTGTACAGTCTCAACCAAGTGGGATGCGTACAGTCAAGCACCTGCTGCTAGCGCTTTCTGATAGCTGTGTGTCAAACTTGTGACGAACAGCACCCGTAAAGCGTAGACTATTTCCCTATCCTATGTCGTGTCTTATAGTATTTATGTAGTCATTGGTTTTACTGAGACCCAATGATTTTAATCAGTTTTTTAGAGTGACAATCTGTCCAGTGCTAAAAATACAATATCATCAAACATAAGCTAGTAAACTTATTCGAGTACCTTTTATATTCACACCACCCTCCATATATCCATTGATGTCATTAACGAACAACACAAACAAAATTTGACTTAACAGACAACCTTGTTTAACATCAGAACGCACCTCAAAATCTTCTGACAACCTGCATTATTCCACACAGCTGCCCATTATATAAGTTTTTAATCACTCTTATTAGCTTTGACGATAAACCCTATGTATAGAGTTTATAAAATAATGCATATCTGTCAATTGTGTTAAATGCTGCAGTCAAATTCACAAAGAAAGCATAGATTTTTTGATGTTTGGTATTAAATTTAATTTGAATTATATTCATGAGAGTTGTCCACAGTTGAATACAATTTTCTGAAGATAGCCTGAAATAGGTTATGATGTTCTACCCACCCTGTCAATCTGTCCAACAGTAACCCATTAAATAGTATTACCGAAGGAAATATCTCTGTAATTGGCCACCTCACTTATATTTACTTTCTTGTAAATTGGAAAATGATGGATTTCTTTGTAACAATTTGGTATTCTGTCTGTTTCATAAATTTCATTCTACGTGGCTACAATTATTTCAGAAAGTTAAAAGGTGCATTCTTTAAAAACTCATATGTTATTCCATCTTCTCCTGGTGCTTTATTCTCTTTCACACTTTTTACTATGGAAAATCGAAAAGTTCGCATCCATCACATTGTCAGAAATGAAAGGTTCCGCAGAAGATATTTTCTCATAAATCCCAGCAGGATTTAGTAAATTAAGAGTCTATTACAATAATTAAAAAATATATATATGCTTTCATTTATTATTTTTTTGTCTGTAATACAGCCTCGTCAATGCCTTAGCAGGTGAAACCATTGGTCGGCTAGACTAATAAAAAGTGGATAGTACCAAATAAAAAATTGTGTTTTATTATATTTTTATATGCTTTCAAGTAATTAATTACTCTTTTCCCCCTGCACAATTGTTTATAATATTTATTATACTCCAAATATTGATATTTTATGCAACTAGAATTAATTTTAGAAAAATAATTTTAACAATTTGAAAACTTGAACCCTTGTCTATACCTGAATCAAACCAGTTCTAATTGTAGATCATTTTAGTTGGAGAGATTCTTTTTGGAGAGTTTTGGTAGATAATGTTCATCAAAGTTCTTGTACTTGGCCCTGAATCCGATGTCCATTCCTTTTGTTCTAGCAAGTCATGTACTTTTTGCTATTATTCTTCCCAAAGTCTGTTATTCCATTTCATCTTTGGTAATAATGGTAGTATATTTTCACTTCTTCTCAATAACCCAAATGTTACTGAAACAGGAAAATGGTCTGAGAAAATTCATTATAGACCTGAATGTCAACAATAAATCTCAAAATATTGCTTGAAGAAACGCACAAATCAATCACTGATGAGCTCCTTTTAATGTCCATAAGAATTGAGTTCTAAAACTCTACAATGTATATCGGGAAGAACATGTTTCAGGATCTTTTGTTTAACAACAATATGGATATTAAATTCTCCTTATTCAGGGTGTTTTTATCAGCTAACAATGTAAAGGGAATAAAATCATGACTCTAGTTGCTGCAGTTTAAAACTGTTACAACATAAGTAGTCTGAGATTTACAGTTCAACTTATAGCCAGACGAGGAATAAAATTTGAATAAATTCACTAACTGTTATTCTTTTTTTAATCTGTATACTCTGCCTCCACTAACTTTACCATAAGTTGATTTCTTATTAGCTAGTATCCATCTCAAATCAAAATCTCGACACTAGTTTTTAAATTTAAAAAAATCAATCAAAAGTTTAAAAGAGAACATATTTTGTATTTAAATAAAATTAATCAACTGAGAGTTATACAATTTATTTTTCAACCTGATTTAATATTAGCCACAATTATTTTAAAATTAATATAACCAGTTAGACTATATTGTTGCGAATTTGGTTGAAGATATGGATGAACTTTGGGTCAAAAAATCAGCAATGTTAGTGGAGGCTGAAATTTCTTTTAATAAATCTCTTTTCCGCTTTTTAACAGGTTTCATTGACTAATTTCCAGATTGATGTCATTACCTTCTCCCCTTCTTGAATTTCGTCTGTCCTGATCCCTCTGATTTTGTATGCTCACTACTTCCTCCAGAGCCATAACCTCCTCATATGTATAGAACTGCCCATCTGTTAATAATCCTACACCTCTTAACTTTGAAGTGATACTGTTATTATCCCTAAGATATGTATTTATTTCTTGTAATTTTGCCACTCGGATTTTTGTTTCCTTATCATAATCTTGGACAATAAGAATTTACCTATCTACTTTTCAGTATTCTGAAGTATCAACAT
This sequence comes from Aphrophora alni, assembly GCA_963513935.1. Taxonomy (NCBI): domain Eukaryota; kingdom Metazoa; phylum Arthropoda; class Insecta; order Hemiptera; family Aphrophoridae; genus Aphrophora; species Aphrophora alni. Next base: position 72,407,621 of record OY740769.1, read on the forward strand.
TTTTTTTCTTTAATATACGATACAAATGATACAATAACTAGATGGGTTTTATTAGAAACCCCCCCCCAATACCAAAAAAAAAAAATCATTAATTTCAACCTCATCTATTTTATCAACTTATCACATTTTTATATTATAGTGTGATCCAGTATACAGTTCTACAGCTGTCCAGAGTTTTCTCCCACAATTTCCTCTATTCCATTAAAAACTGAATTTTTCTTCTTTTATTAAATTCATTAGCTCTTTGATATTTCTCTAATCTACATCCAAGTCCCTCATTTTCTTTTTCCAAATCCGCTTTTTTTCCCCCCTGTTCGTCTGTAGTAGCTTTAATATTGAGTGAATTATCTCCACTCTTAATTGTATCCTTTAAATCTCACACCATGTCGCTCATGAGTTATCTAAATAGGTCTAATATCTCCTTCTTAACCATGATTTTTTAAAGTTATGAATTTTAAGTTTGAATATAAATTCACTAAAAACAAATTTCCGAAACAAAGACCAAACCGTGTCTGAAAAGAAAAGGCGAAAAGGGAAATTATGGATAAACGCCAAGAGAGCAATCTTGGCCTTGGAAAAGAATGGAAGCTCCTAACCAGATGGGTTATGACATACTGAGTATAAAATGATTGAAAACTCCTGTACCTTATTTTCCCACTCAATAAAATAAGAAGATATACATATCTTATTTTTTCTAATGTACGGGTAATGAAATGTATGACATAATCAATACTGTATTTAATATATCCTAATTTAACTTTAATTTAATTTCAATAGAATACTGGTCTTTAGTTTACCAACAATAAATAAATAAACATTCTAATATACATCCTAATATACATTAAATCTTAATATACATTCTAATCTATTTAGAAGATTAGATGTTTTGTTGTGTAGAATAAACATCCAGTATAGTCGATATTTTGTTTTCAATTTATAGTTACAAATAGTAATTTATTTTGGTAATATACAATTTTCGTACAAACTTAATAAGTTAGGTTAGGTTATAAAACAATTGTGATTGATGTGTAGCAGCCTTAAATCCATTCTTGTGACTGAAGCACCACCTACACTTCCAGAGGCTTATTGGTTGTGAGCCATGGGGAAAAGGGTAACACATAATCAGTGCATGATCTGTCGCCAGATTTACATCCACAAAGTCTACAGCTCAAGTGATTGTATACTCATTACCAGGATTGTCCTGCCTGTGAACTGATTTGTCTCTGACGTTACGCCAAGGCGGTGTTTCATTCTTAACATTTGCCAATTCGACTCTAAGTTGTCTTAAACTTGGCAATGTTTAATGAATTATGTTTGATTAGGACTGTTTTAATGACTTATACCACAGAGAATGAAATAGATGTGTGATTATATTATAGTAATGGTAAATGTAGTTTACTTCTAAAATAAATCTATCCAGAATAAAATTAAATACTGTTTAACATCCTTAGAGAAAACCTCGTCATTTTGAATCGATCAAAATATTAAATATTAATATTTTGATTACCACTCTAAATATAAAATCTACTCTTTTCTTCGTAATTAAAATGTATTTTATTTTATGATAATTAATCATTTTGAGTAGACTTCATTGTGACATCATAACATATAGGCAATAGAACTTTTCTCTTTCCACTGTTACCAGGGGACTTAAATTTAAGAAAGGCGGAACCAAAATGGTAACAATGTTTAGAAATTTAAAAAAAAAAAAAAATAAAAGACAAAAACAAATTTAGTGATTAACAAGGCTCAAGTTTATTTAAACAAAGAAATTTCAACGTTTCAGATTTTAACATTTACATCTGAGAAAGACATCCTGAGACAAAATTATCATAAACAGCTTATGATTAAACAATCTTATAATTAGTAAAGTTATATGCCCTTAATACAAAATATTATAATTTAAATAAAAAAAAATTTAGTCAATAGATTCTGAAAATTTATCCCCCCTTTTAGTTTATATATTTTATCGTTACAAAATTTAACAAAGACAATGAGCACAGCTTAACAATCAGCAGGATCATAATTAATCCAAAAAAAAAGATTATATGCCCTTAAATGTAAAAATTACAAAATAAAAAAGATGAAAAGATACTGATTTTTATTCCCCCCCCTTTTAACTTTATGAAATGATAGCTTTCTAAAACAGTTACATAATATTACTTATTTTATAAATTTCTTAAATGCTATATTGGCCAATAAATATATCTATGTTTTAGCTAAAGAATTTATTATGAAATGAGTAGTTTATTTTAAAAGAAAAGAAGGAAATTTTGAATATTAAATTTTTAAATTGACGTCAATTGTTTTAATTTAGAAACTAACCTCTGGGAGGTTGTTAGGACCGAAAGTTTGCATGCAGGCTCCACCCAATAAATATTTTATATATTTTATAATTAATTACACAAGTCTACATCTAAAAGATAGTTTTTTAAGAAAACATATTCGCTGAAATAAATTTAGGCACATATACAATATGAGTTTAATTAGAGTTCTATAAAGTCAGTTTTTGTAATATCACTTTTGTGCACGTGAAACTCTGAAGCTATGTTGGATAAAACGTGTTTTGTTAACAGGACGAAACATGTTTAGATCTTTAGCAGTGTTTCTTCTACCAGCATATTAGCTATGGCAAAAAACATGTTTTTTAGCGTCTTGTACAAAATCAGACATGTTTTAGCATTAATGTTCATTATTAAAGAAAATATCTGGTTATTTGTCAAAATCAAAGAAAATTGATTGTATAACAGAAATTCGTTAAGATTGTACTTAAAAGCTTCTTAGATGATTATAAATCTATTTATATATATTTAATTTGTTTGAAACAAAGCTTGTATAAGACTTGCAAAGATCAGCAAGGTCTGTAAAACGAAATTTTCTGATTTAGAACAGATTTCTCCAATTGTTTTATATTTGACATGTTCAATAAGATATTTTGATCATTTAAAGTTCAACATTAGTTTGCACATATTTCACATAATTGTTTTAAAACTCAAAATGTGCCTTTGCAAGGTTTTGTAGAGTATGTTTTAACAAAAGAAAATTTTTATAATCATTGAGTTTCAAAAGAACATTGAATATTAAATAAAACATGAAATACATATTTTAAAGAATACATGATAATTAATAAATTATTTTAAAGCATTAACAAAAATTTAAAATATGATAAAATCTGTACCTGGAAAATCCTGTCGCAGTTCACGTGAGCTTGTGCCGTGAAAATAATAATTTAATTAACATTATAGACTAAAACGCACAGAAACTGTAGATTAAGCATCGTTGAAGACTGAAGCAGGATTTTGAGAATCAGGAGAGATTATTATATCTAACGTACGATGTAAAGAAAAGGTCAGGCATTGTGAGTGACTACCGGTAGACTAGATAACGGGTCTAGAGCAGACAGGCTGTCTTGCCGTTGTACTTTAGCCTCCGATATCATATGATCATTAGTTTTGGATAATCTCGCCGGGTGGCAGCATCTGTCAAGCGACGGAAGTTGGATGTGGAGAACGAGTTTATGAGATTTATTTTGCAGGATGGATTTTTTGGTTTGAATGCTACACCACTTTCATTTAATTTCCATCATAAAATCATAATAATCTAGTGATATAAACATAACATCAAACTTAAGAACAAATATGGAAACAGCGAAAAGTCAAAACATATGCTGCTTTAGTTGTTAATCTCTTAAATAATAAAATCTTAATAATATAGTGATATAAACATAACCTCAAACTTAAGAACAAAAATATGGAAACCGTCAAGAAGTCAAAATATGATGCTCAAGTTGTTAATCTCTTGAGACAAAACTCGGTATTTAAATAATTGATATAATGCAAAGTTGTAGTAAATTTTAATTATTTCATATTTAAAAAAAAATCTACTAAGTATTAGCTTTTATATAAAAAAAGTCATCATGATAATCAGCCTAGTAGAACTCCTCAGTTCTGCTGCGCAAAATTTCCTCATATGTGCATGATTTCCAAGAAAAGTACCATGTTATTGTTATGGACGAAATTGTAAACTTTAATAAAATTAATCAAAAAGTACAAAGATAATTTTTATTTGATTTTTTTTAACTCCAGCACAAATCCTACAATAAAAAATGAATCATCAAAATCGGCCAACTAGAATTCCAGAGATAGCTGTCCAAAAATTTAAAAGTTATTTATTAATATATAGTACCTAAGAAATCACTTTCATGTATCACCAACTCTTAAACCAATTAAATAAATAAAGAATCGGTTTGGCTAAAATAAAACTTGTGTTTCTAATTTATCTATACCTACAAAAGAGTAAGTGTAGTTTGTTATTGATTATTTCTGAATAGGTAATATAGTTATGATTATGGACTTTCCTTTTATCTTCAATTTATAAATCCATTATGTTTAGTTCTGCAGAAAGTGGGCGTCATGTGGTTGGCCAGAGAGTTGACTCTGGAGGACAGCCTCGACAAGGCCTCCATCGCATGGTGCTTGGACATCCTGACAGTCATGGACCAGATATAAACAGAGGTAATTTATGAGTATTATTAGAAAAGTCATTTGTGTTACAAATTGACTTTATATTATGGTGCCATTTTTCAAAATTTGTAGGGAACATTTAAAATATTAAATAATAATAATGTATCATGTCTATTGTTAAAATGTCAAACTGATTTTCATGGCATTTTCACTAATATTTTCCTTGGGTGATCTAGCAGTGCATCATTAAAAAAAATAAAAATTTAAATACACAAAAAAAAATGTTTAAATCCTAAAAATTGTCCACAAAACTTTTTTTAAAGAAACACTTCTATACCCACTTTAGTTCTCTATGAACTATGTCTAAGGTGAAAACTTGGAATTGAAATATTCCTAGAAGTATAATAGCTTTGCCACCTTAATTATTAATATCTAGAACATATTCACATACTTATTAAAGCCAAAAACAAATCAAATAATAAAAATAGAAACCAAAATATAAAAATCAGAATAAAATGGAAACTAATTATGACTTAATTAGTAAGAAATGTGTATGACTTGCCAGTTGGGGAGACTGTGCATTTTAGAAAACATTGACATTCTTCCTGGAATCTGGGAACAATAATATAAATAATAATAAAGCCACACTCATATATTATTGAAGATAAATCAGGTAATACATAGCTTAGAAATCAATTTCTTATAATATCACTAACTATTCAATATAACCAATTGAATAAATAATCCAATATAATAATGTGAATTAACAAATCTTATAAATGAGGCTGTTATTACTCATGTCTAATAGTAAATCCAAAACAGATAAGATAAGGAAATATATTTTGGAAAAAAAAAAAAAGATAAGACTGCGACTGACTGTAACTAGATCAGGTAAAATGATGACACCTAATCCAAATTATAAATAGTAAGTTTTTTCTGTAAGCAAATTTAATTTTAAATGATTTAATCTTTATTAGCAACAAAGTTTGTTATTTTAGTTAGATTACATGTTATTAATACTATCTCATTGATGTGTGAATAAGTTTGATTTTTATAAATAAACAGTTGATATAATAATGTTTAAGGTTATAAATAATGTTATTTGTTAATGAAATATGTTTAAATTTGTAAAACTATGAGGTCAGTGTAATAGATATTTTTGTTTTAATTTTGTGAAAATAGTATAAATTCGTAAGATTTCTTTATACTAAAGTCAACAGTTCAAAGATAACCATCAAGAACCTGTATACAATGTTATATGTGGTCCTAGTTCTACTTGTAGATTCAATTAGAGAGCCCATTCAATATAAATCTAATTATGTATATAAGTGTGTATATTGTATTTAAATAAAAATATTTATTTATTACAAACATAATCCACATAAATAATAAGACATGACCAAATTACGAAACAATGCAATAATTATGTTTGATTGGCTTCGTTTTAGTACTGGATTTCCCAATTTATTTTTTTTATTCATTGACTACAAGAAAAAAACCATTTCAGAATCTCTTCTAGATTTTAAATTTAAAAAAGTGTTTTCCCTTTGTTTTAAGCCAAAAAAGACCTCTGTATCACCATCATCTTATAAGAAAAGAATATAAAATAAAGATTCCTCCCTAGCCCGGAATACTTTAATAGCGTCTGGGTTGGAAGATAACTAGAATTAATAGGACCTGGGTTGAAGAAGAAAAACTTGATAGGAAAGATAATAGAGTGCGATCTAATCCAAGACTACTTTAAAAAAGGTGTCGATCCAGCTAGGATATCTTGGGATTTTTATGCTCGTACTCACTTTAAGTGAGCCCCTGAGGGGTATTTTAAAATTGTGTTTTCCGTTGAAATGCTTTGTAATTATAACTGAAGTATATTAAGGCTCAAAGCAGCCTTTGCAGTTGGATCTATTTGGCATTCATGGAGAGATATGAACCTAAATGAAACAAAAGTGTTCGTGTTATTATAATATATATATATATATAAGATTTAATCCAAAACCTTTGATATTTTTCTTTCAAGCATTGATTTTCTAACAACCATTTTTTCTGATGTTTTTACAAGAAATTGTTTTCATCAAATAATTTGGTTTGTATGATCTAAAAATCTAAAGGCTCATAAGATAATATGATTAAATCCAAAACATTGTTAATTTCCAAAGCAAAGTCACTAAATATTTGTTCACACTTGTAAGCTTTCATTGGTCGAAAGCATTATTTCTTAAAAAAGGAAAATTCATTTCAAGCTATACTCAAATACCCCTATGGTTAATGAAAGTTTTAGAAGAAAATGTTTGTATCTATATTTTGGTCTCTACAGGTCTTTCATATTCAAACCTGCCTTTAACATAGATATCAACAAAAAAAATTGTTGTTATTATTGAGAGTAAAATGTGCTGCATGTAGAAATGTGTGGATTTCATCTGTACACAGATCAGTTTTATACCAATTTGACTGAGCCATACATTTTTTAATAATATATAGAACACTTAATTAGTTTTGTTAAAAATATGGATATTAGATAATTGCAATTAAACCTTTATCATTTATTTTGTGAAAGTTTTGGTCTTCTCTTGGGGCACCCACTTCATTTCAAACATGGAAATTTTGAGTTAAAAGAACTTCTCATTCTTGAGATAATGCATTACAAAAACACTAGACACATACATCATTCCTTAAATGGTCTAAACGTGTTCCTTCAGGCCCTAAACAATAAGACCCATCAAAAAGGTATGCAAATAATACCTGAATTACAATAATTTTGGAAAATAAATTATAGTGATGGTTAATAAGTTGCAAAAATACACTTGCAAGTAAGAAAATAAATAAAAGTTTATTTTAATAAAATTATGTTTTATGTTAGTTCAAACACCTGATAGAGAAGATGACTCAATACCTGGGAATCCACGATTACAAAGGATGGTTTTAGGGCAGTTTAGAGAGAAAGATATGGATTCAGAAAGAGATCCTGTTAATGTGGAAAGGGAGAAGGATAGAGACGAGGATTCAGACTCTGATTATCATGTTGAAAGGAGGAAACCTCGCCTCCGCAAGGAGTAAGTTTATGAATATTTACATTTATTTAATTACATAAATGTGTATGTTATTGTAAGAGATTTTATAGTTTTAAAAATAATATTTTAACTTGATAAAGATTTAATGATTCATAATAGTTAAATTATTTTGTAAATATTTCTTATAGCCAACAAAAGTCTTCACTCTTCAAACTTAGTATCTAATTATGCTCTTCAAAAAGCATCAATATTATGATTTTATCATAATCAGTCGATAAATAAAAAGTCTAGAAAGGTTTAAGGTTTCCAGAAAGGTTTCTCAGATACTTGCAAACCAATGTAAAATTTTACTCTAAGGATTAAATACGTAAATCTTAATGACTTTCAATGAAAATAGACTATAAATTAAAATTCGCCCTGCATTTACCTATTTGTGCCCCATGTGGCGCAATCTTAGTATTGACCAAAATCTAATCATTATGTGATAAAAAAACCCTTGCAACATATAATATTTTGGAAAATTACAAGTATTAATAATAAATAAATCAATAAATTATCAATTTGTAATTCTTTCTTCAGTTGTATCAATTTTATCAATTATTCAAAATTATGTAACAGTTACAATTCAAAATATCAAATCAAAAATCAAATTCAAAACAATCTAACAATTGAAATCACTAACACTATTCGGGTATCGACACATTTACACTATTTGAACAATTATTAATATCACTTTATCAAAGTGTATATCCGTTGTTACGAATTAAAAAAAAATTGTTCATATATTTCACAAGACTTCTTTCTTAGTTATACTTCTGGTTAAAATAGGCTACCTTTCTCCGGACTACTATTCAACACTGTCTTTATTATTTTGGGTCTCGGCTAGCCTATAATGCACCTCTCGAAATTTATTTACAATGGCCGGGTAGAGCATAAATGATAAGTAATATTTATGGTTAATTTATACAATGGTAGTTCATTCAACAATGCTTAACAATGTCTTAGGTTTTAGTATTTGAGCTAAATAACAATATTATTACTTTGTTTTAAAACTAAACATTTATTTAAATTTAACCGCAATTATGATTTGCATCATAACGTTAAACATCTTTGGTAAGGAACTGACATATCTAATTTCATATGATACTCTTTCTCTCCCCCCCCCCCCCACTTTCTCTGAGAGAAACAATATGTCTTTCTTAGATGTGTTTTGTATCGGCCTAAATACTGTGTAACTATTTCGTTGATAATTAATGTATATCTTGAGTTTTAGATCCATGTATTTATTATGTTGTATGCATTAGAATACGGTGAATCTGATGGTTATAATATATTTCGTGAACATCACTTCATTGAATTTTTATCATATGTTAAATCGAGTTGTACCAGATATTTTTTAGTTTTAAAATTTCTCGCCGGGGCGCTGAACAATGGAAGGGGTATGACGCCAGTCTCTCTCTTTCGATTCTCTAATTATCTTTGTTCACCTCCCCTACTGTATATGTTTTTCCTTGGGGACAAATTGTTGAAGCTTTGATTGGCCTCCGGCTCTTCGGCTATGAGCCTATTGTGCTCCTCTTTTTCTTTGTTCACTTTAAACCGACCCCAGTGCCTTTAAAAAGCTACAGGGTGTACAGGGTGTTCTTGTCAAAATTTATGTCTGGTTGTTGTGGTCCAGAGATTCTCCTTCTTTTGGGCTTCAGGACCTTACAATCAAACAAAATGTGTACTATGGTCTCCGGTATGAGACTGCAAAGACGACAGTGAGATTTATAGTTGTCCCATCTTATTTAAGTGGCTCCAGATATGGCCATATCGGGTGATAAAGACTTCCTGTCATACTAAACCAGCACCTTTGTTAGCGCAAAATCTGGTCCCGAGAGAAGATGCTCACCCAATCTCTGGCCATGAAAATTCTCCACTTGCCATTGAATGACTAATCCTACAAGTGCATTCTGGTCGCACAAGGCAGCCACCGGCCCCTTTCTTCGTCAACAGATCCGCCCTCATTACCCTTGATCCCCCAATGCCCAGGTACCCATCCCAGGTGCACCATATTAGCATTGGATAGGACGCATAGAGTACGAAGAAAATCACATACCAATTTGGATGAGATTTCTACAGAGCTGAGGGCTTTAATTGCCGCTTGGCTATCTGAGAGAATTAGAATGTCCTTAGTTCTAAGGCCTTCTTCTAATTCTTGGTGAACACATGCTGCAATTGCACAAATCTCAGCCTGGAATATTTCTTCTTAGACTAACTTCAAAAGTTAGTCCCAAAAAAGTTAGTCAAAAGTTGCCCCAGTAGTTTACAGTATCCTCCGTATCCAGATTCCTATCCTTGATTGCCATGCCGACCAATTCCTGAGTAGCCAGATCAATCTTTGGCTGAAGAGTTTGCAAACTTTTGTTGCTTATGAGGTTAAAATCTTCCTTCTCTGTATTAATAGGAAGAAGTGACTTCCTGACACTCATGTCTGTTGGGGTTACAGTAGACGTCTCAGGATTGGTAGTCCTGGTTTCTACTGTTATGTTAGTGCAAGAACTGGAGCCCTCAGCTAAGATCACATGTTGGACCTCAGCTGTTGGTTCTCCAATCTTGCTACGTTTCTTGGTTTTTATGATTTTTTCCATAAAAATCCCACAAGTACTTGTACAGAGCTCTGCATGCCCAGGCAAGGCTAAATACTCTGAGAGGGTGCCTGGTATCTCAGAGGGCTTTACCCATTACAGACATTTAAACACACATTATTCATCTCTTTGTCATGGGTAGCTAACACCTTGAGATTAAGGATTTTATTTCAAGATTTACCCCCTTAGATCCAACGGATTCAATCTAGACTAATGTCCAGTCCAGGGCCACCACGAGCGAGGTGCAGTTCTTCACTACACAGGGTCGCATCTTATTGGTGCGATCAAATTCGTCTGTCTTGAGTACTGTACCCCTAAGATTGGGGAATGACCAGACATATAACTGAGTGATCACCTCCCCAGCCTCTCAACCCCTACTGCATATTAGATTTCCAACACTTTTTTTTTTTTACAAGTAGATTTTAGGTGTAGGAATTATGGCGACGATTTTGTACTTATTAAATATTAATATGTTTGTATCTATATTCTGATAATTTGGTACATTTCAATAAGTTTTGTTGCAGGTTTTAGAAGGAAAAAAGTATTTATCTGAACGTATTGTATGTTCTGAATTTTTTTTAAAACACATTTTATATATTTGCCTTTGATTCATTTTTATTTCAAAAACATTCAACCTGATTTAAATTAACTATTGTTTGAAATAGATTTTACAACTAATTTATTTCTAAGATGTTCAAAAAATGACCAACTGCAGCTCACTTTATATAGCTCTTCTGCATTAACTAATACTATGATTTACCATTCACACTTTTTGCAACAAAAGAATTTAAATAATAAACTTTACAAATTAGGTCAAATGAATAGTAAACCGTTTATAATGGAGTCTGATCTCATTCAAATTGGTAAGTAATAAAAATTAAAAAATCCAAGATGCGGAATCACCTTGTCCATTTCACTTACAAAGGATTTTTCTAAGTAAATATAACCTATTGTAAACCCCACTCCTAATGTCCTAATCTTTTGTCATGATGATCACCTGAATATTATAAATATATTAATTTTCTTTAGATTTTTTTTATAGTTGAATTGTTGCAACATAGTTAATAAGACAATAAAATTGTTTGAGGTTTAGATGGTTAAAATATAATATAATTTCCAACAGAAGCTACGAAGAAGATGGTAGGACTAGAGATTATTCTAGTGAGAGAGACTATAGAGGAAGGAGAGATGAGAGAGAGAAGTATAGAAAAAAACCAGACCACAGTTACAACAAATCTCCTGATTATAGGAGTGATCAGGATGAATATGACAGACATGACTTCAGAGATCGGAGGGATCGAGACAGGTATGTTACACCTCTATTAATTTGGGATTTTTATGCAGTTGGTTAAGTCAAACCACATACAAGAGTATATACTCAGATTTCCAACTGAGATATGAAAATTAATATACAATTTTTCACTGTTAGTGAATACCAATATATGTCAGGGTAGTGGGCATTTTGTCTGAATGCAATCACCATGTAGCCACATTGTGTTCACGTTTACACTGCAAGGTGAACAGTCAAATGGTGGAAGTTGCGCTGTGACCTACACTCATTTCTCTGCGATTTTACAAATAATTACAGTAATCTTTCACATTTGTAATATCATTTAAATTATATGTTAGAACAGTTAAGTTCAATACTTCTTCAACATAATTAACACGTTAACTGCCATGGTATTTTTTCACATTTTTCCTGTATTGCCGAATTTTTCCGTAGTTTGTTTTTCGGTTATAATATGTTTTTTATACTTCAGTAGGCTAGTAAACATGATTTATTTTGTGAACACACAAAAAAAAACCCCGATCTGGTTGACAGTCCTTTTTTTTAAGGGAATTTGACTGAAAAATATAGCTGTCAACCCAATTGGGTTGATGGGAAAATTTGACTTTCGGGTAAATTTCGTTACTGCTTGGTTGGCAATAGCAACGGTTCTGCGCTAAACTCGACCCTAGACCACAGTAGTAAGGTTAACAGCCTCAATTCCAGTAGAACCCCCCACCCTTCTGCTTCCTACCCCTGTTTAAGTTACAAACCAATCATTCACATCAAGTGATTCAGAGTAATTTTGAGTTATCAGTTAAGTGTTTTAGTGGTCTGTATACTTATAAATAATGAGTGACAATCTTTATAAAGACGATATAGACAGATTTTTAAATCTCCCAGTGTCAAGTGAACCTGAGCATGGGGATATAAATGATGTTGGTTGGGGAATTGACAATCTACACAGTGACGAGATGGACGATGACGACAGACTTTGCACTGACGCATATGTCATTGTCCCAAATTGTGTGCAGTGGCAGTGAAATGGAGGTTACTGAAGTAACATTATAGTACTAATGAACAAACTGAAAACGAAAATGTAATCTTGAATGAGAATTTGAATGATAACGTGCATGAAAACTTGAATGATAACTTAAATGAAAATGAAGATTACGTTGAAGAGAATAATGCTCCCTATATAAGATTGGGCAAAAGATATAGAAAACTAAAGAAAAAAAGTGAAAAAGCACAAATGAAAAAGGAAGAGGAAGAGAAGTGGCAACTTCCAGAAAATAACCAACAGATTTTTCTATTTTATGGTAGCTCTCAGTTCCATTTTAATTTACTCAGCAGAGCTAATAGATTTTTTTCTGTATATCTTAACAATGACATCCTTTAGATTATGGTAAATGAGACCAATAGAAATGCAGGTCAAGTACTACAAAATTACGCTAAATCACAGTAGTATGTAAAGGAAGTGGCATTCAACTAAAATTGAAGAGATGAAGACATTTTTGAGTCTTGTAATGTACATGGGTCTGGTTTCAATGCCCAGATTGTCAGATTACTGGTAAAAACTAATGTTGTAGAGGAACTTAGTTTTAAAACTAGTAATGAGCCAGAATCAATCCAACTGCTATTGCGGTTCTGTTACTTTAAACCCATTAGTATGGGATTAAAATGTTCAAGGTATGTGATACTACAGGTTACACTTTAAAAGTAAAAGTGTTTGTGGGAAAGGGAACTGGTATTGATGATGGCTCGTCTTTGGCAACATCTGTTGTAATAGATCTTATGAGGGACTATTTGGACCAATGACATAAGTTGTACATAGACAATTTTTACACATCTCTGGATCTGGCTAACATTCTTCTGGGTAGAAATATGCACTTAGTTGGAACTGTCATCTGGAACCGTGCATGGTTCCCTCACAAAAAGACCATTACTCCAAATCGGACCATTGAATTGGGGCAAATGAACTGTTTGGAATACCCCAACGGAGCAATCTATACTAGATGGTTGGATAATCAGGAGGTTCGTATGATGTCAACAAAACATCCTATAAGTTTTTCAGATACTGGAAAAAAAAACACAATACTGATTCAATACATCACTAGGGTGAATCAATACTGAAGCCTCTTGTAGTTGTGGAATACAACAAAGCTAAGATGGGAATAGAGTTATCTGAACAAATGTCATCGTACAGCACATCAGTAAGAAAATCAATGAGATGGTACCAAACTATAATTAAGTTATTGTATAGCAAACTACAGTCAAATTTTCCTTCCTTATAAATATTCTTAAATTGTTCAAAATCTCTGATACTATTATGTTTTTTATCTAATGGTCATATTATATAACTTTTAAACATATCAATATACATCTATACCAAGAACACCTGCGCACAGTCTCTAAGTAGATACTTATTGCTGGATTAATAACTCTGAATTACGTAAAAAGGAGTTTTAAACTATTTGGAGGAAATAGTCTTGTCTACAAACCCAATAAGAAAATTCCTCATACTATTTTTTCTTGGTTACTAAGCAGTCTTACGCTGCCTTACATATTTCAACACTTTATATTTTTAATTTATAATTGAATACATAATAAGGCCATTTCTTTAATGAACAATATACAACAGCCGCTGCATTAAGACTCTTTTTGCTGTTCAATATACGACACTGCTAACTGTAGCACTTTCCTTCCTTCTACATGACTTATTTTTTCACCTTCTTCTTTTTCATCATCGTCCATTTCTTCTTCGTCTTGAACAGCCTGAACGATTTCTCCATCGGTTAAAATCTCATTTTCAAGCTCATCATCACCCCCATAACCCATTCTTGAACATCTCACATTTGAACCTCATTTAAGAAGGTCATGTTTTCATCTGACTGAGATTCTTGTGGAATTTCATTTGTTTTGACAGCTTTTCCAATATCGGGCTAAGTTTTTCTCCATGATTTACAATTGTAGTACTTGAAACTTTTTCAAAAGATTTGGCCATTATATAAATGATGTCTTTTATATTTATGGTTTTCCAAACATCATCAAGTCGTTTGATCTCCAGTTGCATTTTGTAAAGGATTTCGGAGAAGAGTTTTCTCTTGTAATGCCTCTTAACATTTGGTGGAAAAGAAAAACATTTTACTCCACATTCCTCCTCATACTCAAGTCCTACAGGGTGGGTAGACGGATTATCTAAACACTAAAACAGCCAATAATTTTCCTCGCAAACACTTATAAAATCAACGCTATTATGTTTTTCCACCATGTTAGTCAGCGATCACTGGAATAAAATTCACATCCATTTTGAAATTTTAAATGTAGCATAACTGCTTTTTGTTTCAAAATTGATTTGCCTACGGTCGTACCTTTGAGACATTCTTGAATAAACCATAACCACAAAACATTGTCAATTATTTTATTTTGTGGTTTCTTTAATATACACAGTGTTGATAGGATTTTCTCTGACTCAATGGATTTCTAATTTCAGCACCAGTCTTTAACTGTAGTTATCCCAACACCAAGCTCATCGCTAATGAGTTTTACTGATTCATCTTTATCAAGGCTATTGTTTTTACTATTATCTTTATTGTTTTTAATTTTTGTTCCATGGGTACTACATTTTGTTTTCGCTTCATTCTACTCATTTTAGTATGTAAAATGTAGTAAAAAACAAACAAATATATATATATATATTATAAATGAATACAGTAAAATAAACAAAACACTGTAAATAAATAAATCAGTAATATACACTATTAAAATGTCTTATACCATTCACAAATACATGTACAGTAATACTATACAGTATTACTAAAGTGCACTATTTTAATATACATATTATAACAGCACGGAAGGCATGAAGAAACTAACATAAATTAGATACGAGAAACGAGAAAATATTGGTTATTCGTGGGAATGGTGGTTCTCACTATCGTAGTAAAGATAGTGAATCAATTCCTGAAACATGAGCGGTTAAACCGATTGGTGATTCAGAGGGAATCTATTGTATATCATAGCGGTTGGCCGTCTAGGTATACTCTCTTAGCTTGAGTCAAACATTTGAATTCTAATGATTAAAAACTGGTTTTCTTACCCATTTTAATTTTAAGTATTAGGGTTACCCCTCCCCCTCCTTACACGGAATCCTAAATTTACACTAAATCTGCATGTGTTTTTGGTCCACTTGAAACGTTTGACAGAGAACCTGGTTTGAATTATTTGCTTACCTTATATACAATCATTTTTGCTAGTTTTCACTACTATAATTTTGACCTGTCACTTTTTGTGTACTTGTGATGTTGCTTAATAATAATCTAATATTCTTTTCTGTTAAAATTGTATGGAACGTTTAGATCAAATTTTAAACTTGATAGTATACTTTTTTAAATTCTAGATAACACTCCCCCATTTCACAAATCAATAACCATACACTTTTCTAATTTTGTTATTTTTCCCGGTAGTTTTTGTTATTTTTCCTGGTAGTTTTTGTTATATATATATATATATATATATATATATATATATATTTAGACAATTGCAAATTTAAGTTTTTTTTCTAAAGATTTGTTAATATAACATTTATCACAGTATTCAATATAATGTAGATCAAAATTCATATCATCATAGATATTACGGAGTCTTTCAAAAGTAAGTTAAAACTTTAATTGACTAGTTTGTTTCTTTATTAACATAGAATAAAATAAAGTACATAATTTCTTTGGAATTAAACAAGGTTTAATAAAAAAAACTTAAAATGACACCAAATTCTTATTTATTAGGGTATTAAGACAGGTGTTTGAAGTGGCTGCCATTCTCTATCTGCAGAAGCAGTAGTCTACGTGTTGACATTTATCTCACATATGTTTTGACATGTGTATCTCACATATCTTCTTTCAGTTCTTCAACAGACATTGTCTTACGATTAAAAGTCTTCCTAGCCTCTAGATGTCTCCAGCGGAGCCGGTGGTTTCAAATTTACTAACAAGATTTTTGAAACTTAAAGAAACTTTTTTAACCCAACTGATACTCTGTTCACATTCATAATAACACTGAATCAATGTGATGTAAAGATATAGTCATGATAAATAACATCAATTAATTGTAAACAACTACTACAAGAATTTTCTTAGTATTAAAAAAGTTGTTTAGAAAATGTGATCTTTCTTATTTGTATATATTAATTTAATGACTTTTATTTTTAGGAGAGACCGTCCAAGGGATAGAGACAGAAGAAGAAGAAGTCCTGATTATAACTATGATTCATATTATAGAGATGATACAAGGAAACATACAAGAGAGAGAATAGATAATAGAAGAGGGGAAAGAGAAAGATATTATGAACATTTCGAAGATGATCATTTTTACAGGGAGAATAGGTGATTTGTTTTTGTAATATTGTTCTTTTATTTATATTTTTATAGATCTAAAGACTGTCCATTATAAGAAAATCTATTCCTTACACAATTTCAGAAATAGTTTATTTTTATAAATACATTTGCATAATCATCTTTAAGGACCACTTTTTAAAAAAGATATAACTATGTGATCATAACCATAGCTGACTCAAAAGTTGCCTTAACCATGCTGTAGAGTTTTTAAGTTTAACCCATCCAAAGTAACAAACTTTTTTTAAAAATCTTGTAGTATCATTTTGTTGATTGTATAAACTAGACCAAACAACAATACTTGTCTAATATGTCAGTAACCAAGAGTTTATAAACTATTTGGGAACCCACAAAGTTATAAAATATATATAATGAAGTTGAAATGTTTTTGAATAAAAATAAATGAATTCAAAATTAAGTTTTAGCCAAAATATTAAAACAATAATACATTTAATATATCTAATATAATTATAATTTTCAGAAGATACAATTATTATGTTTGAGCTGAATACTATAATAACCCTAAGCTAACAAGATCTGTGGAAAGGAAAATAGGCTTTGCACATTCTTGGAAAAGGACGCTAAAGAATTTTCATTCACAATACAGAGACTTACAAATTGATCTTTAAGCAGGAAATGTAGCAAGATGAATCTTAAATTTAAACATATTCAGAAATAAATTGGAAATCAGAGTTTAAACCAGTTACCAAAGTATAGTAAAATTTAAAAGAAGAAAAAGTCTGAATCAAAAAGTTTTTTTTTTTTATAGTAAAACTAAAATAGTATAAATTAATAACTACAAGCCCAAAAGTAATATTGACCATTTGAATTATTTCTAAATCATGCTCAAGATTGTCACTGTGGTACAGCATTTAGACAATCTCTGTGTTCCTGTGCTGCTCCAACCGGCGATGATGCACAAAGTTTCTTAATGATCTCAGCAACAGGCTCTTGTAGGTTGTTATTACTGACATACTAGGGAGCGTTGACAATTGTTCTCGTCACTTTATTCTGAAAAACTTGTATTATGCCTCTGTTGCTCTTGTTGGTACAGCCCCAAAGTGGTGCGCCATAAGTCCATATTGGTTGGAAAACTTACTTGTACGACAGTAGTTTGTGTTTTATTGACAATTCGAAATTCCTATAAGATTGGCTTCCAATAAGCCAATCCATTTTATTAAATTTGAGATTCAGCTCTTCTTTTTTCTTCTTAATGTGCTCTTTTCAACGAAGTTTTGCATCAAGAGTGGATCAACAGACGAAGCCAGTGGACCTCTCTCGCCAGTAAATCACGTTGGGAACAGCCGTCTGGCTGCACCTCAGCAAACAGCGACCACACACATAAAAGAAGAATCCAAGGATAAAATAAAGCAATAAAGCTTAAAGTTTCAAAAATGTTTTAATAATATAAATGAGCTACAATTGTTTCGCCTCATCGGTCACCATCATTCAACTTTATTTTATCCTTGAATATGGAGTTTCAACAAGAAATATATGCTATTACATTAAAATTGAAAGAAGAATTGCTAAATGGGGCACACCTCAGTTGTAATAATATTTTGAATAAAAAAAAAAAAAGAATTCTCAAGAGTAAAAAGTGATTAAATTAAATATTTTATTTAGGATACTTTTGAAATTGATACTAACTTAAAATGAACTGATTAATTATTCATAATAATTGAAAACTTTTGAACTTTGATTAGAACTTTTAAATTAATTAAAAACTATTTATTGTATTTAGTTTAGATTTTGTATGTATAGAAGAGACAGGTGTACCTTGGAAAGTGGTCCTACTTGGTATTACCTAATAATACACAAATTGGAAAACACACTAAAAACCTAAAGTTGTGAAAAGTTTCATAAACACTGTTCAATTTCTCAATCAGTAGAAAGTATCTTTTGAAATTATATATATATATATATATATATATATATATATATATATATATATATATATATATATATATATATATATTGTTAACCAAGTCTTTTTGTATGATATATTTCTTATTAAAAAAATAACTCATGGGGATTTTAGTCAATAAAAATGACATCAGTTTGTATATACATGGTAATTGCAAATTTTAATTGTGTGAATTATATTTGTTCATGTTGTTAAGGGATATAATTTTGTATGCTTCCTAGATCACGGCCTTCTAGTAGAAGTGGTTCAGATTATCGCAGAGCAGGACCTAGAGATTACCCGCCTCGAACTCCATATTTTCCTGAACCAGGTAAATCTAATTTATTTCTAAAATACTTTTACAAGACAGGAGTTGAGTTTTAAAGTTATTACGCAAGTACAGTTTCCATTAAAAATTATAAAAAATGAAAATTTAGATCTTTATATTTTGTTCAGGGTTTTGATAATAATGGAAATACAGAGTTTTATTAAAATAGGCAAAAAACAAAAATAATATAATTTTTATAATTTCTGTTTTTTCCTCCGTGTATTTATTTCTTATGGGAGAAATTCAAGTTGGGAGTGTGTAAAAAAGATAATAAACTTTTGCAGCTTTTTGTGAAGTTTTACAGAGGAAAACACAACATGACAATTGATCCAATCATAGTAGGGGCATATTCTATTTTGTCATGTTTTAGGTCTAAAATGAAAATTTATCAAGTTTTTTAAAATTGTAAATGTTATCTATAAATTGTATAAAGCAGGAATACTAACTAGCACTTTGCTATTAATAGTCACATCTACACATTCTTTATGTACTTTTCACAATTATTTATTTCACCAACTTTGTTTTTTTATTTTTTGTAAGGTAGCTTACAGACAAATGAATCTGTCAATTTTGTGTTTTGCGGGGAAGTATTGATTGATTCATAGTTATCAATTGTCGGTATTCAGAGACAGTTCTAAAAGTTCACTTTCAAACATCTTGGTTAAAACATCACCTTAAAAGTATTAATTCTATCAGAGAATGTTCTGAAGGAAGGAATTCATTGAAAACTTTTTAAAGATAATCGATCACTTGGTGATATTTTATGTTCACAGTCTATAACTTAATGATTGTCTGACTTGAAGGAAGTCAAAACTTGTTAAAATTGAGAAAAAATGGTCATTTCTAGGTAAGACTAACTGATTTTTTTTTCTTTACTTGTTGATTATTCGTCAAAAGACAAAATCTAAAATTTCTGTATCGATATTTGTTTTGAGGTTATTGTATGTAATAATGAACTTCTTTTAACAGCCCATTTAAGTAGTGGGCCTTCAAGAAAAGTTTTACAAATCGAAACATATTACTAGATAAAACAACGAACCATTACATAACTTATTAAGTAGAATGTATGTAATTAAAGAACAATTGTATACAAGTAGAATAAGCTGATATGTTTTTGCAGACATAATCAAAAATACCTTAATCTATGTACCTTAATCTAAAATACCTTTGACTATGATTTCGTAATGGGTCAACCTGGTTGATTAAAATGGGACTCACCTTGAGCTCTGTGGGGCTTTTTACCAAATATAAGAATAAGAATAGATATTAAATTGCGGTGTTTTGTGTTTTGCATTAACTATAAATATTTGTTTATTGCTTATGAACAATGTTTACATTGATTTGTTACCATCAGAGAACTTGTGTGTATCATATTGTTTTGTTGTGGTTAAATCAAGCTGGTACTTAAAATTGACAAATTTCTTAAAACAAGGAAAGACACAACTTTGTATAATTATTTGTAAGTACTGTGGACGTATTTATTAAAATATAAATATATACAATGCACCCCATTTGTATATTATATTGCTTTGTAAATATAATCAAATCTGTTGATGGTGTAATAATTATATTTCTACAATAATATTCAATTACAGCTTTAAATTTAGACCAAATAAAACATTTTTAGAATTAACATTCAGAGTTGCAGTAAACCTAATTCAAGTGAAAACACTGATCTTGTGTAGCATAAAATGTAAATCTATTGTAAAAAATGCTTTCATGGCATTGTGGTAGTAACATTATGTTCCGGTTTTACAAATAATGTAGACCACTCTTTGGTTTGGAAAATTTAACATGATAACTTCATATTCATGATTTTGTAAACAAAAACTCACCAAACAAATCAGACCAAACATTTGCAATCCTGACATTTAATTTTCTGAAATTAATACTTTAGAAGGCACAAATTTATAAAAATTGAATTTAGTAGGTTAAAAAATGGACCTTTGTGGACATTAAGAGATCTTTACGAAAAGGTGTATTGGTACAGTTTTATATATCATTTTCTTTTCCTGATGTAAGTTGACACTACAAAGCCCTATTTATTGATTTTACTTTTATTACAAAGAGAGTAATTCTGACTTTTCTTCAAATACTTTCTTTACTAGTATATAATTGTATATTTTAAGAAAGATCTAGATTGAATTACTTATTTAATTTCAGTTGTGTTACTAATATAATACTTTGATTCCAGTTGCCAATTATCAATTGCACTATTACCAGATGCAACAGTACTATGAAAACATGAGACGCAATGATCCTCAAGCCTATGCTTTGTGGTACGAACGTTACATGGCCGAGAAATATGCTACAGGAAATAATACTTATGGAAACGATAGAGCGAGTGTTCATTCAGGACGAAGTTCTGCAAACATACTTGACAGGTAAATATTAATTATAGGTTATATTGTAAGTAACCTAGTGAAAACGAGAAACACAATTTAATTGTGGTTTTGGCGAATTATCTTTCATTGTACATTGTATCAGTACTCTAGTGATTCATATGATCTTCTTTCCTATGAACATGCCTTTCAAACCAGAAATTGGGAAACTTTATTTTTACTTTCTCACATATACATGTAATTTTTGCTAATATATCTTTTTGTAGTCTCCTGAGTCCAAAAAGTGATTTTTATATTGATGTCATTTGTTTTATTTGTAGTGTTAAATAGCTCAAATGATTGGACAAATTTTAATCAAATTTTGTATGTAGGCATATTTTGGACATATTGCAGTCATTATTTTCATTTTTTCATTATTTAAATTTGTGAATTCCTATAAGAATAAAATCACAAAATTACCATTTTCTAATGATCGGCTATTACGTTTGTGACCAAATTTTGCTGAAGTGTAGACTTGTGATCAAGTGTAAGGACTCAAAAAAATTGGATCTCAAAAAATTCTATTTCTGAATAATCGGTAAAACTTTTGACCAACAACTACCGAACTGATATTTTTTAGTGATAAATAGTTGATTGATTTTGGCGATGGATGAGTGAGAAAGTTTGTACTATGTTTTTGTACTAGTAAATCTTTCGGTAAACTAGAGTGACACTCACCCGATATGAATCTGCTGTCTCATAATCTGAACTATAAATGCTGCTTCCTATTTAGGGGTGTGCGAGTCTGGAATTTTTAATAGGGAATAAGATTGTAAGACGGGAATAGAGAGCATATCTTTACAATTTTTTTTTTGATTTGCTAACAAGATAAAGACAGTTTTTCACAATAAAATCACTCTATTCCCGTTTAGTAGTGTGTCTGCCACAGCATTTTAGGATGGTTTTCTTCATTATGTAGCAAACTTCCCAAATTCTCAATCGATAATTTTACTCTTATATGATATTTTGAAATAAACAATTATTTCACTAACTGTCTCCAGTATTCTGATTTACCATTGTATTACTATACGACACCCGTAAGTAGAGACGGTAAGTGAAATAATTGTTTATTATAATCAGTATTCGGATTGGCGACAACCAAACGTTATATTTTGAATTATTTGTTGTGTATTTATATTACATATAAAAAAAATATACCACAATTCACACTCAGTAGTATAATATTTTGACAAGAAATTTATGATTTTTTTGTCAATAGTAAAGCACAAGTTTTATTTTGTTTAACAATTTTTTTCCCCAGACTGATTTTCTTTTATTAAACTAAACAGATAAATCACCACTCCCAGACTTCGAATGATTTGTATGTAATGAAATATAAAAATACTATGATTTGCAAGTATAACTTAATAATTCAATCTTATTTTCTTTAGTAATGCTCTACTTGATGTTTGTATTCCTTGTGTAAAATCAGTAATGTTCGTCCCCGCCTGTAATTATTATCTCTCCTCACCTATCCCCCGCGATCGCTGCTTTACCTGTTTTTCGCTTTCTGGATAACACCTTTATTTTTGTTATTGCGTCCCTTCAATGAATAACGTAAGGTTCTGTTATTTAATACCTTCTGTGGTATTTTTTTCTTTTTTTTAGGTTTTATAAAAGGCCCCGATGTAACCATTTTGACAACAATAATGACATGTAGTACTGGATAAACTTTTATGAGCACACAGTGGCGAACTTAAAGATTAAAATCAAACCCAATACCACAATTTAATAAAACAAACTTTTATTTCCTAATGTACATTTCAGTAACATAGTTACCATCCTCAGAGGTTGAGTATTACACAACTTGAGTGTTTGTGTAAATAAACTGAAGTTTATTATTATTAAACTTATTATAGTTTTAAGTTTAATTTTATTTCATTAGTAGATATGTAAGTTTAGATTTAGTTTATAAGCAAGACCCTCCGATGATAATAACCATGTTATCGAAATGTACATGTTTTATTTTAAAGTTTTTAGTGATTGTGGTTAGGAGCAAATTCTAATCATTATTGTGAATTTCACCACAGTGCTCAACAAGATTGTATTTCAATGTATGTGTCTTGTATTTGGCGAAAGGGACTTTTGCAACAGATTTTCAACTACAAAAATGGTTTCAAATTATATATATATATTTGGTGGAAAAATATTCTGCTCAGTGTACAGCCTACTAAATTGTGAAGGAAAAAGCAAATCCCTTGGTTACATCTCTTTCTCAAATATGAATGATGTTGTCAAGTAGAAGCTATTTTGCCATTTAATCCTTACTACTACAATTGTGTTATAATCTGTTTAATCAAGTGGGGGCACCATTAAGGCAGCTTACTTCCTTTCTTCTGGTATCTTCCTATTATAATTCATAACACATGTTAATAAAAACTTGTTTTCTCTCATGAGAAGGGTGATTATAGATAAATATCATATCCGTGTATTTCGTTTCAATTTCCAAAATAAATTACTGTTTTTTCTCATTTATTAGTTCACGTTTTATCGTATTTGTTGCAGTATTATTCCATCAGTTTGTGCCTTGTTCGGAATCCAAGCCAGGCTCGTAAAAGCAAGATCTGCTTGGAAAATCATGCCAAGTTCATAAAATGGAACTAGGCTTTGAATATTGTGTTAAGCTCGAACAATCGAGCCAGGCTCGAAAAATGGAGGGTTTGATAGTTTTGTGATTGTTGTTCATAATCCAAGCTGAAATTTCAAAGGCTTGCACATCCCTACTTCCCGTTGTAAGACCATAATTAAATTGTGTCCTCCAAAGTAGAACAAAAGGCATTTGCAAGCTTAGTCGCGAGTCATGTTACTGCACCCTGGAAATGAAAAGCAAATCTTATCAGGCCATTTGGATGTGAACTATGAGATCACATCTAATATAGTCCGCTTGTACTATGTGACTGTCATATAGATTTATAAAGGTCGCAGTGCAGTGGTCATCCCTATATATACAATACAAGTGACTTTTATCTGTTCCTGGATCTGAGAGGTTTCTTTCTAGTCTGCCAGCAATTCAACACTGATGATAATATGAAGAAAACTGTGAAGGATGTCTTAACAAGCAGAGCTTTTTACTTTGACGAGGGAGTACAAAATATTGATCCTTCATTTGATAATTGCCTAAATATTTTAGGAAACTATGTAGAGAAGTTTTGGCCTATTTTGTAAAATAAAGATTTTTGAAAATATATTTCATACAATTTGGGTTAGAGTTTAATAGCTCACATAGCCTATTATGTTTAGATATTGTATGAATAGGAGACACAGACTTACCTTGGAAAGTGGTCCTTGGTATTACATAAATAAAAAAACAATAAAACATTAAAGTTGTAAAATATTTTGTAAACACAGTACACTTTCTCAATCAGTAGAGAGAATTAAAATAAATTGTCCTTAGTACACAAATCAAAATCAAAACAATAAAACTCTAAAGTTAAAATATTTCGTAAACACTGTTCACTTTCTCAGTCAGTAGAGAGAATAAAAAGAAGAATAAATTGTTGTAAGACAGTTTATTCTTCTTTTTATTCTCTCTACTCGTTGATAAAGTGAATAGAGTTTACGAAATATTTCAAGTATTTTTTCGATCTATAGTACATATCATTGGCATCAATTTTATTAATCTTTTAATACTTACTTTCTCAGATATATTTCTCAAACCGCATTTCAATGAGTGATGTGGTGTGTTGGTAATTGATACAAAAACACGTTTTTTGCAATTCAACATTTCGGTCACTAAGAATCATTCTACCGCAATTAGTAATATACCATTGTAAAACTAATGTTCCAAACAATTAAATCATGTATTATCCATGTAAAACAATACCATGAAACGTTATAAATAATGTTTAATTAATTGGTAAAGTTTGTGTATTTCACAACGAACGAGTAACGCAACAACTGTGTAGTTGTGAAACATAAATTTACATCATTCATTGTCTATTCATATTCATGTAAAAAAATCCCATAAAACGTTATAAATAATATTTAAATAATTGGTAAAGTTTGTCTATTTCGCGGCAAACGAGTAACGCAACAACTGTGTAGTTGTGAAACACAAATTCACATCATTCTTTGTCTCATTTTCATAAGTCCATATTTCTGCCTAACAAATCTACAGTGACACTGTTCTGTACAAGGGTTCTTCATCTTTCGATCTGTGCTTTCCAAATCTTTCTAACTATTACAGTTTTTAATCTATAAAATAAAATTTAAATCAAGAAATTTAACATGTTTTTATAACCTAAAAAACACATTTTTTTCAATTTAACTTAAACCTAATGAATATTATGTATCGGAATGTGGTATATATCATTGTAAAGGTAATGTTTCAAACTTATATAATCATGTAATCGAAATTCTATACACCAAAAGGTAAAAGAATTCGATGTAGTTGGAGTGTTTTGCTAGGGAAGAACTACTTCATGGTTCTTCACAATGTAAGAAAATGTGATCGAATTGATCATGTAATTTTGGTAAATGGTAATTCTTGTCCAAATACCACAAGTTGTCAATATTGTATAGTGTTTTTCCTTCTCTTTTGAACTACGTATTCCAAATTATCCTAGCTGTCATAGTTTTTTAGATATATTACATTCTATAAAGTAATATACCAAACCGAACCAGACCAATTTTCTTTTCGGCGGTGTGGTTACGAAATTTGAATTATTGATAACTTATATTGATAATTTGTAACCAATTTCCACAAAATTAAAACGATGAAATTATGATTTTTCAGTTGGTACAACCAATGTGTTACATCATAGGCCTAATTTTAGATAAGAATTCTGACCTTGAAAATCCATATTTTGTGTCTGTGTGTCCATAATATGCATGTTTTACATGCATGGCTCGATTTATTTCTATTATTGTGAACTTATTTTGTATGTAGGGTGATTTATTTATTATAATTTGTTTATACAAGTTATAATATGTGTTATATTTTTTTTAGTGAAGTTTAAGTTTACAGTAATTTTGTTTAAGGCCTACCTAGTACAAAGGTTTAGGTTAATTTTATGATTTTTGGTATGTTTAGGTTAGGTCAAATTAAGCCTAACTTTTTAGCAAATTTCCACTTTGTCTAATAAAAATTGTATAAATTGATTTTTGTTTTTACCAACTTTTTTTATTCATAACTATATTAAAAAAGTTTTGTATATATTGAAAAAAAATTAAAATTGTTGTATGGTAAATATATGCTATTTTGTGGCATTTTGGCTTTGGTTTTTCTACAAATTTCTGATTCCTGACATATAATTCTACAATTTTAAATCTATTTTTTTTTTTCAGATACATTACACAGATATTTTTACACAGATAAATTCTATGCACCTTTCTGAGAAAAACATAACAAGTTGCATAATATATTACTATTTTTTGGTGATTTTAATTTTTTTTTTTTTCAAATTAGGCCTAACGTTTTAGCAAATATACATTTTTTATGTAAAAAAATGTTTTTTATATGAAAATTTTATAAGTTGATTTTTTGATCAACATTTATTCACAATTGCATTACAAAATTTTTGTATATCTTTAAAATAAATTAATTTGTTGTATGGTTGAAATAGCTTTTTCTGTTGAATTTTCACTTCATTTTTTAATTTCTAACATACTTAATCCAAAACCTTTAACATTTCTTTCATTACACAGATAAATTCTATGCACTTTTCTTAGAAAAATTATATATAACAAGTTGTTTTCTTCTAGGTTTATGTTTGCACTTTAGTTACAACAAAATCTCATATGTTGTTTATGATTTTATACACAAATTATAGCTAATAACAATTAAACATTACCCATTTTTGCATTTAAGAATCCTTATAAATAAACTGTCGTTAATAATAAACGTTGTGAAACTTTAAAACAATAAAATAGTGGTTATATTTACTGTTCATGTTTGTTTTTAAGTATATAAGAAATTGTATGCACCAATTATTTATTTGTTTTATTGTTTTGTTACTCAGAACACATCCAAGACTTGTTAAAGTAAAACCTTTACTACTTGCTACACCCATCTTTCATAGTTCTTTTCTTCCTAATCACAACCATCTCCTGTCATCCCAAGAGATTCCTGCATATTCTCCAATGTAAGCTATTATCTGTAACCAAATAAGAAGCTGTAATCTGTGATAAGCTAACAGCAGTAACATCTGGTAAATACATTTAGTACATCTAATGTCTGATAAGACATTTAAAGGTACGTTAGTATGATGTAGTGAAGTTTGAGATATTGAAGTGCATTCTAAACATATATTAGTAATAAAGGTAAAACTTATAATTGAAATAGTTTGTAAAATATAATTAATTCTTTCTCAAGCGATCTGCCTTATTAATAATAAAGGATAAATTTAAATTAAATTGTATCTTTGTTAAAGTTTAATAACATAAGTTATTGAGCTCCTGTATTTTCTGTTTCAATAACATAATTGATTTAAGTGCAAGAGGTGAGGACATTTATTCCATTAACATTGCCAGCTATACACGCAATCACTGGGTGTGATTTAACGTCATCCATGTTCAAAATTGGTAAAAAAATTGTTTGTAAAGTTGCATCCAAATTAAATGAACAATAACTTGTAGAGCTATCCCAATAACAATAACTTGTAGAGCTATCTCGATAAGGAGAAGGTTTAACTTTTAAAACAATTATCGCTTGTACAAAATTTGTATGATACAAAAAAGAAATTCGCAAATCTGCATAAAGATATTAAGGGTACAATTATCAGTAGCAAATCAACCTTCTGTAGAAAGCCTTCCCCCATCAAAACCTGTTTTAATGCAGCATTTGAATCATTCATATTAGCAAGCTCATATTTGGTATACTGCAGATGTTCCATCTATTAATACCTTAGATCCTAAATCATTTGGATGGAATTTAGAAAATGAAGAAATTTCGCTATTTTACTTTGAAGGGCCTACAAGCTTGGAATTACTGCAAATGTATATTTGCTGTTGTTGCGTCCGTACACCCAGGGGCGGATGCTGATGTGTACATGTGCACCAAATATAAAACATTACAACTTTTTAACAAAATAATTTAGAAATGTGAAACTTTCCAGAAAACATTTTTAAGTATCCTACAATATAGCATTTGTTAAATATTAAAATTCCAAAGTTTGTAACACACCTTTTTCATAAAATATATATATATATATATCTGGAAAATAACTAAAATTATAAACAAATCCGCTATTCTGTTTTATTTCAATCAATGTTTCTAATCAATACTATTGTTTAGTACATTAGTTAAAGATGATTCAGTAAAAATTTCAAATTAAAATACCCCTAAACAGCCGAAATATGACAAGTTAAACTTGAAATTCCATTAAATTTTGAAAATGTGAAAAATGACAACTTTCCCCATTATAAACATCTTAAGATGGGGTAAATATGGTGATGGGGTAATTTTAGGTAACTTTGAACTGAAACCTTCACAGGTCATATACTTTTGATTAAAATTGGTTTGATCCTGTCATTTCGACGCTAAAATGGGGGGGGGGTGAGCTGCAAATTATATCATTATTGATGTTAGAAAATATTTGTTTGGTAAATCTAAATTGTGTTACAATATCTCATATGTCACTTGCAGAGGGCTTGATGAAGAGGGTGATGGTCTTAAAGCAGAAGAAGAAGTTTCTCTTCGTTCTACACCTGCGTTTTATCAGGCTGCTCATATTCGAGGTATGTGGTTTATTATTAATATTTTTCCTTTTCTGATAGTATAAAGAATTTACTTTAAAATATACACTTGTAAAACTTTCACAAATTCAGATGTAAACAACCAGTTCTAGTTCAGAAGTCTCAATCCTTTGATGATGATAAACCTTGTTATTGAAATGTACATCAGAAATTTAAGGGAATAAACAAGTAATTATTCATTACTGTGAGGTGTTTAGTTATTTGTGGTTTTTTTCGTAATTTTGTGGTTAATGGAAGTTACAACTGTTATTTTATACAACTTTTTTCTTTCTTTAGGCTTCCAACTGTTCGAACGAATCCAAAACAAATTATTATTTATTTTGACATGTTAAAACCACTGAGATGAAATCTCTTATGTACTTTCCTTTGATATACTGAATTAATTCTGTAATGTTTTAGCAAATTGTGTTTATACAGGATTCTCACTACACCGTACACAAATAAGCCATTAGATGTTATATACAACATCATATGATAATATATATATATATATATATATATATATATATATATATATATCATAATTTATATTTTTGTACATTTTCAAAAATGGGAAAAGATTGGATAATTTTTATTTTGTTGGGATTATAAATACATTTTATGTAGATATATTGGTTTTTTAATAAGCTTCATAAAAACCATATATTATTAGATTTGGTCAATATTGTTTCAGTTATAAGAATATTTCTATAATTTTGAATATATAACTTTTTTTTTTCCTAAATATATTTTATGTAGTTGATTACCAAGTCTCTCATTAAGTCATTATTAAGTTAATTGAGTTTTTGTTTGAAGGCGAGTTCAACAGTCTTGGACAACTTGTAATGATACATCCTCAGGAACCCTTTGAGTATGGAGAACACAAAGCTATTGTAGATATATGCAAACTGTCAAACAGTGCTACGCTAGCAGACAATGAAGATGTCAAAGACTTCCTACAATCTCCTGGACCTTTCATCATGTATGTTAACTTTTTTTACTAGAAATATTACTATTATATTTTAAATTTCATGATTAATCTCTTTCACAAAATTAGAGGTTTGCAGATCATATAGAAGTCGGATCGAATCAGATAATTTTTTGAACCTTGGTAACCCTTCTGAGAAATCAGGTTACAATAGACCATTACCCTAGTAATTACTCAGTTAAAACATGTACCCTTTGAAATTTTTAGCCGAGCCCGAGCTTGAAAATTTTCAAGCCCTGATTTTTAAAAATTCAGCTTGATCTTTCGAGCCAGGATTGATTTTATGAGTCTGGTATAGTTTTTCAAGCAAGACTCAAACTGATAGAATGCTGCAATGAAAGGTTGATATAACTGGTACTGATAAAATGAGAAAAAACTTTCAGATTGGTAGATTCTCAATTTATTTCTTTAATTAGGCAAAAATGTAAGTGCAGTGTTAATGTTTCGTGTTCCATGATATGTAATTTCTTCTTTTTTTTTCTTTCTTAAGTGACAAATGTGCAGTGATGATGTAAAACTTGAAAAAAACGTAAAATAGCTGTTTTTAACTGAAAAAGACTAAAATCTGAACAAAATAAAAAAGTAAATACATAAATTTTTATAAATAAATATGAGCTTGACTTATGAGATAATATTAGATAGAATAAGACTCGAACACGAGATCTGACGAAAATTATGTTCACTTAATCAAGCTCATGTATCACTGAGGATGGGGACTTTGTCGTTGAAACACGTTTGATTAAGTGAACATAATTTTTTTGAGATCTTGTGTTCGAGTTTTATTGTACATAGCTTGTTAATTATATTTTATTGGTTCTTATATCGATCCTTACATGGGAAATTGTCCTCCTATTTAGAAGGATAATATAATCTATTTATGTTCCTAGTAGGATTTACATAATTAACTTAATTACAATGTTCTGTCATTTCTAGCTTAGTAAATCTAACAGTTAGCTGGTACATTTCACCATGTTATCACAGTTTAAAATGGAATGGCAAAAGATTGTGTTCAATAATGATCTAGAAAATGTCATTAGGCTAAATTCTTAACTATTATTTTTGGTATATTTATAAGATACATAACTGAATAACCATGTCTTATTTGTCCTCAGAGGTGTAACTCATAAGAACACGGTACTCCAATACTTAAAGAGGCAACTTGATACTTGTAGGCATAGTTCTGAGAAATTACTTTATGAACTGATTTGCTTAGTCATCAAATTAAATGGAGTAAGTGTAATTATTTATATAGTAGGCATACACAATCTATTTACACTATGAAATCTTCCTTGTGGAAAGGAATAATTAAAAAAATAATGTATGCAGAAAAGGGAATAATACAGGGTTACAATACCAAGAAGGGAGTGTAGTAGGAGGGGTTAGAAAATAGTTATCCATAACAAGAAAGTAAATATGTTTAATAGAGTAAACAATTTGTTTGTATTGGTAAATTGGGATATATCTAAGGTGGTTCAACTACAACTTATTACAATTACATATAGACGATATGTTAAAAAAAAAAAAAAAAAAATAGTAATCTGAAGATTTGTAAAAAATTTTGTTGTTTTATGATTATCATTGTTATTCTTCATTCATGAACGTTTGTATGAAACCACTTTCAATAGAAAAAAAAATCTTTATCCAATCTTAACCAAATATGGATCAACAATTTTCATATTGATCTCATGGAATACTTTGTGAACTACAGTAGTTGAATTGATTGACATAAACAGAAGTCAAAATTATTATTTTGAAGTACATTACATAGTTTGTAAGTTAAATTTAAAATTTTAGTCATTTTGTAGATTTCAAGCTGAATTTGTAGAGATATCATCCCAATCACTGCATCAAACTGTTTTGAGATATGGCCAAAGAATCTCAACATTAACTCAACACTATACAAATTTGATTTATTAGCCAATTTTATTGAAATTCATACGACGTTTATCTTTTAAAGCACCGAAGCTAAAGTACATCAACTTTTATCTATCTTGGTATGAAGTTCTACATATTTTGAATATATCTAGATTTTTTATTTTAAGCAAATTTTCAAAAATTTTATTTTTGAAGGTCCTGGGTTTTAATTCCATGTAAGTTAAACCAAATCCCTAAATTTGTTAAGTAAATTAACAATGATGAAATCAGTGGTTTTCCTCTGCCATCAAAAAACATACTGGCATTTTGAGAATCTTTTAAGTTGAATGACAACATAATATGATGACAGAATTGAAAAGAAATTTAAGTGTATTATAATGTTTTAAGACGGGAATTATAGTTATATCTGTCAAAAAAAATGTTATAAATACAATTGAGGGACAGAAAATTCTCACTATCTGAAAATCAACTTTAACTGTTATAATAAAATTTTGATAAAAGGTAGCAACCATTCATACAAAATGTAGTAGCCATGTTTTAGCCAACTATTAAGGTATACAAAGTTATTGATACAAAACTAAAAACAAACCTGTCCTTGTCATTAAAGGTAAATTTTTTAAAATTGGCTTTACCAATTTCAGCTAAATTTGAATGAAATATAAAGAATAATAACTAAAACAAATGTCCTAAATTATAAAATAAAAGAAAATTATTTTTTATAAGTAATTGGCAAAAAAATTAACAAACCTTTTTGTGTTTCTATGCAAATGTAATGTGACAGTATTTGAACAAATATATTATTATAAACTGTATTCCTAAATTTATAATGTCTCTGTTTCTTATAAAGACATTGCTTGATGACTGCTATTATTGTTTATAAAATTACAAATTCAAAATGTATTTTAGTTGATTGTGACTAGTTTTTAGTATTAGAATAAAACATTTCCAATAACTATAATATATTGCATTACATAGGTAGTGGACATGACCGATGTTGCTGGATTGTTGATGGATAGTTACAACAAATCTGTTGGAGATGTTGATCCATATTTACAGCAAACATCTACAGAAGTTCCAGAAACCTCGCAATTATCTCAACATCAAATCACTTGCAAGTTCAGAGAACTCTTGTTAGAAGGAAACAAAACTGAAGCATTAGGTAATCTTTCAAATCCAATTTGTGTATTAGTATATTTCATAATTGCTGAAGGAAGTAAGCAGAGTACTAATAACAAAAATTAGTTTTTACAGTTTTTATTTGTGTACTATATGCAGAATTCATAGATAGCATTACCAAAGTTATCCTGTTTATTTACTTAGCCTCATAAGTCAAAATATATATACTGAGAGTTCAAAAGGTGTTGGAATGTATGAATAACTTTTAAGATAGGAAAGATATAAAACTGAAATTTAACTTTTTTTTTTTTTTTTTAGTTTTATATATTATATGACAACATATAAGGTTTATTTACCTATCCTCTCAAAATAGGGTTGTTGGAAATAAAATCAAATATGTAAATATAAGCTCCATCAAGTGATATCTCATTTTCAAGGTCTTGTTTAAATAGTTTAATAGAAAAAACTAAAAGTTTATTTATCTTTCTCTAATAAATAATATCACTTGTCACAATGTTCAAAAAGGTAATCCACTTCAGTTTTTTAATGTAGAAAAATAATAAAGAGCCACAATATGCAGCAATATATTTACTGTATTTTGCTGACCTTTAAACAGGGAAATTAACCCTTCATTGTTATCATTTCTAGTTACAGGGTGTGTCAAAACTAAAAGTTTTACAACATGCAATTCATTATTTATGCTCATAACCACTTCTATGAAGAATGTAATTTAAATCTCACCTAAGTTATTGGTTATTTCTACAATAATTGTTCAAAAAAAGTTCATTAATATACAGTAAAGAAATTGCTCCATCTTTTTATTATGTTTCTAGAATAAAATAAGTCGATTTTTTTAACTGGTCACCATTTTTTAATCAGAGCAAAATCGGAAACTATATAGTACAGTTTATTTCTTCTAAACAAGACATCACTCATATTTTTACCATTTTACCGTAACTCGCTCCTTTGATATACAATAACAATCAAAACTTCATCAGTTTGTTGTTAAAAGAGCAATTTATCTTTCATAAATTTTGAATAAAGTTTCAAAATATTAATTCAACATTACAAATTTTTAATAGGTACCATTTTGAAAACGTACAAAATAAAGTCTAAATTATTGATATAGTAGTAAAAGGTTACATACAAAATGTGTAAACAAAATCTGGACTTAATAACTCATCCATTTCTGTACCTATAAAACACAGACAGACAAGAAATGAAACATTTTAGAACATATGTTTACTTGAACTTTTCCTTCAATTTGATGCCCTGAACCTATTTCCGAAATATTGCTAGTTCATAATGAATCACTTTATAGCCTATATATGTTTATATGATTGTGCCGAGGTTTGAAATATATATATATATATATATATATATATATATTTAAATTTGGCATAGGTTGTTTAAGCAATATCTTAAACAAGGTCAGTTTCTAATAAAATCAGCCAAATTCTGCATAATAGTGGCTATTTAAATTTTCGAAATACTTAAAATTTAACTAAATAAGGTAATAAATATGTAAATTTAAACCCTAACTACTGTAGGTGTGTGCTGGAGTTCAGAGTAAAGACCGTGTCCAACTGCTTGCATTAACCAAATTTATATAATAATAATTTTTCAAATAATATTCATAATGATTAAATAATCATAATATACACAAAAAAAAATCATTTAAGATAAACATGTAAGAAAAATTTTAATATATAAGTCTATAAACCAAGTTCATACACATGTTTCTTTTAGTGAATAATAAAGTTTCAATATGATGGTTATTTTTAAAAAAATCAATTTTTTTTTTAAATTTAAACCAGAGGGAGAGAATAGCCAACTCAAAATATCAATAAAATTATTTAACAGACAGATGCAATGCAAGTCAACTCGCAAATGTCCAACCCATTTATCTGCAGTGGTAAAAGGAAGAGCTAATAAACTGTACCTTACAGAAGATGAAATAAAGAGAAAGATTTTGCAGGAGTGTATGTAGTTGATCTGTGCCGGTTCCTCGTACATTCCATTGGTCGACCAAAGAAAAGAAGGAGACAGGCCTTAATAAAAATTTACGACCTTGACCTATTTAAATGTGGCCAAGTATCTTACAAAATTAAAACAACCAAACTAAATAGAAGTTTTGTAGTTTGCATACATTGTTCAAAATTCTTACTAGCACAATATCTTAGAATATACAATAATATATAATAAAATAATAGCAGAATCTCTTGTACAGAAAGTAAATTTTGGGGCCAATCATAACAAATTTTTCTGTTGAAAGTTCAATATTAACTATGACATTTTTTCTCACGAAGAAAACAGGTGCAGTGTCAAAGTTATAACTAATACATGACGGTTATTATTTAATTTACTAAGTATAAACATTCATTTTATATCATCAATCACAGTTTGTTATTGGATTTTCAAAATACTTATTCAAACTATAATAAATTGTATTTGCAATTTGCAATTTTATTTTATCCTTAAAGCATACATTGCTTAATATTTTTGAACTCCTTTAGCAGTTTATTGTACAATTTTAACACACCACAATGTATAGTGGAAGTACTTTGATATAATTTTAAATGATGAGAAGGAAATCTGTAATAATTGTTATTGATTAAACATGATGGAGTTATTTCCTATTTTATATTTATTTAATGAAACCATACTAAAACTTCATATATAGAGAGCCCCGACAAAGTATACAATTGAATTGCCTGAAAATAGGTATACAACTGCTCCTACTACTCAAATAGGCCATTGCCAGTTGACTGAAAAAAAAATTTTGCTTCTAATCATTGTAAAAGGTAGAAGATCGACAAAGGTAATTCCAAAAAACTTTCTAGAACAGATCAAGGTTCAACTCCGAACATCTGCTGACAAAGCACTCACGCTCAGGTGGGTGAACATTGACCTGCAGGTTCCTTCAATTTGGGGGGGGGGGAGTTTGATTTTCCAACTTTACAGAGAAGTCAACAAGTTTGCCTAACTGTTTACGCATAGTTTAAATTAAACGAGATTTCGTATAACGATTATAGAGATCCACTACCCTACATATACAAGATCTGTTAAAAAAAGACTGAACTTTCGTCATAAAATCTTTATTATAATACTTTAAACTTTACAAATGTTTGTCTCCTTCAAAGTACTCCCCCTTGCTACACAGTACTCCTATCATTATGATTTCTCTTGAATAGTTTCTATACTTTAAAAATGACATCCTTTCAAGGTGACTTTTAGTTTGGGAAATAGGAAAACGTATGCTGGAGCCATATTTTGGAGAGTACGGAGGATGGGGAAAGGTGACTGTTTCTTTATTGGCCAATGACCAGAGATAAATGACTTGGCGCATTGTCGTGGTACAACATCCAGCTCTGTTTTTCTACAGTTCAGGTCTGTTCCGTCTCAATTCTTCCTGTAAACACCATACAACTTCCATGTTGAACTCCTTGTTGACTGTCTGACCTTGTGGCACAAAGTCTTGATGAACAACTCCATGATAGTCAAAGAAAACGATGAACATCAACTTCATATTTGAGCGACTGATTGTGAAGATTGTCCTTTTGTTCAACATCATATCCCTAAACCCAAGTTTCATCACATATGATGATGGTTTTCATCAAGTTTTTGTCGCTGTTAGCACTTTGAAACAATTCTTGGCTAATTTTCATAGGGTTTTCATTTTGCTCGGTTGTGAGCAGCCGTAGCACCAGTTTTGCTGAAACGTGATGCTTGCCAAGTTTTTCAGTTAAAATTTTTGACACGAACAATGTTGATACTAACTTCTTCTGCAAATTCCCAGAGTTAAATTGATGATTTTCATAATCGCAGATCGAACAGTATCAATGTTTTCATTTTTTGTTAACATCTAGGGTCATCCCGATCATGGATCTTCATCAATCGATGATCTGCCCTATTTGAAAACCTCATTTTGTTTCCAAAGAATGCCGCTAGGTGTAACATGGGGCGTAAACTCAAACTGTACAACGTTCTGAAATGGTTTGGATTCTTATAAAACCACTCAAGTTTCAAAAATATCAAAAAAGCGAAAAAAATTGTACATGTTAAAATTTACAAGAATGGGTACAAGGTTTTGTTCAATAAAATGCTATGAGTAATTGGCATCAATTATTTCATGTCTAAGGCAGGAAATTTGGTACCAAGCAGTTAACATGTAAACCTTATTTTGTTAAAAATCAAAAATATTTTTAGTTTTAAATATTCATCTAACCTGGTAATAAAATAAAATAAATAAATTTTAAAAAAATTAATAACTTTAAAAATAAAAAAAGTTATAGCCAAAAAACAGTACATTGAAATACTATAAATCCAAAATATTTTAAAAAACTAAATCAACTTGAATAAAGCCCAAAAGGGACAATGAAATAATATGTAAAAAAAAGTTCATAATTAAAAGTAATTCTTTGTAAAATGGTGGCAAATATCATTCTTAAGACGTTTTTCTCAAATTAAAGAAAAACTAAAAAAGGTTTTAGAAAGTAAAATTAAATAAAAATAAAGTATTTTAAAGAGGACAGTTTTGTTAAGTTTAGTATAAATCATAAAAATGGTAAGTTTTCAAATTAAAAAATAAGAAATGGTAAAAAATAAGTATATTTGAAAATAAAATATGAAAATTGTATGGTTGAAATAGAATAAGAGTATAGTTTTGTAATGTAAGATCAATAGAATCATATATATTATGAAATGGGGAGGGGGGGTTATTACTAAAACAAGTTAGACGAGAAAATTAAGACCTTAGACGACGAAATAGCAAGTTCATTTCCAAAGAAATTTTATCTGAAAAAGCTATTTACCGGAACAAGTTTTCAACAGAGATGAAACAGGGTTGTTTTAGAAGAGGATGCTTTCTTGGACCTTCCTAGCAAAAGAACAAAAGTCGGCTCCAGGTTTTAAAATAGTAAAGGATCGATTAGCTATCCTATTTTGTTGCAATGCTAGTGGACACATGATAAAACTATGGTATAGTGTCCACATGTTAGTGGACACATGGATTGTTTAAAAACTGTTTCCAAGAGCTTTTAAAGGAAAGATAAAAACCACCTACCAGTTTTATAAAAACCAAATATAAAAGTGTAACAGCAGCTCTTTTCATTGAGTGGTTTAATTTTTATATAAAAGAAGTTGAACTTTATTTGAAAACAAAGTCCTTACCCTTTAAAGTTCTACTTGTTATAGACAATGAACCTGGACATCCACAGAACGTTAAATCTTTGCATCCTAATGTAGATGTGTTATTTCTGTCACCAAACATGACCGCTTTGCTTCAGCCATTGGAACAAGGCATTATTGCATCATTCAAAACCTATTATCTGCGGCGAACTTTCAGTGGATAAACACGACCGTTTGCTTCATTGGAT
Organism: Aphrophora alni; assembly: GCA_963513935.1. Classification (NCBI taxonomy): domain Eukaryota; kingdom Metazoa; phylum Arthropoda; class Insecta; order Hemiptera; family Aphrophoridae; genus Aphrophora; species Aphrophora alni. Next base: position 72,446,022 of record OY740769.1, read on the forward strand.
CAAGGCATTATCAAGTCATTCAAAGCTTATTATCTGCGACGAACTTTTAGTGGATTATTGAACAAAATGGAGAATGATAAATCATTAACAATAAGTCAATGCTGGAAAAATTATAAGATTTCTGTTATTAAGGAATCTGTTGATGAAATTAAACATTCAACAATCAATTTTTACTGGCGGAAACTATGGCAAGATGCTGTATTGAATGACATCGTTCCTACTACTGATGAATTTGTAATTGATATTGTTTCAATGGCACATGAAATTGATGGTAAAGGTTTTAACGAAATTGAAACATTAGACAATAAACAGGTCCTGCAATGTGAAAACGAAGAACTTACAGAAAAAGAACTAGAGGAGCTGATAACAGAGCCTTTATCCAGTTATCAGGAGAGGATGATGAAAATGACGAAGACTTTACACCTGATTTAAATTTAAAATCAGTAAATGAATTTTTAGTGTTAGCCCAGCAGCCAGTTTCAGAAATCAATCCTTTTGTAGAACGGTCAACTATTTCTAGACGAATTGCATTAGCGTCGTACATTGAAGTGCATAAAGAACTCACAAAAAATAAAAACAAGTTTTTTTACAAAATATGAAAATTTCATTTACAAAATCTTTTTTTGGTTAATGTAAAAATTTGTTTTAAAAAATATTTTTAAGTTCTTGGATTTAGTTAATAGTTTTTGTATTAGTGACATACCTATGATTTTATAAGTTTTTACAAGAACAAAGATTATATAGGTATACGTTGTAAATAAGAGATGTTAAATTACTTTCATCCTTCCTCTCTTAACAATATTCATACCCCAATTTTCCCATAAGGGTTTGGTTTCACTATTCATGATTTTGTTATTCGTTGTAGAATGTAAGGGACATGTAATCATAAAATTAAATCAAATCAAAATGTTCACCAAATAGTCTTAAAATTTAATCAAATCAAATTGTTCATAAAATAATTCGAAAACTTCATCAAAATCAAAATGTTTATCAAATAGTTTTAACATTTAATCAACTCAAATAAATTTACGTGTCCCTTTTTATTTTTGTTAAACCTAACCTAACTATAACTTACCATATGCTATACCTAACACACTTTCACTAAATTTGTCACTTTTAATACAGTTTAACGGTCCAAGTTGTGGTTGTTTTAAGTTAAATACTGCACTTTGAAACAATTCAAAATGATGTTATTCAAAACAGGCATCTCAAATATTTCTTTCAATCAGAAATCGATCGCCAAGAACTCTAGCGGTAAAAATTCCAAACATATGATTTATCTAATTGCCTGAGTCTAAATTATTACACACTTTCGATCAGAAAAGCATCAAATTTAAATATTTCCCGGCATTATATCATTAAGACTCACATCAAAATTAATCTAAACTATTTCATCTATCTAGGAAAATGATTCAAAATTCATAAAAAAGAATGTGCATGACCGAGTTTATATGTGAAGATCAGTATAGATCGGCCTAACATCAGAAATTAGATGCGCCTAGAACCTTCTTTTAAAGACTGTGAAAGGACGACAAGTCAATAGAGAAAACTAATAACACCATCGTATCAAGAGTAATCTGATGCATAATAAATCCCTTTTGCAAAAATTCACAATTTTGTACCAATAATTTGCTAGAAGACAAAATATAATGTTCTTTATAATTTCTAAAATTTCGAAATTCATACCATCAAAACATTTAGAAAGAAATTAAATCTTTTCATTATCCTTTAAACGAGCTGATATTGACAGCAACAGTGATTCAGAAGGGGTGGAGTGTTCAAACTTCGGAGACACCGATTAAGTGCATTATTGAAATCAAGCATTCTGAAGAAAGGCCAAGGAGAGAATAGAAGCGTTCCATCATCGGAGATTTCTTTAAATAACTTTGTTATGATTTAAAAATAATTTATTCTCAACCATGCGATAATCTGTCTTAACTCAGACAGACCGCATCGGTTGCAGTTTTTTTCCTTCCTTCTCTTCTAGCCACAAATTTTATTTTTCTATCCATGATGTCATTTGGATTTGGAATGTTCTAGAAGCTTTTTTCCCTTCTGACAGAAACAATATAAAGTGTTTGGTCTGAACATTGTTGTCAGATCTCTTTTCTATGATTCAAACAGGGTTGTCATATGGACCTTATTATTTTATTTTATATTTAAACTCTTAACCCTAAAATACTCTTATTATTAGACACACGTTCCTGACAATACTTCATAGAAATAATCTATTACATGATTAATATATCTTGCTTTGAATATCACACATATTGTATCGTATAAAGTCATCAATCCAAACTCCAATATTTCACCGATAAACCGCTGTAACAGGATATGAACCGCAAACATTTCTCGGACGCAACCGGGATTGTCTACTGACGTCACAATCAGACGATTTTTTAAAACTATATTTTGATTTAGACTTTGAAACCGATAAACACAAAAATGTGAAACATTACAATGCTGATTCAAAAATGTATAGTTTATGTATAAAATACAATCATATAGTGACTATTTTATGCAAGTGAAAATGTAATGAATTATAGCACAATTCTTTTCAACTCAAAGAAATATATCATTGGAATATAGCTCTTTTTTATTATAAATACTTTTGTTCAGAAAAATCAGTAAACATTCTATTATTCAGGAATCAAATACTTTTATAAATAACTAGACAAAATCAATCATCAATACAATGTGAAAAGAATAAAACTATACTGGACTGATTATCCTACTGTTAGGGCAAAAATACATTGACTTCACTTTAACTCCACACAATCTATTGTGCTGCAGTCAAAGTTTATACATTGAGATATTATTGATTGGTATCCATATGTCTATATATTAATATGTCTATAGAATACAAATTAGTGGCAGTGGTATCAATATTATAAATCCTTTACATAATGTTTGACTTTTTAATGATGCCATCACAGTGATACGATATATTGAAGATTGCTATGAATTAATTATTATTATGTATGTTTGCTTAGTGTTTTAACAAAAAGAGTAACAACTATATATTTCAATTCTTTATTGTTTAGATTGGGCAATGAAGAATGGTAACTGGGGGCATGCATTGTTCTTAGCTTCTAAAATGGATTCTAGAACACATAACAATGTCATGCTTCGCTTTGCTAATGGACTGCAGACTAATGATCCTTTACAGACTCTCTATCAACTTATGTCTGGGCGAGAGCCTCAAGCTGCAACGGTTAGTCAAATATAGTCACTATGATTTATTGTCTACTAAAGATAGAAAATATAGAGAAGTAGTTGTGGTCGTTAATCAGAAATAGCTTGAGATTTACAAAATATATATACCTGATTTTGTAAATATAGTTTTAACAATATAACCCTTCAAATTGTGTGCTTAATTAATTAATTGGAATAATAATTCTCTTTATTTAATTCTACACTTTTAGTGAAATTCAAATTGTTAATTTATTGTACTGTCTTATTTCAAATCAATGCAAACAATTAATACAGTTCGATTAAAATTAGTGGGGAAAAATCTTTGTTGTCATTTTTCCCCCTTGATATATCTGTGGTTCATTTTTCTAGAAAACCTTTAGTCTAGTCTAACCTACATTTTGCAATAACATATTTTCCACTTTATAATTTAGTGTTACTAGGAGTAGTGTTTATATTATTTATAAGGGTATCCAAGTGTTAAGTAGAAAATCCAATCTTGGTTACACCTCTTATTTAGACCGATTATTAATTACTTGACAATTAGCAAGGGTTTTCCTAAAATCCATAAGAGAGCTGAATCCCAGCTATTACTGCCTTCCTACCATACTCCATATATACTGTAGAATTAGATGTTTCTAATTTTTTGTGTGTGTATATTAGGAACCCACATAACAAGAAAAACTACTTTACACAATGGGTATAATTTCTTCTTTTTCTAAATTTAAAGATCAATGTATGTCTGTACCCTAATAAAAAATATATACACTTGCATTCAAAATGACTTCATAAAATATAATTATATTTAAATCAATCCATATTTCCATCTATTTATAAAATCCATTAACCAAGCCCAGTGGTTCCCAAACTTTTCTAAAGCCAGACCCCTTTTGAGGAGCATTCTGTTGATATCTTCCTCTCCATCCTAAACATTGTCCAGGCGAAAAGTTTTGTTTATAAGGTCAATCTGCTTAAAATGAAGCTCCAGTTTTTTAGCTGTGATTTGCAAAAATATACTTTTAAAAAAACTTTTTTCCAAGTGGTTAGTTTTAGAAACCAAGTCACTAATGCCTCTTATCACCTAGTAGTAAAATCTGCTGAGCGTGATTGTACTACTTAGTCTCCGCAGGGGTGCAGACTAGCTACACCTACATCCCTAGCCGTCCCCAGTCAAACTCTCATAACACATAAACTATCGTCTTTATAGTCACTTATATATAGTTCGCCTACATTCTACAATTACTTACTCTAGGTCTTCCAAATCCTCAACACCTGATGTTTCAGTTGTTGATCCTTTGAATCTAGACTCTTCACCACCAAAATTGAAACTAAATCATCTGATGCCAGTTCTAGCCAGGCAGGTAGAAAGAATAATTCAGTCCTAAACCATTTTAAATTGTAACTAATTTATTATTATTTTTTATATTTTACTACAACAAAAATATGGGTAGATATTTAAATTTAAACAGTTTAATACAAAGGAACATTAACGGCGTGAGAAGTCACTTTGAAGATCTTAAGGTTCTTATACATGATACATCCTCCTTCCTTATTTGCCGACAAGAGACTTATCTTCATCAATCTCCCTCATTTAGTTTGAGGAGGTTTTCAGTTTACCCAAATGACTATATCACTCCAGACAGAGGTAAAAGTGGAGTAGCAATATTCGTCCACAACTCCATCTGTGTTACGTCTGTGAACCTTTGGACTTCATTGCAAGCAATAGCAATAATGATTACTAGACTATATGAAATAACAATTTGCTGTTTGTACTTGCCTCCTAATTACAGGCTTGTCGAATTAGAACTAATTGACCTTATCAGACAGTTGCCTTCCCTATTTCTTTTGGTGGGAGATTTAATGTCCACCACTGTACAAGGATCCACCACTGTGGACTGTGGATCTTTAAACTTTTCCAGCCCTAAAGAATGTAGTGGTGCTCTTCGTTTAAATAGTAAAGCTCTAAGAACATTTAACCAATAACATTGAACATGTAAAAATCTTGAAAGGTATACAATTTTAAGAGCCAAAGCACCTTGAGTGTTTAAGTGCCAGAGGAGGAAAGAATCTTGTGTACTTGTCACTACAGCTTAGTTTAAAAACTTTTACTGTTTGTTAAGTATTTCTAAAATATATAAAATTCATGATAGGGTGGGTTTTGTTTTTTATAGGTTATTTTCTTACAAAATTTTACAAGGATTATTTTGTATGCCGTTTAAAATTGTATTCAATATGAACATGTATGGATACAATGTATAAACAAATATTATCTATAGGAAAATAGTGTTTCTATCTTCAATAGTTCAAATTTTCTCCAAATAGTAAATATTGTTACAAGAAATGCTTTCATATTTGTATACATTATTAAAATAAAACAAAGATTAGTTTTCTAAAATGGTCTGTCTAATATCTTTGTTTACTTACAACACAAGTAAGTGTTAAAAGTATAATGTAAGACAAGCTGTCAAGCCTGTTGATAAGATAAAAACGATCTTGACAGAGAATACATAAAGTATTTTGAATGTTTTATTTATTTGTTAACTGTAGGCCTACAACAGTTAGAATTAATAACATTATTCTATACTAAAGCATATTAGTGTAATTAAAACGAATTACTGTATTTACTTTTGCTGTAAGCAGTAGTTGTTATCTCTCTTCATATTAATAAATGTACTTGGAATAATAGTACTTAGTATTCAAACTAAGAAAGTATTGAAATTAGAACTGAAACCATTAAAATTATAAGATTCACTTACTTTTTTTAACATTTTAATTATTTTATTTGTTAAATAAAATCGTGTACTTCTCTAAATTTGTTTCGCTATATATTAATACATTCTATATGTTGGAATGTTAACTTATATTAACTGAGTCATCAGTCGTGGTTTATTTAAGTTTTAATAAAGGATGTTTTTTAATAGTTTTACAAAACAATTTAGAATGTTAGTAAATTGGAATTACTTTATTAATTACAGAAATAGTGAAAGTATAATTGAGGAGGGGGTGTAATGAAGAAAAATTGTAAAAAATGAGTTGTTATTAAAGTGATCATTTACAGTAGTTGGGATGATGAGGTTGAAATAATTTTCTTCCAGGTTTCTTCATTACAGGTTGATTATTGACTTAAATTTAAAGAAAACTTTGTATTTCAGTGTGCAGCAGACAAGAGATGGGGAGATTGGAGGCCTCATCTTGCAATGATGTTGAGTAACAGAACTTCGGACCCTGAACTGGATAGGAAAGCTATATTGTCTTTAGGGCATTCTTTAGGTAACCTATCATTATTAAAAATAAGTAATTTTATTTAAAATTATTCTTTTAAGCATGTACAAAAATCAAAACAGGGTATAAAGTGTCTTTTTGTTTTTGAGTGTATATAACTAATTATCAATGTTATATTTAGAAAGCTGGATTGAAGATGACATTGGCCAATTTTAGCCATTAGAAATATACACATAGTTAGTAATGATCATACAATTATTTGTGTGGTTTATTTAATAATAAAAGAAAATGTTTTCCAAACAGATTTTCAGTTTCAAATTCCCCCAAGTTTATTTATATTAGTGCTGAAGTTTTGTATAATTTTTACCATTTTAGTTAACATAGCTTTTGGTTAATCGAAGTTTAGGTATGCAGGATTGTACTGTATTATATACGAGATACCTGATGTAATTTGCTCAACTCCAAATTTTTTTAAGAAAAAGAAAATGCAGAATTTGGCAAATTTTGTATAAAAATTAACAGTAAAACATAGTATTCTCCCGAAGAAAGCACAGTGAATAGTGGCAACTTTTTGTTTCAAATATAAACATAGTTAATTTACATTTTCTGTTATGAAAGTAGGTAAATTTATATTTTGAAAATTTTGTTTATATTTTGAACCTAGTCCAATTGTTATATGTTTTAACACGTTCACTGCTATGCAAATTCGGCATTTTATTCCCCAATTGCTGAATTTGTATTTTTGGTATTTACAGCCTAAAATGCGTAGCAATGACTTTTTTGTAATTATTGAACCTCTCTTGGTCATAATTACTTTTTTTTTTAAGTGGACGCACATGTGCGGTCAAAGCACATAGACTTGATTTTTTCTTTTACTTTTCACAAGTGCTACAGACGCACATATGTGTCTGTATGTGCGTCTGTCATTTATTGGTGTGTTGTCTTTTGTCTTTTTTACAGATATGTACAGAATTGTTTATAACCTACTGTTTAAGGCTCTCATTTTAGTTTTTGTATCATTTAGGTGGAAAATAAAAACAGCATAGATGTAGAAAAACTTTTACTTTTTAGAGTACCAAACTATTATTTTAGTTTACTATTTCACACTCAAAAAAATGTTTTTGAATAATAAGAAAAAAATTTATTTTATTATTTAACAGTACCAAACTACTATTTTATGTTACACTTACATAAGAAAAATATTAAAATCTAAAATTAACAAAAACATTTAGTTTATTTTGCTATTTTTTTGGTTATTTTCACACAAACCAAAGTAATATTTTTATGTTACACTTACATAAGAAAAATATTTCAATCTGTATAATAACATAAAACGTTTCTACTTATTTTGTTATTTTCACAGGCAAAACTACTTAATTTTAATAATAAATACTAATACATTTTAAATAGGCATTATTTATTTCATCACTCCATAAATAATGATTAACAAATGAAAAGGCTCTATCATACAATCAATTTAATTTGAAAAATTAGGAATGTTCAGGTAAAACTAAAATGAAAAAAAAAAAACACTGATTGCTTATATAGTTTTAGAAAATAATATTTATTTGTTAAATTCTGTGAATCAACGTTCCAGGCAAGTAGTCCTGGTTGATCTGGGCAAGCTAAACAGTTGTATATTGTATCCTTTCTTTTGTTCTTGGTTTTGCAGACCCTACATTTTTTCTCGTGGTTTTTCCATTTTTTCAGTTTGGCATTTTGTAAGGAAATGGTCTTTGTTTCTTGGGCTCAAAGTTCTAATAGTAGCGTCCTTGTTTGCCAAAAGGATTTTTATGACATAAGACTAAAGCCATACAAACTAACTTTATTCTGTAGAGTACATTTGTTTGACAGCATGAAAGAGTTTAGAAGTAGCATCTGAAAGAAATACACAAACAGTTTTTTATATCAGATGAGGGTTTACCTTTCTCATGGATAGTATGGCATCATCTTTACGGTCTATACCAGACATGTATTTGTTATATTGCAAAATGAGTAGTAGTTTTGTTACTGGCCTTGTCTGTGTACACTGTCTGTAAGAACGTTTTCAACTCTGTATATATATATATATATATATATATATATATATATATATATATATATATATATATAATGGTCCTTTTATCAACCCATTTCCCCATCATTACATGATGTTCTGAGTAGTTTCACAGGGTTTCAGATGTGACTAGCTTTGCTTTTACTTCTTTGTAAGGTTTTGTCTGTTAGTTAGAAGAGTTCCTGTTGTATGTGTTAATTTTTCAAGTAAAGTCTTTGACAGGTCATGAGAGTTTAGAAATTATCCATAAATAAGGAATGCCCGTGGTGATATTTGTCTTCCATCAAGTGCAAAACAACGTTGCCAGTGTGCCATTTCCCACCTAACTTGTCTTCCTGTCCTGTGTAAACAAAACATATTTTAACTAAACCATTGGGCTTAGTGAGCGTGTACAGCTTGATACCATACTTATGGCGTTTGTTTTTGATGTTTTGTCTGAATACTAAACGTCTTCCCCACAGGACCATTGGCTCGTCCAAGCTTAATTCTTTTCCTGGCTAATATATATTTGCCTTCCATAAAGTGCAAAACAACGTTGCCAGTGTGCCATTTCCCACCTAACTTGTCTTCCTGTCCTGTGTAAACAAAACATATTTTAACTAAACCATTGGGCTTAGTGATCGTGTACAGCTTGATACCATACTTATGGCGTTTGTTTTTGATGTTTTGTCTGAATACTAAACGTCTTCCCCACAGGACCATTGGCTCGTCCAAGCTTAATTCTTTTCCTGGCTAATATATATTTGCCTTCCATAAAGTGCAAAACAACGTTGCCAGTGTGCCATTTCCCACCTAACTTGTCTTCCTGTCCTGTGTAAACAAAACATTTTTTAACTAAACCATTGGGCTTAGTGATCGTGTACAGCTTGATACCATACTTATGGCGTTTGTTTTTGATGTTTTGTCTGATTACTAAACGTCTTCCCCACAGGACCCTTGACTCGTCCAAGCTTAATTCTTTTCCTGGATAATATATATTTGCCATTTTGTTATTGAAGTAATCAATAACAAACCGGATTTTGAAAAGCCGGTCATTTGGATCTGCAGATACATTGGTAAAGTGAAAACTTTGTAATATTAGTAAAAATCTATCTAGTCATGTATTCTGAGAATACACTTTTGAACAGGGGGTCTGTTTTCCAATAATCTTTAAGTCTGTACATAATTATAGTGCCCGTATGAAGGAGAAGGTCTAGAAATAACTTCAACTCTGGTAAGGTTAGTTCTTTCCATTTGTCTGTATATGAGAATTTTGTTGTAGGTCAGGGTTGTTAAAAGAAACAACTAATGTATAATGGTTGGTCGTTGCTACAATATTATTTAGAAAATCATCATCTACCATTAAATTTAAAAAATCATTAAAGTTGATTGTCCTGTCAACGTTAAAAGTAGTTCATTTGTTTTTGTAAATAGGATGTCAATCAAATTGCTTTGGGTATACCATTTAATTTTAGAGGGGAGTGGTTTTGTTGGCCTACAAAATCTTTTTGCTTCGCCTGTATTAGGCCTAGGCTGAGGGTGAATTTCAACTGTAGTAGCATCATTTTCTTTAATGGAAATGTTCTTTTGCTTATCACTTATAGCATAATTATTTATAATAGGCCAATTTTCCTCTGAAAGTACTTCATCAATAATTATTGAGGTTGTATTGGAAATATCAAGTAAGTCATTTACTTTCATTTACGTCATAACTACCTTCGTCTGAGTCTTCATCATTACACTCATCTTGGTTAGGAATGTAGTCATTGTCTCCATCTGAGTAGATGTCTTTATCAGAATCAACATAAATTTGGTCCAGTTCACTAATTGTAATTTGATCAGATTCAAAATATTGTACTTCATTACATTTTCTCTTGCGAGATGGACCAGGTTCACCTTTATCACTCATATTAAAGTTGAAACACTAATAATTACTTCACTTCAAAACGAAAGCACGTTTTATGCAGACACTTCAAACCACACTTTAAATTTCTGGTTATATTCTTAACTTCAAAACGAAAGCACATTTTATGTAACTGAATATACTACTGACTGCACCACAACATCACAGAATCTCAATCACTAATAGCGAAACTGTTATTTACCGCCAAATATATTATAGTGCTGACTGCACATGTGCGTCGACTGCTCCAAGTCTAGTTAAGCACCAAACGCAGATGTGCACCCGTAGCAATGAATGTGTTAATACTGTTACTTAAAGGCACAAATCTTATGAATACCTAAATATTTAGGAAACTTACAATAAACTAATACAAATCTTACAAGATCTAGTATCTTTGCGAGGTATGTTTGTCTTTTTATCCCATATTAAGACTCTTACTTCAAACTTATTTTGAATTATTTTGAATATTAATTTTGGTTAATTTTTGTATGCAAAAACTATTAAATCTCTTGACTACTGATTTTTCCCTTACATTTTTGTTGACATTATTTATATAATAATTACAAGTGTTTCATTAATTCTCATCTTAAAATTGTGTGACTGATTTTACTTAACTTTACTAGCTCTTTTATTTCCTTTATTTTTTAAGTTCCTTCAAGACATGCTTTTTGTTACAATTTTTAATCTTGAATAAATAGCCTTAGTGCAATTTTCCAAAAGCATAATAAATATAAATTTCATATTATAATTTCCAAATATATTTCTCTCTAATATGTATAAGTTTTGTTTTATCAGGATCTGTTTTATATAATGCCCATTGCCCATAACTATTTTGAATTGTTCACCATTTATAATGTACAAAAATTAAAGTGAAAACTTTTGTTGTAAAACCCAACTTTTTGCATATATTTCTAGGACTATTTATTTGTCAAATAAAGCATTATGCGTGTGGTCTATAGGTTTAATAACACTTTTCATGAATATTAAATTCATTATAGTTCTACTTTAACTATTTAACTATGATTTGTTTCTTCCAACATTGTTTTAAAGATAACTTCCTAGAGCTGCTTAAAGAATTTTAGGAAAGAAGTTTTCCTTTTGCACTTTCTTAACATAAGAGGAAGGTTTAAGAATATAACCAGAAATTATAAAGTGTGGTTTGAAGTGTCTGCAAAAAGTTGAGATGACTATCTCCAATCAACAGATTATGAATAGTTTCTAAATTGCAAGGACCATTTAAGGAAGGTAACTGAAAAAACACTGAGAAGTTAATTTTAAAATGTCCACCTTTATGATTTTAAAATTTCATTAAATACGTATAACTTCAATATGATTGGAAATACAAAAATTTTAATATTAAAATAATTATAAAATTGATTATAATATCAGAAAAAAAGACAATTTAATATACGTGTTTATATTTTTAAAGAAAGTACCCTTTGTCCTCCCCCCTCTCTTCTTGGAAGCAAAAGTTTGATACAGTATTTGTTAAGTAAATTTTGTTGAACACGATTGGTGAGTCACTCTGTACACAATTTCTTTAATATTTTTTTACTTTTTAACTTAAATTTGAAATGTATTATGAAAATATGATTTTATAAAAGTAGATTAATGGATATTATATAGTAAATGGTGTACCTTTCTTCCAGGCACTCGTGGCAGAATATTCGCATGTCATTTCTGCTACCTCACAGCCCAGCTTGATTTCTCTTCCTATGCAGATAGAAGCTCTAACAAACTAGTTCTCTTAGGTTCATCACCAGACCTTCCTTTCACTCAATTCTCTTCTTGCCGTTCAATCATGTTGACAATGTGTTATGAATATGCTAAACAGTTGAGCAATAAGGACTGTTTTATTCCATCTCTCCGTATTTACAAATATTTGCTAGCTGTTAGGCTGATAGATCATAACCAGTTCACACCAGCTTTAGCCTACTTGGAAGTAATAGCTGAAGATATTATGCGTGTTCCATCTCGGCATGACCGTCCATTGGCTATGCAAGTCTTACATCTGGCAGACAAGATAAAGTTTGCTGATTCGTCATTGTCAATTGAATCAGATCCTAATGTAGATTCTGATTGGTTGGCAAGGTTAAGACATCTTGAAGAAACTAGTGTAAGTTTATTATAAGTCCTATTAAATTATTAGTTAAGTGCATTTTTTAGACAAATTATATTGAAAATACTAACAATATAGCAGCTAGGCCAATTTATTTTAATTTTTTTAATTCACACATTTTTTAAATTTAAATATTTCAAGGGGAAATGACTAATATTGTAGTAACAAATCTCCTTTCAAATTGTGCTTGTTTATTAGCTAACATTTGAAGTACATGACTGTGTATCCTCCACAGTAAGCAAATTTTTTATATGTTCTGCCTTTTCTGTCACTGCTGACTCTTTTGCTTTACCATATTTGTCAGCTCAAATGTGTTATTTTAGCCTAATTTTTAGATTATGACCCATCTCTCTCACAAATATCATCCCACAACTAAAGACACTGTGTAAATACTTCCGTCTTCATGTTTTTTTATTTTATGAATAACACACTATCCAATGCTTTTAACTGTTTTATAATACTGTGTACTCCATATTTCCTAAATACGTTGCTTATCCTAAATATATGAATATTATATTTATGTTCTCAGCTCTATTGGTCATGTGGTATCATTTTTATATTCAAATGAAATAATTTTCCAGGTAGATTTAACAGAAATATAGATGTTAAAATTCTCCAAACCACACATTTAATGTTATGTATCTGCTTGATCTTTACTTGAAATATCAAATCATAAAATCTGAAATTTGAAATTTTTTTAAATGAACATGTATTTTAAAATTTTATTCATATATATTATACACATTTTTGTACCAATCTTTCCTTCTAATAGAAATAATAAAACCGAACATTGATGTTAAATTAAACTAAAATCGAAGTCAATTTCCGGCTTCTGTACCATTTATGAGAAATACTATTTGGACATAATTTAAATTCAGATTGTCGAGCTACACACAATCAACTATTGCAGTTCATTGTAAGACCTATAACTTAAAAGTTGTTCACAAAATAGTATTTTAAGCTCTCATCGTTTTGAAATTTGCAAACCAATTTCTTTAGTTAGGATTTCTGTAATATAAATTAGCTATTATAAATGTGTATGTGCTAGTACACTTAACAATGTTTTCCATCATTTCAATTGTTTGCTTTTAACTTTAAGTTATAAATATTATATTTTCACAGTAAATACAGTACTAATATGATATATATTTGATTTAGGAATCCAATTATGTATCATCAAATCTTAGCCATGGTATCTCAACTTCAACTGTATCAGAAACAGATTTCTATAGTAATGAAGACAGTTCAGCACAGGTAATATATTATTTACTTTGTGTCATGTAACACTTTAATTAATTAATTACAAGGTATGCCAAAAGTATGAAGCAAGTGGACTCTATGTAAAGATGTACAACTACAAGACTTCTTAGAGCCGATTTATAAACACAAATGAAGCAAAGTTTATCAAAGAAAGCTTCATTGTTTGGCCAACCAAGCACTTAAGTTAAATAATTATGAGTAACTTGTGAGACTAGCAAGGATGGAATTTTTAGCATGAGAAAATTATTATAAGCTCGGTTGAAAACCACAGTAGCAGTCCATTCAACATAGTATTAGTTCCAACCAAACTGTGAAAGATTTTGATTTAAAATATGAACAACTAAGATTCCTGACAGATCCAAGCCAATCTGAACTAAATGGAGGATCTTTTTATTTGATTACGTTATATAAATAGAAAAACTACTGCAATTAAGGATAAAATTGATGTTAAAGTTTTCACGGATATATTGGCCTGTCTTTTTTAATTCTCCTAATAATGGGTGTATTATTGAAATTAATAATATTTTATTGTATTAAAACTTCATTTGCTCCCAACAACAAATTTCTTAACTTTTAAAAATATTACACTTTTTTTTATTATACCTAGTAATTGAATTAACTACAATGTACTCCAATATCATTTTCCAAGCCTCTCGATCCTCCCAGTCTCCTTCCTCAAGACCTCTTACTACCATCTCATGACAATTCCTCACTCTCCAAATCAGTATAGCTTGCCCTATACCATCCCACCACCCTTCCTGATATTTTCCAAAACAACATATTTTTTGGGATTTCATGTTCTTCCATTCTCTTAACTTGCACGAATCATATAAGCTGATCTGAACTCACATAGTCCATATGCAATGTGCATAATCTCTAATTCAACTATTTGGAATCTCTCTGGCCTGCTCTTATTTGCTTACCTCCAACATTTCCATGTTTCTCAGCTTTCTCATCCATTTTTCACACTTCAGATCCATATGATGCTATGGGTTCATTATGACATTGTATATTCTGGTATTGCTGATTTCGTTATCTAGATTACATTTCCCAGCGAAATTCTATATTACACTAAAGTATTTGTACAGTTGACCTGTAAATAATTGCAGACTTTCTTGAACTCCGCAATACACATATACTTAGTTTTTTGTATCGTCAGTTCTAAGCCCCATTTCTCATACTCATAATTTCCTAGCCATGTATTCCAATTTATCATAATCTTGGGCTAAAACAATCTGATTGCTCACAAAATTTTAAAGAGTATAACATTGTATATTTTGATAAGAGAAACACAGTATTTTGATATTTATTTCTTCACTGCTTCAAGACTTCTTCCCAAAAGATTTTAGACAGTTTTGTTAATAAACAGCACTCTTAGTGTAATCCTTTTGTCACCTAAAATCTATTGTCATTGATTATTCTATTACCTATTTTTATACAATATTTACAATGTTAATGTATAACTTTTTGACAGCTCAAATTGATATTAATGTTAATATGAGTGCTTCCCATAAGTAGACTATAGGTACTCTCTGTTGTATACCTTTTTCAGATCAACATAAATCACATGCACATCTTGATTCAGTACAACTTCCTTTTCATTCTTCATGCAAAACGAACTGTCTATCATTGACCTCTTTGCTTAAAATTAGCCGTTTTCTACTTACATACTCTTGTATTCATTTTTTACTTTCTTTTAAGTATGCTAACATGCATTTTACTAATTGTGCTGGTTACAGACATTCCTTGTAATTGTCACACTTGTTTCACTTATTATAATTATTGTTATTATATTCACTTATTGTTTTATATTATACCTTATTTATAATTATAATATATCAGTTCAAATTTTTTACAATTTTATTTTTGATAATTTATTAAATATACAAATGTGAGCTTAAAATTTACAAAATAATAAATGCATGTCATGTATCCACTTATACTGTAAGTTACGCATAAGTATTTTATTTGGTCTTAACTTAATAAGGATGATATTTTCTTATACAACAGGATATGAAGCTGTTCAACGAATTTTCAAAAAACACTAATCATTTTTACAATATTCAAAAGTTGTTGATGAAGTTTATAAAATTTTAACATTTCTGATAATTTTTATTTTAACTAACATTCTGTAATTGTATTTGTAATAATTCATATTGAATAAAAAACAAGCATATTGTGGCAAAGCCATTTACCTGGTGTAAATTTGATGACTAGGTAAATTTAACAATATAAATTATTAGCAGTTTTTGAATTATACCAATAATAATTTTATGCATTTATGTTTCCATACAAAAATGATGGTAATAATTTCATCAATGTAAAACTTGTATGGTTTATGTAATAACGTTGTACATATCAAAAATTCTATGGAGTAGAAATTATTTTAAGTTAATTTCTTGAATCATATATTTCAAAATTTGCTTTACACTTTTGTTTTCATTTTAAATACCAGCTAATTTAAATGAGAACAAAATTATAAAACTTGACTTGGAATAAAAGTTGATTTGAATATATGTTACAGGCACCTTTGCTATCCACTGAGAATACACAGCAAAACCATTATGAAAATCAACAAATGTGGGGAAATTCACAACTAGCCCAGCTTGGTCAAGAAGTGTCTCAAGTCCCAGGTAGGTTATGTAAGTGAATGCAAGAATAGATGCACATAATAGATTGACTAATGACTTATAGTTAATGTGTGGACTTTCGTGCTTGTATGAAACATTTTATTTACTAGATAGACCAAAAGTCAATATCCATTGAATGAGTGTGGAATTTCTGTAAGGGGAAACTCAAGTTAAAATGTGAAACGAGTATTCACGTTACAAAAAAGAGCGGTGAGACTTGTGGCTGGCCTAACACATAGAGAAAGTTGATAAGAAGCTTTTAAGGAGCTGTCAATACTGACTTTCCCAAGTATGTATATCTTTGAAGTAATTATATACTACAAATTTAAATATATGCCCACTGTCGAAAGACAAGTGCGTGGGCATAACACTAGGAAAAGAAATGACCATCAACAGAAGCTATACAGACTTGAAAAGTTAAAAAAGCTGCAAAGTCAAGCTGGTGTTATCCTTATGAACAAACTCCCCAACAAATTAATACAAATTCCCGAAGAAGAAAAACATTCAAAAACAGCTTAAGAAAGTTATTACTTTCAGGGTCCTTTTATTTGGTAGAGGAGCTTCTCAGCCACGAATGGGGATTAAAAATAACTAGGAATTCTATAGAAAAGATAAGAAGTAATATTGTTGCAGGTATTCAGGATTGTCAGAATTTGTTATGTTTGTATTTGTTTTACTGTGAGTAGTTTAATATTGCCTGCATTTGTTGTTATTTGGTAGCTTGAGATTAATGTTGACAGGTGTGGGAAAACCTTTCTGTCAATAGTTTATTGCTATATGGGTATAATTGCAATCATCTATCTGTAATATAATTTATGTAATCAATTGTTATTTATTATGTTTCCCTTTTTTGTAATTTTATAATTTAGACTGATACTTGTTTTGTTATTTTGTATATAATCTTGTTACTGACTTGTCTATACAAATATTATTTGTCAAAAAACTAATAAAGAATAATAATAATAAAACTAACATTTTGGTTATCTAAACTAACATTCATATTCAAACTGTCTTCCCTCTGAATTCTTGAATCTACTTATTGTTGGTTGCTTTATCTTTCATAAATAACATCTTGGAGGAAAATGTCCTTAGGCATCGAATTTAATGATCTAGGTATTTTTCTTTGTAGACCTGTCATCCAATTACAGTAGAACCCCTCTAATCCGCCCTCGGGTGGTCCGTTACTCCGGTTAATGCGACCGTGCTCGAGCTCGCGATATTGTGCCGACTTGCCGATGACTCACGGCCCGTCTGGCGCCATTCTTTCCGGTTTGTTATCGCTTTCCCGCTTCAGTGCTGTGTCATCTCTCGTGAAAAATTAAACACTACAAAGCTTTTTTACAGATTCCCCTCTGTCAAGTCTTTTGACACATTTAACCGCGTCTGAAACGAAACCAACACACGCTTCCGTATTCCCGTTTTCGTAACTCGCTCATTTTTATTTACTGTATATGCTGTACGTAGATCATAACCAGTCAAAGACAAGAAGAAAACTGAAAAGAAATGTTATATTTTCCATAATGTATACTAAATTGATTCGTGGAAAAAAAGCGGCCCATCAAACGTTTTTGCCTTTGTATGTCTGCTATACCGACGGGTGCCAATGCCGCGGTATTTTTATGCCGCCGACAATGGGATACCGCTATCGACAAAGTCGTTTGACTCGCCGCTGCTTTGGTTCCGCGGAGTTTTTACGCCGTCGACAATGGGATACCGCTATCGACAAAGTCGTTTGACTCGCCGCCGCTTTGGTGTTTCAATTACAATTTATTTTCGGAAACTCTCATCCAACCAGTACACTACGATATAGGCCGGTTAACAGAAGTTCTACTGTACTTGCAAAGTTAACTCCCGATCCTCCCAATTAATGATCAGGTATCAGGTATCATCCTGTTAATTATAGACTTTATTATATAGACTTTTAAAAGTTTATATATCACTTATTTCACTTTAAAAAAATCTGTTTATATAATATGTAATAAATATTGACTTTTTTCGGATAATCCGACCTTTTTTACGTTCCGACCATGCCCCCAGTCCCGAAGGTGACGGATTAGAGGGGTTCTACTGTACTTAGCTATTTATGACTTCATTAACACTTGAAGGTTTCCAAAATTAACTAAATCCATTTGGTGTTTCCAAATGTTAGAATCAATAGAAGATAAAATAAAGAATATAACTATTTCTTATTTTACATATACATTCCGTTGGCTAAAACCTCTAGAACCACTTAAAATTGTTATATATGGATGCATCACTGGTCTCACATTTACAAACCCAGTAAAATTAAAATGTGCGAACCTGGTTTTTTTTAATTCAAGCGAGCTGCTTCAGGTAAATTCAGCCAAGGTTAAGCTTTTACTGAGCTCGGCCTTTTTACTAGCTTGAGCTTTATTTTCAATCGAGGTCTAGCTTCAAGTGAGTCTTTATTGAGGTCTCGCTTCAATCCAACCTTTATAAAGGTCTAGCTTATAAAATTTTCATATAAAAAATATAATTTGTTTATGAAATTTGTTAAAAGTTAGTCTTAATTTGAAAAAATCACCAAAAATAGTAATATTATGGAAAACACAGTTTCTTATTATCATTTTTCTAGAAAAGTGCATAAAATTTACCTGTGTAATGTAAAAAATTTGGAGTTAATATGTCAGGAATCAATAATTCTTAAAAAAACCGAAGTGAAAATGCCACATAAAAGCTTATATTTACATGCAACAACATTGTAAATTTTTTTAGAGATATAGACAAGTATTTGTATTACATTTGTACATAAATGTTGGTAAAAACAAAAATCAATTTATAAAATTGTCATTAGACAAAATTCATTTTTACATGAAAAATGAAAATTTCCTAAGAAGTTAGCCACCTTTGTCATAGATAGGCCTGAAACAATATCACTCATAAAAATAATAAACTCTAGAAACAATAATACACATATTACTTGTATGAACAAATTATAATAAATAAATCACTACATAATTAAATAAGTTCACAATAACAGAAATAAATGGAGCTCATACACGGAAGACTATTGACTATGCACACATTATGGACACAAAACTTGGCAAGACAACGGAATTTCAAGTTCACAATACTTATTTAAAATTAGGCCTATGATGTAATGGGTTCTATCAACTGAAAGATCTAAATTTTATCTTCTTAATAGTGTGCAGAACGGTTACAAAATATCAGTGTAAGTAATCGATATTACACATTTTGTAACCGCTCAGTTTTATAAAATCACCTAATTATATTTAGTTATTTTGTAAATAATAAGTAACTTGCATAGACTGGGAATTACCCTAACTTTAAACAAAATTTGAATTAAATCAAAATAATGTCTCTTGAATGTAATTAATTATATAATGTGTTACTAAATCGCACAATGAAAACATAATGGGTACACACACGTATAATTTCGAATAAAGGTTTCTTTGTAGCTTCAAAAGTGTAAAATTACTAATATAACATTTTTAATAATTTAAAATTAATAATCTGTGTTATGAAAACCTTTGATTGTTTAGCCACATTTGCTGTGTGAAAAGTAGAAAACCTAATCCTGTCTCGTAGTGTATATAGAGTCAAAAACATCCGCCCACCAGGAAATATCATCGGATAACATTGTTGATCGTTTCCTTGAGATCCAAAGAATACAACATTCATAAACAGTACATTATTTAAAGTCTTACACATTATAAAAAATTCCTCATATAGCTTATGGTAATGTAAATGTTTGTAATCTTATGGTTTTAGAAAGGCTACAATTATTACCAGTTAAAATAAAAACTGTGCAAAGATCAGAGACAAATGCCAAATGGACATCATTCCAAAATATTTTCAACTCAGGGGGAGGGAGCTCGTGGTTCCATATTCAATATTAAAAATGTATTATTTCATCAATTTTTCTCCTTACTATTTAACCTCCAAAACAGTACGTAAAAATGCAGGAATATTCAAGTTGTTGTTAAATAAAACTGTTTTCCATGTTTTTCCCAGTAATTCTCAATAAAAACATAACCTACTCGTTTTTCTAATCTACATATTTTTTTTTTAAATATGTTAAAAATCAAAGATTTTGACTGAAAACCAACTTCTAAATTGGGCGTTTGTTTGTAGATTTTAATTTTACATGTAAATTAAAATTCTTTTAAATTATACAATTCTTTTTATGAATGATATAAAATAATATGATTTTGGCAACAATATTTTCTAATCCATAGAACCATTGTTTATTTCTATTAATAAATTAGATACAGTAGAACCCCTCTTAACCGGTCTAGTCGGGACTGACACCCGGGCCGGTTGCCCGTTTGGCCGGTTAATCAGAGGTTCCCCTGAGAGGTTGCCCATCAAACGTTTTTGTGGGTGTATACCGACGGGTGCCAATGCTGCGGTGTTTTTACGGCGCCGAGTATGGGATACCGCTATCGACAAAGTCGTTTGATATCGCCGCCACTTTGGTGCCGCGGTGTTTTTACTTCGCCGACAATGGGATACCGCTATCGACAAAGTCGTTTGATATCGCCGCCGCGGTGTTTATACGCCGCCGACAATGGGATACCGCTATCCACAAAGTCATTTGATATCGCCACCGCTTTGGTGTTTCAATTACAATTTATTTTCGGAAACTCTCATCCAACCAGTACACTACGATATAGGCCGGTTAATCCGAGGCCGGTTAACAGAGGTTCTACTGTATTCTCATAATTGCCACAACTGAGTTGCATCATAAACTGATACCGAAGGATAAGCTTCAAATATGCATAGTTACAAATTTCAATGAAATTGTATTGTTTGGTTGAGGGCTATGATCAACTTTTTTTATTTAATCATTTCTCTGTACAAAGGTATGATAAAGTAATTTAATAGAACTAACATAACTTTGTGTCACTATTGTAGGGGTTGTAATGGAACAGAACATGATACAGCAACCCCAAGACAATCCTAGCTTAGACTATTGGGCTAATAACAACATGGCTTGGTCTAATAATATAGTTCCACCTGTAGTTGAAGAAGAACAACATCAACAACAGTCTAACTTTGGTACAGATCTCGAACCCACACCTCAGATCTCTGTTAAACCTGGCTTTGGTTACTATGCTAGTACTGAAGAAAATTCGCAATCTCAAGTGAGTACAATTACATAATAAACATGTTGTTCAATATTTGTACATTTTACAGTTTTTCTTTCATTTGGGTCATTGACTATGAGATTGTTGACACAATTTAGTAGGTAATGTCTAGGTAATTTAAGAGAAAAATTAAATAAAGCTGAAAATTTCATATGCACGGCTAGATGTACTGTATAATCTCAGTTGTTATTATTTTTATTATAATCTTAATCTTTATTATCTGGCTTGCTATCTATAATTCATGAATAAGCTCAAGCAAGATCCGATAATAAAAATCAGGTTACACTAAACTTGTACTGGTAAGATTTAATCTGATTAGCAACATTCGATGCTATTGAGTAGACTATGTTGTTACAGGCATGTATGATGTCTGAGAATGTGAGTCGTGAGTAATCATTAGTGGTGGTGGGGCAGCTACCAGTATCGACGAACGACACATAGGTGCTTTCGCATTATGTACTCTAATCTTAAATTTTAAATAAATGTTTTTTGCATATAGTTTTTGACATATTTTCATTTTATGCTATGATAATATGTGGTTATATTTGTTACTTGTAAACATAGCCTTCACTTTAATAAATTAAAAATATTATCCAACATCTTCACTATTATCTGGCTTGTCACTACAGCACATGTGGCTGGTAAACAAAGGTTCTACTAAAACCATATTGAGCCATCCAACATAACGTACTTATTCTAAACTTTATAACATGTTTCCTAAATACATAACTTCCCTTATTCACATTTGATAATTTAACTTATTTAAAAATATCTGTATAAAGTGAAAATTTAGTATACTTTCAACCCTTATAGAACATTCTAGTTCGACTCGCTTATTGAAACTGCATGGCATTACAGCCATTATTCAAAATGTACGTGTGGTTTTTTTGCCCGTTTTAAATAGAATTGTAAGTGTATTATCACTATAGTGTCCAAGGTAGAGAGATGATTGTGGAATTATTGTTAATAACGTAGTTTAAAAATAAATCAAGTGTTCTGAGGTGTGGAAGTTGTCAACTCATTGAAAATTATAATGGTTAGTATAAATACTAAATAGTATTACCAGAACAACTTCTAGGTCATACTGTGGAAATATTTTTAAAGATTTAATTTGAGATGATATAAAAGAACTCGAAGAAGGCATCAAACAAAAGAAAATTATGATGTTGGTAGGTGTAGAAATGAAGTAGAATGATCATTTGGCAAAAATCGTTATATTATCCGTTTGTAAAATAAATTTTAAAATACGATTTCATTTCAAGTTTTGTTTAAGCAGTACGATATTTAGAAATAGTTTATACGATTTACACTATTGACCAAAGGTACTTGGTAGAACTCCATTTTAATGAAAAAACAAACACAATATTTAGTAAATTCTACAATTTTATTAAGTCTTGCCGACCATGGTTTCGCCAGCAACGGTATTTACAAGGCAGCTTAACAAAGACTAAGGAAGATATTGAAAACTGACATATAATATTACAAAAAGAAGAACAGTTACTTAGCTAAGGGAGGAGGGAGGGAGAAGAAGGGCGCGGGAAACATGTGGTCATAAGGAAGATAATGGTTTTAACAAAGGTGAGTTTGACAAAAATTCTACCTGATCATTAAGTAGGGAAAAAAATCATTATTTTCATATATTGAAGAAAAAAAACATTTTTTAAAAACTCATTTAGTGTCTGATTTTTTCAATAATGTTAAGTTTGAGATTCTTCACGTCAATGCAAAAAATAGGAAATTAAATTCATTAGAAATGTTAGAGATTTGGAGAATATATTGTAAAGACTCCAAACTGGTACTCAATGATCAGGTAGAATTTTTGTCAAACTCACCTTTGTTAAAACCATTATCTTCCTTATGACCACATGTTTCCCGCGCCCTTCTACTCTTTCCCCCTCCCTTAGCTAAGTAACTTTTCTTCTTTTTGTATGATTATATGACAGTTTCAATATCTTCCTTAAGCTGCCTTGTAAATGCCGTTGCTGGCGAAATCATGGTCAGCAAGACTCAATAAAATTGTAGAATTTACTAAATATTGTATTTGTTTTTTTTCATTAGAAATAGAAATAGAAATTATTCAGTTTATCTACAAATCAGGGAAACCACAGAATTAACCAAAACACCCGATTTTGCTATCTAATTTTTAAAAAACTCAGATTTTTATCTTGGGTTATAACATTTGTGCCTCAAAACCTCTGCTTGTAATGTCCCAAGAATACATGGGCATCTAGAATCAACTTAATTTTTTTTTTCATTATTTTGAGGAATGGACTTTATAATGTTTATTGTGGTAAGTGCTATAGGGGGTGTGTCGTAATTACAAGTATGGCACACATATTTGTTCATTTCAATTGACTTTAAAACAGTCAATTGAAATAAATTAAAAATTAAACTAGCCTAAAAATCAAACTTTTTTGAAAACTAATTCCTTTTTATTACAACCATTTATAAAATCCCCTGACTAACCTTTAATTTTTTAAATGTTTATATTTTCCCTGAAAGATCTCAAATATCCCTAATTATTGTTTCAAGCCTCTATTAGACATTTTGTATTAAATTTAATAATATAATCTTACTTTGTATTATTATTATTATTTTTTTAATTAGATTTGTTAACTGTTCCCAGATCTTGTTAACATTAACACTTTGAAGCCTAAGCCCGAGTATAGGTCGGGCAGTACGACAGCGCTCGCCGCCGAAGCCCGAGTATACATCGGGCTGCGCTAAATAATTCTATACGATCGCGATGTCAGCATATAATCGGGTTTCGGCACTTTTGCTTAGCTAATTGGTTATTTATCTTTGCATGTCTTTGATTTTCGAATAGTCTGTGCTGTTGATATGGACTAAATATAAATATTATAAAGCTGATGCTAGGCAACGTAACACGTCTACGAGGAACGTAGCAGACGTTTGTTTATTTCAAAGTTAGTGACTGAGTAATCAAGATTCGTTATGTTTGTTTGTTGTTTTTCTTGAATACTAAATACTTTTTGAGTTATGGTGAACCAAGAATGTTCAATACCCCTTTGTGTACCTGAATGTTTCAAACTGTATCATACAAAGGCCAATTATGTTTAGTGAAGTGCTGTGTAGCTATTTTTGTTTGTGTGTGTATTTTACCCTTTTCCAAGACTAAGGAGTGTTGACTGTGAGTAAAATATCTATTTACATGTATATATATTTAAAAAGGTAATTTCTTTAGGTTTCAATGATATATAATAAGTCATATATGATAAATATAACAAATACCACAATTTTTTAAAAAACATGTCCAAAACCCCCAGGCACAGTAGGAAAGCAGCGTGTTAGAGAGTTAGGCTTCAAAGTGTTAACAAAAAAGATCAACTACAATCCAATCAAGAGTGTACACTTAAGTAGATTATTTTTAATTTTGTAGATTAGCAAATCGTTGTTGTAACATAAATATATTATACAAATATCTGTGGTGTGTTTATTTCTTTGTCAATGCTTACGTTTGGAGCAGAAGGAAACAAAACCTCCAGATCCTGTAAGTATGTGTTGTAAATGTAATGAGCTTCTTCAATCATCTTGTCATTCATATTTTGCTTCAGATCATCCAAATAACAATTTTCAAGAGACATCTCCACAGCATAGTTATTGTCGATCTTATATCCAACAAATTCAAACACGCTCTGATAAACTGTCATTTCAAGGACATAATTACAATAAAACTAATTCCAGATCATTTAGTTACGAACATAATCGTAATGTGTCAAATGATCTACAGTTTAAGAAACGTTCATTAGCTGTTGTATCGTTTATGAAGAGTAGACCCGTTGGGATAGGAGATGCATGGCAGCAAGGGAAGTTGCTTGAAAGTCTACGTCATAGTTTTTTCGGAAAACGGAGAGTGAACATTGTTAAACCTAAACTAGTGTTCGGTGGAACTTACCCTATCGACATGCCTGTAGGGTATAGAACTAAAGCTATATCTACATTTGATATTGATTTGCCTGTATCAAGAACTGAAAATAAATTTTGAAGTGTTATGTAGTGTATAAACTGTAGTAGCAATAATGTAGAATGTAATTTGTTGAAGGTATACACTAGTGTTTAGTTAATTTTCTAATTAAGCACCATGTTGTATATTTAATTTATTGTAGTGTATTAATAAATAAAGAAACATTTATTTTCTTTAGAGGATATCATTTTTGTAGGTTTCTTTTTATGATCTAGTTATTTCATTTGCTATTTATTATTTGTTATTTGCAATTTTCATTTGTTATATAATTGTACCAATTCTAGCTCATCACAACCATTGAATTTATATTTAAGAAGAAGGACAATAGTATACGATAATGTGAGGCTCAATATGTGGGTTAAACTATTGTAGTTTGCTAGGTTTAGTTATAGAATGTGCTAGTGTTGGAGATGTCTGACCATGTAATTAGGCTTGGTGTCTTTGAAGTTACTAGCAGTGGGCCGTTAGATGGTAGCACTAGAGCCTCTAATTTCTTTAGTATGTAAAATCAATGCCACAACTCAAAACTAAATTTTTTTTCTCCCCTTTTTTCCTCTCTTAAAAAAGGTCAAGTTTAGGAAAAAATATGTGTAATATAAGTTCATTTTTCTTTATTGTATTTCTTGGGATCAAATATTTCAATATTTTGTTTTGTGTATATATTGGCACATATGTTTAATTTGTTAATCTGCCTTATGAACTCAAACTGTGTATTGGTATAATTAATAGCTGAATTAATTGATTTTAATTGAAAAAGCAATGGGGCTTAGAGCCTATTGTGCAACTGACTCTTGAGAAAGACTAGGTTAGTTCATTAGTTCCCTCAATTAGTTTCAATAATCCGCCAATCAGGTTGATCATGCTGGACTCCAAACAACTTCAGCCTCCTACCTGCTAGAGTTATGCAATTGACAATTACTTGGTTGGCGGTTTCATTCTCTAACTCTCATAGTCTGTACAGATGTACCCCAGCATAAGTTACTATCCTTTGTAAGTGCATTCTATGACCACAGTGCCCTGTTAAAAGACCTGTGAGCTGTCCCTGCTCAAACCCACGTAACTCCACTGTACCTAGCAGATAGGACATCTTTCATAAATATTTTGCTTTGAGTGTGCCCTACTAGACCTTTCCATCTCTTCTAGTGTTTTTAGGTAATCTACCTGTTGATGACCACTCTGAGCTGGCACATCAAGATCCCTAACATCAGTTTATGTCTAATAAATTTCATTGTGGATTCTTCCTAAGCCAGCTTGTCAGTTTTCGTAATTGTTACCTCAATACCCTTGCGTTCCGGAACACAGTGTATATTAACCAGGTTTATCTTATGATTTTCAAGGGATTCCAAAACCAGTTAGGATTTTACAATTGGATTTATAAGTACATACTTTAATGTAAATGTAAGTCCTGGTTTTATTGTAGCCCTACCTCAGATTTTTCTGTACACAACTTTGATTCCAAGCACCTTAGACTGAAATATGGTGGCATATTGGCCTGTGGGCATCAAGAACTTCACCTTAGGTCTCAGCCCATATACACCAGCACCAGTTCCCTCCAAAATTCGGGGAAAACTCTGTGTGTACCATAGTCCTGTTTTAATTACCTCTAAGTCTGCTTCCCCATCCACCTTGATGGGTTTAGCAAACAAGTAATTAGAGACTCTCCTACTAAAGCCTATTTGTAGGATTGGGTTGCTGATAATATCCGTAATTCTAGCTTACGCCAATGTTAAGGTTTTCCATAAATCATAGATAATAAGACTGCCTTATGAGCCTCCGTTATATTGAAAATATCCAACAGTGGAAACACCAAAAAGATCTCCATATAGATGCTGTGGATATTGTGATCATGACCTGTTATGCATAAGTAGACCAGCTTTTGTACGTTAGTCATGGTTTGTATAGTCTTGGTTTTTGCAGCACCGTAATAGATCAGGGGTTTTATGATTGCAGTATATATGAATCATAATAGCTGGTCTCAGTCCACATATTTCTCACAGACCTTCTAACCGACATTAAGGATTAGAAGTTGTGAGGGTTCTAGGTTATTTTTGTGTCCAGGACAGCCCTTCGATGATTCCTGAATAGGCTCACCAGAAAGTCTTAATACTTCCCAAGCTCAGGGTAATTCTCTTTTATGTGAATGGAACAGCACTGCTTTCCTGGGTTAACCCTAAGGTATATCAGATACAGCACCAATTTTTGACTAGTCCTATTTCTATTCTTGATACAAGACTATGAAATGCACTTTCACAACCTATTGCAATTGGTAGGTATTTTTATGTTGGTGCAGTGGTATGTTTGTCCCTCGCACATAAACATCTACCACCTTATAGAACACCTTAAAGATAAAAAAGTCAGATTGATCAATATGCTTAACTTTGACATATGATATCCATCCATATTTAGGGATAATGTGCTGTTCTCCATTCTTGTGGTACATACCTGATTAATATTTACTAGTTATCAAGATGCAAGCTTATCTGTAGGCATAGTGAATCAAGAACTTCAAATAGTTAATATCATCTAATTCATAGCCTGATACGAACAATTTTAAAAAAATAGGTTCTTATTTGTTTTTCTAAGTTCACAATTACGTTTTGTCTAAATCTAACAGACGAAATTATTGGTGTATTTACCTGGTACGTAACATTTAAACCCAGAGCTATGAAATGAAACCAATTTTAATATAGTTTAGGAAGATCAATTGTGAAAATATGATAGGACAGTAGGATAGAACATACAAAAAAGAGAAGGGAGGACAGAGAAATGTTCTTATATGTTGTATCCTACTGTCCTATCATATTTTCACAATTGATCTTCCTAAATAATTCTATCACTTGAAATCCTCAGTATATTATTTTTTTTTTAATGTTTAAATATTTAAACATAATATTAAGTTAACACTTTAGGTCTCACTTTTTTTCGCACTATTGTTTAAACTTAATACTTGTAATACATTTTGGACAAGTATGTTAACCAGCAAAATTGATTAATATGGTAGTTTAAATCTCATTATGCTTGTGATTTTTTAAATAATTAAATTTTAATTCTGTATGTAGTGATACCATATCTACTCTTCATTGAATTATAACAGTTATTTAAAAAAAAAAAAAAAAAAAATTTGTCCCTGACGTTCAACATTTAAATCCATAGACTAAACTTGAGTTAGTAAATAAATTCTATAGGTTGGAAAAATTCATGGTCTTCATAATGACAGTTAATCAACCTAATGTTCAGTTTGGGTATTTTATTCAATTAACAGAAAACCATAAATTTTGTACTAAATATGTGTCTATTAACAATCTTTTGCAAAAATACTTTCCTCCAGGTCAGTACTCAGAGGTATATGCTGTAAATTATAAACTTTATGAAGAATATTAGAATCCTTTTTTTTAAGCTAATAATCTGATTCTGTGTATATTTTCCATGTATACTTTTGTTGCAATTACTCTATTCAGCTATGTCAGTTTTTGCATTGGTCTAATGAGTGTGTGAGTTTAGTTTAAAATTAGTTATATTTACTCATTATCGTGGTATCGACTGACACACACAGTTTGTATTCATATTTAGTGAGATGTTATCCAAAATATTGTGTAATTACAGTATTCAAATGGTTTTAAACATTGCCAATTCAATTTTTCAAATTTATCTGAGAATTATTTCCTAAATTCCATTCTATTATGGTGCTATTGTGTAGATTTAAAAGGTTTACTCTCACTGCAGAAACTGTTGAGGCAGTTTTATTAAAACTCAAGAATGTGATGATAGATTCCAGTGTTAGATTTTTATTATTAAAAGTTCAGTTTCCCATCATCATCAAAAGAAAATGCATGAAATCAATAAAAAACAACAACAATTTTTAAACCAAAGTACTTAAACAACATTTTGAAACAGAAAAACAAATTTCTTCAACCAATGAACTCTATCATTTGTTCTTTTTATGAACCTTAACACAGCTTTGTTATTTGGGAATAATAACTCACAAATTTGAGAAATAATAGATTAGGTAAATAAAATTTACCATGGACATCCATCCATGCAGACATAGTAATTTAATTCAGTTTTTTGAGGTTATTTAATCAATTCACAACTGCTTTTGATGCAACTCACTACCTTATCCTTTAAAGCATAAACAAAAATTCATAAATAGTTTTTATTTAATTTTCTGAACTATGAACCTGTGTGAGCCAGATGAAAAAAACAATTTAACAGTTACTAGTCGATAGAGTTTATGATAGAAAATTAGAAATATAAAAAATTCAAAATACAACACTTGATTATAACTTGGCTTAATAGCGACTAAAGAAACTGACTTAAGAATGGTTGCATTATGATGTATTAAATTTGAATTCAACAATATTTTTACAGTACTGCTATTAATATACCGTCACACTAGTATGTACAAACTTAATGTATAAGTAGGCTAGTGGTGTTGTTAACTGCGGATATGAATATACTTTGTGCAGATAATGGCACCAAGCCCTGTCAAGTCTCCGCAGAAACCAAAGCCTAACCATAGATCAAATAAAAACAATGTCCAACATAGTGGCTCTGGATGGTTTGGAGGAATTTGGGATAAACTTGCGTTGAGGCCTAAGAACCAGATGAAACTCCCTGACGATAAAAACCCATCTGTAAGTACATTTATTATATCTTAGTATCAAATTCTGTTCTTTTTTAATTGAATACACTAATTATAAACATATACAGTAGACTCCCTTCCAGGAATTATAAACCGTCCACCTTCCAGAAATTTACTATCACAAAACCGAGACATACAACGAACTACCGTTCCCACAAATAACCAAAATTCAATCGTCACTCTTATCTTTTTAATTTACATCAGTTACTTCCTGGCTTGAAAATAACATTTTAGGCAATGAAGAAATCGTTCGGGCTGTTATTAATGAAATGTAAGAGAAAGAAGAAATCAACGATGAAAAAATAAGTTGTGCAGAGGTAAGGAAAGCGCTAAAGTTAGCAGCAACTTATATTGAAGGAAAAAGAGGTAACTGCAGTTGATAAAATGTTCATAAAAAAATGGCGCGACTGTGCATTTAAGAAAAAATTGAACACCAAAATTGAATCACTAATTTTTTTAAATAAAGTTTTTAATTGTATGTATCCTTCCTATTATTTTGTTAATAGTTTGATTTTAGTTCATACATTTTTTAATAGAAGTTTATATACTTTTGTTCATTCAGTAATAGACTGCTCAGTCAAAATCGATTAGTTTTGTATTTGTTTAGAATCGATAAATCTGTGAAAGTGTTTTATTTTGAAACTTATTCTATAATCTTTGAATGTCATGGGAGTAAATAACAATTAAAACTTTTGATCTGGGTGAGTTATTGCTTTGTTATACAATTTAACTTGTCATTTTTTTAACTAATATATTTTAAGTAGATATATTCATATTTTTTACCTTTAAAAATTTAGAGCTTATAAAAGAGTAGTTAAGCCATTTTTGTTTTAATCGACCTTTTTGTTATCTGAGCAGGAGTCTGATCCCGCGAGGATCGGAAGAGAGAGAGCCTACTGTATCACACACATAATTATACATATGTAGTGAATTTAAATAAATTTTTCAGTTAAAAAGAACACAGTGAAATATATTTATTTTAACATAAATTATTTATTTATTTTCTTAAAGATTTCGGTAGATTCATGTGAAAAATTTTTTTAAATACCACATTTCGAGAATATGAATTAACCCTTGTTATTGAGTTACAGACAAATATGTTTAAAATCTGTTCCCTATGTTAGAAACTAAGACTAGTTTACTAAAAGGTAAAGAACCCAGCGCTATAATACTAGGTCTGATAAATAAATATTTTTAAAAACTATGGTAATGATTTAATAGAATTAGGAAGGTCAGTAACCATTTATATTAGAGTAGAAACAATAGTATTGGTAGCCTATCAACATTTCAGAAAAAAATTGTTTGGAACACTAAAATTTAATAGGAAACTGATAAATTCATAAAAGTAACAGTGTATACTTTTGAAAAATTACTAGAATCACCTAAATAAATATAAACACCTACTTACTTTTTTAAAGTGTTAACTAACTTGAAATTGATAATCGATAACATGAGATGAAATGGGATAATTAAATAAAAATGAAGCTGTAGGGTTTAAGTAATAACTTATGGAATCAAGAGATTGAAGTACATTTGTATGTATGTGAAGTATTGTATAGATGTTTAATTAAAATTAGCCTATATGAATGTTAAAGCCTGAACAAACTAATAAAAATATAGCCTACTAAATTTAATATATATTAAAATGCTTTTATGTGCCAGCCATCTCGCTTCATTCATTTAAAAATTATAATGGGTACTGAAAGAAGGGGAAATTCAAACTTTTTGTTAGACAACTAGAAGTAATAAATTTTATAGAATACAAAATAGTTATTAACTATTGCAATTAATAATTTAAAAGCAAAGTAAGTAAAAACCTGAAAATTGAATAAACTTTGGATGGTGCATTAAAACATTTTCAAAGAAATATGTGGAAATAGACCATAAAGTATCAAATTTGAAAATGGAATAATTTTTCCCGAGTTATAAGCAATTGACCACTTTATAGTTACAACAGGATCAAGTTTAAATAGTGAAAGAGTAAAATTAGAATCAGAAATGGAAGTAATAGCAAAATTTATAGTTAAACTAATTCATAAAATTAATTAATATATAAAGATTATATTAATAGGCAAGCACAAAAGTTGTCCTCCTTTTTTCTCAGCTTCATTGTAGGAGAAATTCGCGCATACCGTTAGAAAGATAGTGTCCTGTAGATGAGCAGAAACCCATTATAATTTACATCAGCCCTCAGGGCTACGCCCCACAGGCCTTCAAAGTTTCAATGTTAATCTTATGGAAGAATGGTAATTGATTGAATCATTATATTTTGACAGCTGTTGTCATAACAAATGCTAGTAAAACATGAAGAACAGATGTTTCAGAAATATGAAATGGCAATAGGGAACGTGTAACCGAAGAATTATCCTTTGTAACCTAGAAAATGTTTATATCAACAAAATATATTTCAAGTAAAGTTTTAAACGAAGTGTTAAGTGGTATTTGTTTTTTTATATATAGTGCCTATTTAATGACGATGTAAAGTCGAAATAAGTGTTTTTAACTGTGAGAGATTCGGACAGCGCGTCTCAACATGAAAGTATTAAACATTAGATAAACTTTCCTCTAGCATATTCAAATGCAAAAACCAAATCATGTTTTTAACCTATTTCATTATGTTCATTTGTTGTGTACCTACATTTCATTATTTTGCAATATTTGTTTTATATCAGTTGCGC
Source organism: Aphrophora alni (assembly GCA_963513935.1). NCBI lineage: Eukaryota > Metazoa > Arthropoda > Insecta > Hemiptera > Aphrophoridae > Aphrophora > Aphrophora alni. Next base: position 72,478,820 of record OY740769.1, read on the forward strand.
TAGGTCTAATTTGAATGAATTTGTTATTAAAATGCCTTTAAGACGCACTTTAACGGGTCGTGTAGCAAGACATCGAGATAGAGTGCGACATTGTACAATTAGTCATAATATAAATAATATAGATAATAATATGAGGGATGAATTTAAATCTGCTTTAAGAATGTTTTCATCTAATTTTGATAGTTTTGATATTGGACTTATGAGTTTAAAGTGTAATTTTTGTAATGCTAAACATTTCCAATCAGAAGTTACCCAACGTGATACGTCATTCACTTCATGCTGTCATAAAAGCAAAATTTTTTACTCTCTTTAACTCAAAATGCATTTTTCAAAGCACTTTATGACGGTCTCAATTCTGTTGATCAGAATATCGAAAAAGATCATTGAATTTTTTTTAAAACATTCGTAATTACAATTCATCGTTTGCAATGGTCAGCTCTGAGGTGAAAATCGCTGACACAACGTCACGTGGTGTGTACCATTTTAAAATTCATGACACATTCTACCACAGAGCGGGTCCAATGACTTCGTTAAATGCACCAGTTTATGCACAGATATTTCTATGACGTAAACACCGCTGTAGATTACAGATTTAGTAAGCAATCAAATAATACATGTAAATCCTTATGTGCACTCCTTCAATACAATAAGAGATCACTGCAATATTCCTGGAAATCAAAGTAAAGAGATTTGTTTGGTCATTAAAGTACATCGTGATTTAGATATCCATCGATACAATGATGCAGTTCAAACTGTATTTGCTGTATAACTGTATAGCTGTCATTTTCAGTACTGTTGATGGTGAACCACCCTTTGAACGACATGATTGTGTTTTCAAAAGTAAATGGTACAGTACGTAATGTCTCTGTTTTGGATTCATCGCTTGATCCATTAGCTTATCCGATATTATTTCCAAATGGAGATACTGGGTAGCATGTTAATATGTCACACAAGTGTGTCCTCTTCGAGAGCGCCTAAAACTAAAGTTACCATGCTACAATATGCATGCTACAGACTTTCAGTTCGACATGACTTTAGTCTCTTACACCACAGAAATTATTTTTGCAATGGATAGTTGATATGTATGTGCATATAGAAGGCACCAGATTCCATTTTATTCGGCAAAACCAATCACCTTTACGATCAGAGATATATAACAATTTAACAGGTTTTTTTGGAATTGAACCCCGGTGGCGGTGATGATAATACTGTGGGCCGAAGAGTTATTTTACCATCTTCATTTAATGGGTCTCCAAGAAATATGTTTAAAAACTATTTTTATGCAATGACAATTGTTCAAGTTCATGGCAAACCTTCTTTATTCATTACGATGACTTGTAATCCACAATGGCCTGAAATTACTCGACGAACTGTGGAAACAGCAAATTATCGCCCCGAAATTATTGTGCGTGTATTTAACGCTAAATTAAAAGAGCTAATTTCATCAATCGTGCAGAAAGACATTTTCGGTAAAGTGAAAGCATTAATATATACAATAGAATTTCAAAAACAACACTTGCCTCATGTGCACATTTTGCTCACTTTGGAAGAGAATGACAGAATTGTTGGTGCAACTGACATTGATAAAGTTGTGTGTGCAGAACTTCCAAACATTGACACACAACCAAAGTTGCGTGATTTTGCTATAAAACATATGATGCATGGTCCATGCGGCCAGTTAAATACAAATTCTGTTTGCATGAGAGATGGAAAATGCTCCAAAGATTTTTCAAAGGAATTCAATGAATCCACACGTGAATCTTTGAATGGGTTTCCTATGTACAGAAAACGTGACAATGGTGATAGTGCAGAAATCAGGGGATCTTCACTTGATAACAGATACGTTGTACCATATAATCCATAATTACTTGTAAAGTTTAACTGCCACTTAAATGTCGAAGTTTGTACCACTATTCGAAGTGTGAAATATGTTTACAAAGGTTTTGATAGTGCAACTGTAGAAGTAGGAAATGCATCAAGCGTAACTCCCCAAAATATACAGATTGATGAATTAACAGACTTTTTGAATGGTCGATATATCGGTTCAACAGAAGCTATGTGGCGCATTAACGAAATTCCTATGCATTTTCAATCTCATGTCATTTAAGACTTGATATACACTTGCCTCGACAACAAAATATATATTTTAGACCGGGGCAAGAACGCCAAACAGCTGAAAATAATAAACAAACAAAGTTGTTGGGTTTTTTTTGAATTGAACCAAAATGATTTATCAGCCAATGATTTCAAATACACCGAGATTCCATGCACTACATTTGGGTGGATGCTCAAAAAAAGTGGAAGAAAAAAATTATAGGAGGGCATAAAGTTATCTCACGCATGTATTCGATATTCCCTAAAGATATAGAGTTATTTCATTTACGAATTCAAAAGAATACAAAAGTTACATGTTAAAGGCTCAACATCATTTGAAGATGTCAGGACATACAATGGAATTGTACATAATACTTTTGTTGAAGTGTATCATGCTCGCGACATAGCTTCAAATGGCAATGAGTGGAGAGAGTGTTTAAGTGAAGTGAAAGATTTCCATTCGCAAAAAAATTGTGTAATCTGTTTGGCTTCATTTGTGCTTTGAATGTGTTAGCATTGTGGAATGAATTCAAATATTTTCTTAGTGAAGATTTTTTTAAGAGATCATGATGAAGGTGAATTATTTAACCGTGCGCTTTTAGAAATTCAAAAAATTTTTACTACACATAATATGTCATGTGAATCACTTGGGTTGCCAGTTCTGACATATTTGCCTCAAGGTGATACAATAGATTTGTTTGACCCACATGATGAATTTTTACTGTTTAGTGAACTTTACACTACTGCAATCACTGAGCAGCGTAATTTAATAGATTTACTTATTCTCGAAGTAGAACATCACGACACTGGGACAAATGTGTTTTGTTTAACAGCTGTTGCAGGAGATGGCAAAACATTCACTCAAAAAGCCATCATTCATAGAGTACATTCACTTAATCTTCGTTGCATTGTAACTGCATTCAGTGGTATTGCTTCAACTCTACTTATTGGAGGTTGAACTTTGCATAATGTGTTGCCTATTCCGATTTTAGATACTGAAGTAGCTAATGTTACTCCTAACATTCATGGGCGCTTCATTAATGAAACGTTGCTAAATCTCATTGTCGAAATTTCTATGTGTCCACTTCAAACACTAAAAATAAACTATTTAGAGGTAAAACATTACTTTTATGTGGTGATTTTCAGCAAATCTTACCTGTTGTTCCACATGCTTCATGTGCAACTTTAATTGAAAACTGTGTTACAAGTTGGAATTTATTTCTTACGTTCCACCATCTAACTTTAACACAAAATATGAGAGCATTGCCAGAAGAAATAGATTTTGTAGAATTCCTTAAAAAAGAATTAGTTAGTGATGAATTCAAAATAATTGACGATATTTTCGGAAACGTTGCTGAAAACATTTTATCAGAACGCATATTGGATTCTGTAGTCTTAGCACCAAAAATGATTCTTGCTCCGTGATCAACAATGATGTGCTAAACCGTATAGCTGGTGAACAGAAAATATATTTAAGTTACGATAAAATAATTACTGATGATGTTACTGAATTCAATAACTATCCAATTGTGTTTTTAAATTCTTTAAATGTCAGTGGTTTGCAACCACATAAGTTAGCATTGAAACTGAACGCCATTGTTCTACTATCAAAAATTTGAATATTTCAAAATCATTAGTTAATGGTACAAGAATGCAAGTTCGAGCTATGCATCGAACTGCAATTGATTGCGTTGTTTTAACCGGAACTGCATGCGATGAATGAATTTTGATTCCGCAAATAAATTTGACTCATTCAGGTACTATTTTACCATTTGATTTCCAAAGAACTGAGTTTCCAATAATTCATGCATTTGCTATGACAATAAATAAGTCACAGGGTCAAACTTTCATAAAGTTCGAATTTTGTTGCAGCAACCAGTTTTCACACATGGACAACTCTATGTTGCCACAAGTCGTACGTTCTTTCAGTGGATTAACATTTTATATTTCTGAACACAGAGGTCAAGGGCATTTGGCCAAAGATGAAAGAGTGTTCACAATAAATATTGTGTTTACTGAAATTTTAAATTTCTAATACAATTTGCTTAGTACAACATTTAAATCATTCAAGTTGATTTGTTTATAAAAATGTCACATACTGGTTTTTTTTTTAACTTTACCAATATAAGTGATTTCATATACATATTATATCTAATAAAGTGAAAATAAACAAGCAATAATCATTTTGTTTTAATTACATTAGAATCTCTGTTAACCCGTCTTGGATCAACCGGTCCTCGGATTACGCGGCCTATTTCGTAGTGTACTGGTTCGATGAGAGTTTCCGAAAATAAATTGTAATTGAAACACCAAAGCGGCGGCGAGTCAAACGACTTTGTCGATAGCGGTATCCCATTGTCAGCGGCGTAAAAACACTGCTGCATTGGCACCCGTCGGTATAGCAGACATACACCGCCAAAAACGTTTGATGGGCTGCTTTTTTCCACAAAATTGAAGCGTGTATTGGTTTCATTTAAGACGCGGTTAATTGTGTTAAAAAGACTTGACAGAGGAGAATCTGTATAAAAGCTTTGTGGCGAGTTTAACGGGAACCTTGGATTAACCAGCCAAACGAGCAACCGGCTCGGATGTCAGTCCCGACTAGACCGGTTAAGAGGGGTTCCACTGTAATTTTAAAACTGTTTAGTGACAAAATAAATATACAAATATTGTATAACAGTAATATGTAATAAGGGCAATAAAATAAATTTAAAAATTAATAAACAAAAAATATATTTTTTAACTAATTGGGTTCAGATAAACCGAATTTTTGGTCGAATTTCGACCACTGGACGATCTCTAATTCATATAAATTGATATACTAAGACTGGAAAATGAAGATAGTAAAAATAATAGTAAATATAAATGATATTATTGTGTAGCTTAGAAGCTATTGGACTTTTATTTTGATTAAGTACTGAAATTTGAGAAGGCTGTTTGACTTATATTTGAATAAAATAACTTGATTTTTGAACATTGAAACCGTAAATTGTAAGAAGATCCAAGTCAGAAATTAAAACTAATCAAATTATTGATTGAGGATATCTATTTATTACTCGGCCATCTTTAATTCAGTTTAAGCTATTTTTTGTATATGAAAATTAATATATGACTTTTTGAGAGTATAAATCAACTCTTGTTATCAAGTGTAAAACTAGAACATAGAAGAGAAAACACTAAAGCTGGGTTTACACTATATAGCTGGAGAACTATATAGCAGAGCTAAATGTAGTTCTGCTTCAAGTTCAAAAAGCGTCTTTGAAAATCTAGTATGTAGCTGTGCTATATAGCAGAATTTCACAGCTATATAACAGAAAACGAGCTATCCAATGTTTTCTGTAAACATCGAAGGAAATGCGGTTACATCTAGTCCAGCTATATATAGCTCGGCTAGATGTGCATTTTTGTTTGTAGCTGAGCTAGATGTAGTTCCCCCTCTCTAGACACTCCTACTCATTTGTGGTCAGGGGTACGTACAGTGACTGTCTCTTGTCCACGTGTTTACTTACGATGTGTTGTGCAATACTATAGAGAATATGTTAAGTGAATTTGAGTGGAGTAGGGATAGTGTTACAAAGTTATTTGAGCTGTTTAGAGACTATCCCGTACTTTGGGATGCTAGAAATCCTTAATACAAACTTAGAAACAAAAAGCAAGACGCTTGGAATGAGATTCCATTAGCAATGGAGTTAGATAGAAGTGAAGTGGAAATGAAATTGAGGTGCCTGATTGGACAAAAACCAGAGGAATTCAAAGAAAGCTAAAAATGGTTCTGGAGCAGGTGCAGAAGATCCAAAATGGCCATATCTTCACATGTTCCACCTTTTGAAAGATAAGTTGTAAACCAAGAGGATACTGTGAAGCCGGAGCCTCAAGTGATAGCACACAAAATAGCCTGGTGAGTGAATTTTAATTATTTACAGTGTTTGCCGTAAAGTAAGTGTCCAATCTGCAAGAAACTATTTTTTAAAGTTGTGCTAAAAAACTGAATGAAGAGTTGTTTCTTTTTATAAAATTATATTCTTAAGTTGTTTTTTATTTTGAGGGATGCATTAGTTTTTTCACCTGTCCACGTATTAAGTACAATTATTGATATTTTGTATGGGATTCACTGTACTGTATTGACTTGAGTATGTTATGGTAATATGTATTTTTAAGACTTTTTTTTTTTTTTTTTTTATAGGACTCTGACTGTGTTTTTTTAAATTTCCTTATAAATTAAGAACTCTAAGTTATACTATCATTAAATTAGGCTAAATAACCCATAACTGCAGTAATTTGTTTGATAGTTAATATTTCCTCACATTAATACATAGGGACAAAAATTAAGTACACATTTATCATTACAACATATATTAGAATTAAATAGTTCAATTTCATAATCAGAAGTGGAAATAATGCATGATCATTCGAACTAAGTATATAGTTTACAAGATGCCAATCCCTCGCATTTGATTGCAATGGTCTGGTAGAGTGCAGCCTTAAGTACATTCATTTTGCCATGGCACGGATCCTTCACTACTAGTAAAGTAGTGTGGGAGTTTTTCTCTTATATCAGAAACCATCACTGATGGTTTTTTGTAACACGTGTAAGGCATAGTAATGTTTCTGTGGACATTCCCTCGACTCACCACTGTCTTGGTACAAGCTCATATGTTTCAACATTTTCAAAGTCAAACATGCCTGATGGTGTGTATGTGAAATTTGATGAATCATTTTTCCTTAAAAAATTGTGCAGATGTGTTGCAACCAGTACAACCTTTTCGGGTTCCAGTAAAATTGGTTTTTGTAAAATCCGAAACACACATGATAAGATACCAAAATCATTTTCAACAACTCGCCTACTTCTTGATAAGTGATAGTTGTATGCTCGTTTCTTTGACCCCTATTCGTGTGTACCTCCAAACGGTTTCATTATCCACGGTTTTAAAGGGAATGCGACATCTGCAAGCAGAACAAACGGTACAAGATATTGACCGCCACAGAGGTAACGTGGTTTTGGTGTGTCAAGTCTTGACTTTTCCATCAACTACTTAAATGTAGTGTGCTCAAACATGCCTCCATCTGACAACCGGCTTTGAAAACCAACTGCTACGTAGATGAAACGGTAATCTGCACGACAATTGCAAACAACACAATACCTTGTAATTAAAAAAGTCACTCCCACTGTTCATGGTAGCCTGAATCATTACATGTTTTTCATTCATACTTCCTATCCCATGTGAAAAATTCCATTATCTTCATCATTTAAGTCATTTTAGATCATGTAAAAAAATAACAAACATGTGTATTTAAATGCAGTTATATATTATAAATTTGAGGAAATGTTCTCAGCCTGGAATTCATAAGAGCTCTTATAAAGGTGTGCCATTTAGCCTATACACATACTACATTTCGAAATACTAAAAAACATACAAAATATATCATTTCATTAGTTTTAAAATGATTTTTCAAGATTCTCTTGGAAACTATAAGTAGAAAGATGATTTTGAAATGTCTGCAGGTGTAACTTTATAGTCTGCTCTACTAAAATTTACTTTGGTAATTCACTTTTCAGGATCTGGAAGAGGAAGCATCAGCAATTGACATGAAACTGTCTGATGCATTAGTATCGGCAGAAAATATGCACCATTGAAACTTCCACAAAAAAACCTGAAACAAAGAAAAAGAAATCAATACCAATGGGTAAAATGTTTGAAAAAAGCCTACAAGACAATGAAGACAATTAAGAATTCATTACAACTACAAAATAATGAAGATGAATTCGATGTTTTGGGTAAACATGTTGCAAACGAACTACGGGGCCTGGGTAACAAACTTTTGCAAGCCAAAGGTAAATTTAAAATAAACGAGCTGTTGTATAGCCTTCAACTTAAAACACTTCAATCAAATTCCAGTGAAAGTTTAACTTCTCGGCCAGGTTTGAGTGTTTTCAACAAAATTTCTTCCAATAATGGCGAAGACTTATTCGCTAACGGTAATTTCTATGCCAAAAAAGAAGTTCCCATGATATCTACTTCGTGTTCATAACATCTCATATAAAGTAATATTCAAATAACAAATTACATTTAATTAATTAAAAATCTTATACAATTTTAAATGTCTTTCATTTATATGACCTTACCCAAAATATTGCTGTTTTTAAAAAATAAATAATAGATAACAATATTAATTCACATAATATTTCCTTTCCTTTCCATGTCGTTTTTCAACAATAATGAACAATAACCTGATTAAGTGTACAATCTTGTAACACCTCAGTGATTGCATCACAAACTATGGGAATGAAAAATGAAATAGTTGATTTTGAAACTTTGAACAGGTAACTTAAGCTTTGATAAGAGTCTCCAGATGCTAGAAATAGTAAGGTTATAGCTAATTTTTCACGGGCAGGAATAGCATCTCTAAATGTTGTATCTTGTTTTGAAATTTTTGTCCAATAGCAACAAACAGGTATTCGAAATCAGCACTAGACATTCAGAGGAAATTTTTAAAGATTCCATCACAGTGAATATCCCTTCCATATTGTCTTCATTAAGGTCCTTCTAAAGGTCAGTTCCACTGTACCTTTTCCTCGCCTTAAGGGATGGCCTAACCCAATATCTTCTTTCTCTTCTTTGCACTTAAAATATCACTGTTGCTGTGGCCTTCTGCTTCGGCGTCTGACGGGAAACTGGTGCTCTTCCACCCAAACAAGCTATATGTAGCTTTGCTACATAAATTTGATGGCAAATAAAACTTGTAACAGAGCTACAAATGTACTGAGTTATTTACACAATATAGCACAGCTCTCCAGCTATATAGTGTAAACCCAACTTAACATAGCCTAATACCCTAGAACCATGTTGGAAACTAAATTTATAATCTAAGAAAAGAACTCGACCCTAAAACTAGGCTTGAACACAATCAGAGCTTAATGAAAAACAAGATTTGATTTATACTCTTAAAACGTTGTGTATTAGTTTTCGTGTATTCAAATAATTGCAAATGTCCTAATAAACTATAATAATTATGTGAACAATCCATCATTATCAAATAACTTCTCTAACCAGAAAATAGTATTACCCTTGGCCAGTATAAAAACATAATTGCTCACCCTTTGTTTCTAAAATCTATTACTTTTTCATAATTAATTCATTGTTTTTAAACTATTCTTCCACATTCCATTTATAAATTTTCTATTTTTGAAACCTATACTCCTAATAATTTAAGTGGAATTGAAGTCGTGGTTCGTAATATTCAGATTTTTAAACCAATATTAATAATTACCAAATACATAATTTAACTCATCAGGAAATTGTCAATTTGTATTTCGTGGAAATCAATGATATGATACCTCTATTAAGTTTATTAAATTATTTCCATTAAACATGTTTCACAATCATTGTCATAGAATGAATCCAAATGGTAAAAATCAAAATTAGATTATAATGTAAATGATTCTTCTATATACTTTAAATTAAAAAATATATTAATCACTGAATATTTGTAATCACTGATTATGAATAAAAATATTCGTAAATAGAATGGTGTTTAAGAAACAAACAAACAAAATTAACTGGTAATTTTAAAACTGTTAATAGATTGTGTGGGATGAGAAAGGAAAAAGATGGATAAATACAGAGACAAATGGTGAAGATGAAACCACTCAGTTAAAACCTCCTCCTCGGGCCGATGAGTTGCCTGGTTTTGGACCTCCACCTCCAGCTATGCAACAACAACAACAGCCACAATTACAACAACAACCTCAACCTACAATGCCTGTTAATCCTTCCATTACATCTAATACTGCTCCAACACCTAGCGCACCATTATCAACATATGTGCCTCCCACTGGACCTAACAAATACAAGCTACAGAGAGGAAAAGGTATGACAGCTTGCAGTTTTCTTTGGTTTTAGTTTAAATCATATGAGGGTATTTTTTTAGTAAGCCAAAAGCCATATTCATAGTTTTCTAGCCACGAGTATGAAAAGGTGCCATTATCAAGATTACAAATTATATAATTTATATTATATAAATTTGCTAATAACAATATTCTTTCATAGAATATTTGATCATTTGTTTTTTTCAGTCGTAAGGAATTAATATTGGTAATATATTATTACAAAGTTATTATATATTGATGGTTTAGCAATAAAAGACAAATGTCTGGAACAATATCTGTATATATTTGTAATCTGTTCTAGGAATGAGAGCAAACTACATAGACGTGATGAATCCAGGCAATAAGAAGGCAACAGCATCAGTGCCAGGACCTGATATGTTTAATACTTTGCCTCAAGCAGCTGTACCACAGAACCTCTTCATTCCTGCACCTAGTAAGTTACTGAGAATAATTATGAATGAATGTGAAATCTTGGGTGAAAATTAAAATCTTCGAAAGTTTTAGAATTAAGTAATAATTTCTCTGAACAAGTTCAGAGAACTGTTTTAATTTTTTCCCTTGGGGACAAATTGCTGAAACTCTGATTGGCCTCTGGCGCTTCAGCTATGAGCCTATTGTACTCTTCTTTGTTCACCTTACACCGACTCCAGTCCTTTTAACAGACTCCAGGGTCTTGTGCAGAGTGTTCTTGTCTAAATTTATGTCCGGTAGTTGTGGTCCAAAGATTCTCCTTCTTTTGGGCTTCAGGACCTCACAATCAAACAAAATGTACTGCGATATCTGGTACGAGACTGCAAAGACGACAGTTAGGTAGGACTTGTAGTTGTCCCACGTTATTTAAATATCTAGAGGCGGCAGGCTTAAAAGCACCTCCAGAGCAACCGTTGGTGTGCTTGTAAAGGCACCTGTGACTTGTGTGCATCCTAGCTGCTGCAAGTCCGCTGTGACTTGTGCCGCTTTTGTCCACCATATCAGGGAACTGTATGTCTGGTCTAACGATCGCCTTATAGATCAAGAGGGCAATCTTCGGTTTCAATCCCCATTCATATCCTATAAGTCATCTCGTCACCATTGAAGACGACTTTGCCTTTAACCCTCCGATCGCGGAACGACCCAGACTCGGGTTGTTCGGTGACGCATGGTTTAGTCTAACGACCGGAAAAAACGTATTTTGCAATTCAACATTTCGCCCACTTAGAATCGTCCTATTGCAATCATGAATAATGATGCAAAAAAAAAAAAATTACCACAAAACATTATAAATAATATTTTTAAAAATTGGTAAAGTTTGCATATTTTGATGCGTAAAATCAAAGATTTGAACTGTGCGGTTGTAAGTGAAATGACGCCATTTTTTTCTCAGATGTTCACAAATCTTCTTTTTTTTTCAAACAGGTCGACCAAAACACGTTATAAATAATATTTTAAAAAATTGGTAAAGTTTGCATATTTTTATGCGTAAAATCAAAGATTTGAACTGTGCTGTTGTAAGTAGAAATGACGCCATTTTTTCTCAGATGTTCACAAATCTTTTTTCTCTCTTTTTTTTTCAAACAGGTCGACCAAAAACACTGTTCTGTAGATCACATCTTTCTCTTTCGATCTGTGCTTTACATATTTTTCTATCTGTCATAGATCGCGAGATATATCTATTTTACCAAAGTAGTAACCAAACCGAACGAATCTCATTTTTATTTCGGTGCAGTTTACTAAATAAGATAATCGATTATTCAATCGATATTTTGTAACCAATCTTTACAGTATGTTGTAGAGAAGATTTCATTATATCTGTTGGTAGAACTTGCTATGTGTCCTAGAGTTTCTTATAGGTTATTGTTTCTTACTTGGAAGTTAGTGATGTTTGTGTACTAAAAATGACATGTGAAAGGCGTAGTGGTATGTGACTTGAAATTATATTTCTGTTATTCTGAAGGTTTGTTTTATTTATTTATTATAAATTGTGTATACAAATTACAATATCTGTATTATTGTTTGTAGAATTTATTGTTTTGAGTGATGTTATTGTGAGACATCAAATATTGAGGCTGTCTAGAGACAGATTATTGTTATAATCTGGTCTTCCATTTTAGCAAATTTACATGTGTTTACATATAAAAATAATTTTTTCTAATGAAAATTTTATAAATTGATTATGTTTTTACCAAAATGTATGCAAAATGTTTATAAATTTATATAGGCCTTTCTATCAAAAATTTTTTTTTAAATTATTGGTTTATATACCTATTTCTGTGGAATTTTGCCTTGGTTACAGGGTAATTTTGTTGATTCTGTACATAATAACTCCAAAATGTTTCCATCTAAAAGTTTTTGCATTACACACATAAAATCTATGTATCTTTATAAGAACATAGGTAATAAAAACTTGGGTTTTGAATAATAATTATATTTTTGGTGAATTTTTGAAAATATTCACTTTTTACTTAAAAATGAACCATGTCTAATGAAAATTTTATAAATTGATTTTTATTTTTAGCAACTTTTATCCACAAATATATTACAAATCTCTAGTAATACTTAAAAATTTCAAAAAAAAATTGTATGGTGCACATTACCATTTCTGTGAAATTCTTGCCTCTGTTACTTTTCCGATTTTTTTGCTATTTGACATAATAACTCCAAATTTTTTACATCTAACATTTTTTTTTACTACACAGCTAAATTCTATGCACCTTTCTGAATGATATATAGAAGTTATGTTTTCCATAAATTTAATATTATTATTTTTGGTGAATTTTTGAAAATAAGCCTAACAAAATCCCTTTTTTCGTAATTTTTTTTTTTTTTTTTAATGTAACAAATTTATTTATTTTTTTATATAAATATATTCACAAATATTACACAAAACTTTTGTATATCTTGAAAAAAGGTGGTAAGCTATTGATTTTGGATGATCCAGGTTTTTCTGAAAAATGTTAACTTCATTTTTTGACATCTAACATACTTACTCCAAAAACGTTTCAAAAATTTTATTTTTATTTTTTTATTACATAGATGAATTCTACGCATCTTTCTGAGAAAAATGATGTCTTATAAGTTAGGTTTTGTATAAAAATAATATTTTTTATGAATTTTTTAAGAAAACAAAACCTTTAACATTACACGGTTGCAGGGTTAATATGGCATGGTCCAGATGGGCGTTCCACGTCAGATTGTTATCCAGGATTACTCCCAGATATTTCACCGACTGAAACGCCCAATCTAGTTCCATCAAGCCATATCTTACCACCACCCAGTATCCTTCTTCCTACTAAACAGGACAATGGCCATCATGGAGGGATTAACTCGAAGTCCCTCCCTTCTACACCAGTCACTGGTGATTCCCAGATAGTAGTTAAGCAACTCCTCACGTGAACTTGGGAACTTGCCTTATACCATGATGACGATGTCATCTGCGTAGCCTTGCGCATATGCCCCTGACCCATTAAGATCTCTAATGAAGTCGTCCACAACCAGGCGAAATAATGCTTCTCTGCGGACATCTTCTAGTTGCGTCTACCTCTAGTACCTCGTGGCCCAGGGAGGATGCGAAGCATAGAGTCCATCCACCGGCAAATGGTATGATTAACTCCATGACCTCACACCCTCCTTACAATTGCATCAAATGAGACATTATCTAAGGCACCTTCAATGTCTAAGAAAGTGCATATTGCCGTTTCCTTCCTTGCTAAGGAGTCCTCAATCCTGCCAACTAACTGATGTAGGTCGGATTCACAGAACTTCCCAGGCTGATAAGCTTGTTGGTGTCTACGAAGTGGATTTCCTGACAGAACCCACTTCTTTATATATTTACCAACCAGCCTCTCCAGAGTTTTCATAATAAACGATGTAAGACTTATTGGCCTAAACGATTTGGGATGAGTATGATCTGGACGACCACGCTTCAGAATAAAAACCACCCTGCAACTCTCTAAGCCCTAGGTATGTACCGGTGAGCTATACTGTCCCTAAAGATGTCACAGAGTTTGATAAAAAAATGAGTCCAACCCCTCTGCAGCAAGCCAAGAAAGATACCGTCTCTTCCAGATGATTTAAAAGGGCTAAATCTCTGTATCGCCCATTTAATGTTTGAAACTGTAACAATGCATCTGACCCGTATCCAATCTTCTTGAGCTGCCCTTGGCCAAGGACTATTCTCCATTGTCTGGCGCCCTCCGTCAGCATCATTACGCACAATTTAATTGGGAAAGTGAGTTTCTAAAAAATAGAACCAACATTTCACTCATTGTCTGTATATATTCTCCTGTAGACTTCATTAAAGTGCCTACTGGATTCAAAGGCCTAGTGGCCAAAACTCGTAACCTTGCAGAATTGCTAAAGCACTTCATCTCTTGAGTGAATTCCCTCCAGGATTCTTGCTTAGCCTTTCTGATCGCTTTGGCATACTCAGTATGAGCTAAATGATATGCCCTCCATTTCCGGTTGCATTTTGCTTTATAAAAGGCTTTGAGGCTGCCTTCTCAGACGCTCTAGATCTTTGTTCCACAATTTTGCTCTACTCTTCACTGTTATGGTGTTAACTGTGCAATTGTCTTAATAGCAGTTTATAATGGTGTTTCCAATTTATGACAAAGCATTATCTAGATCTGCAAAATTTCTTACATTGTGTAAATGACGCAAGCCTGTCGGTAAGGTAATCTTTTATTGTGGCCATATAGTCCTTTGTGAATTTCTAAAGGAGTCTAAACTTAAGTTTGTATCCGGTTGAAATTGGATATACCTATAATTTGAAAGTGAGTGTTCCTCTGAGACCTGCCACCCTTTCATCAGTGTTAGCATGTTCTCGCAACATATTATAATTCCGATAACTTCTTCTCTTACTCTATTCTTAAAAGTAGGCCAGTTACCAACATTTAATACATAAATTTTTAGACATAAGAAAGCAAAGTAATGACTCACCTCTAAGGTTAGTATCTCTGCTCCCCCAGATAGCTTGATGGTGTGAGTTAATGTCGATGCCAACTCCACTATACTGTACGATCAGTTCCACTTCCATTGTAGGTGGTAACATTTTGGCATCATAGGAGTTGTAGATGGTTGTAGCTCATTAGTAGATCTTGTTTCTCACCCCCTACACTCCCAGCTGACCTGGACTATCATTATGTCTCTGGAACAAAAATTCATTAACGGAAAACTATGCATTCCCTTACCTACTATTACACAAGTTCTTACATTAGGCAGGGAATTACAATAAATAAGCTTACCTTTTGCATCTCCAAGCCCAGCTACCTGACCTTAGTGTATCCATGTCTCCTGGATGAGGGCTGTGTTGATGCTGTTTCTGACGAAGTGTTGACAGAAGGCTGCCGTAGCGGCCTAACTGTGTTATAGGTTTATTTGTATTACTCTGACTATCTCTTGGTTTTCCACTCTCCCTCCCACCAGGAGTGTCCAGAGGGATCCTCATAAACCAATATGAACTCTATGTCCGGAAACTCTGATTGCTTCCAGCATCAAGTCATCTACAGAACACCCATGACTAAACCTCTCTGATCTTTCTTTGCTAACAATAGCTTCCACTTGCTTACCTTTAGAGCCAGATAGCTGATTAGGTGGTCTAAAGGTCGCCCTCAAGACCTCGCCCTGTCACCAACCCGCAAGCCCTCGATTCCATCCAGCTCCAAACTCGCCACTAAGCCTAAACCCATCCAGCTCCAAGCTCGCCACTAAGCCTATCAGCCATTCTCTAATATTTTCATTGGAGCAGGCTACAACAATCGTGCTCCTCTCCATATAACAACTAGAAGACCTAGGAAGCTCACCATCAGCAAGCTTTTGGAACACCCCCATGATCTTCAATTGCAGATTAACTCCCTAGTCCTCAGTCAACTTGTGACTGGGATAGTTTCTTGGGACTACTGCTATTTTTACTGAAGACAAAGCTTCACTGAAAGTTTGAGACTTTGTGGAGGTATGATCCCCCACCCGTCTTACCTTCTGCAGCCTTGTCTTTTGACTACTGGTTGTGAAGGGGGGGAGGGTAAAGGATTCATCCCTCACTCTCTTTTTCCCACCTTTGGGCTGGTCGGAGATGTAGGCAGCTTCCGAACAGTATGACTTACGGAGCTGATGCCAGGCCCAGTCCTATTCCACTTCATGGGGTCAAAGGACTCATCTCAAGCTTCAAGCTTGGCTTTAAGTGCCTTCTTTTTGCCTTCTATTTTAGAGTCAACAGCAACAAAAATAGCCCTTAATATACAATCACCTGAACTATTCCATTAGTTGGTTCTTTTTAGAGTTTTTTTTTTTTTTGTTTGTTTTTTTTTTCACACTTAATAGATGAAAATATTTTTTAAATGCAGATAAACTGACTTTTTGTATTTTCCAATTTATCGACTTTTATTATTTTCTCCATTTAGAATTTGAACACCCTACTATATTTTTTCTTATTATTATTGTACTTATTATTTTTGCTATAAATAAATCACTAGATCACTGTGGTGATTGTATATGAACAAGGAAAAAAAACCCAAACCACAAAATAACACAACTACACAAAACTTAAGGTACATAAGGTAATATAAATGCATTATACAGTTACGTGTAGTGTTATTTTGTGGTTTGGGATTTTTTTTTTCCTTGTTCATTTATTATTTTTGCACTCAAATTTTTTGAGTAATATCATTATCGAAGATTATAATATATATTGATTAGTACAAATATGAATTGTAATTATTTTTGCTTAGTACTTAATGTTCCTATTATTTTTAAACTTTTATTATTATTATTATTAATTTAAATCATTCTTTCAAAGTTTTCTACTTATATTAATTATCTTCCTATTTTTAAAATTAATCTAATAAATGTAATTTTAAAAACTTTCTTTAGTAAGATGCAAAAATCAGAAAAATTGAAAGTAACTTATGTTCAGATATTTAATAAATTTTCATTAACATTCATATTTTTAACATGTTGATCAAAAAGTAAGTTGCATCTGAACCTGTAAGTGGGCTTGTTTGATTAGGAATTGTCAATTAAAAAAAAAAAACATAAGTATACATATTTTTAATTTTGCAAAAGTAAAATTATAATTTTATCGCTGTAACATTTATATTGATTTTTTTGCTCAAAAAGTCCCACTTTACCTATCATTAAGACCTGTTGTCAAATGGCAATTGTTTGGTAAAGAAGGATGTATTACAACATTAGTGATACGATGATTTCATTGCTGATTAATTCTAATTCAAATAATCCTCTTATTGACTCTAGTTCAATAATTAGTACCCACCATTCAGCTACTTCATTAACAATTGCCAGTTATTCAACAACTCTCTCAATCCCAATATTTAAACAAAATTAATGTGGAGAATAATTAATAACCACTCAGTAACATAATGTCAGTAATGTTTAAGTTACAAGAATAGGTAGAGGTTAAAGAGCAAACGCATTAGTTACCATTCTTCAATTTGCTATCATTGGTAGCAACATCTAAGTTATATGTTTTAGTGAATGAAAAAATAACATACCATAACTATATAAAAATTTGACATGAGCAAAAAATTTTCATTTACAAATTAAAAAATAATAATTTTTATAATTATTGTTATTGGGTTATACATATTTTGAATGTAAAGCTGAGCCAATTCCGATATTAATACCAGCAGTACCATAAGACCACTAATAATGGTATTTAAAATTACCGCTCTTCATCACCAATTTTAAATACCTAAAATCAGCTAGTATATGTACAATAATTCTATTTTAATCCATGTAGATGATTGTTACTTCATATAGTCTTGATAGGTATGCAATATATTGTAATACAGCACAATTTTATAGAGTGACAAAGGTAAAGAAATCAATAAAACACAACAGAACATAGACTCAATTTTATAAATGAAAGATTCTTTATGTCTGAATATATATGGGCATGGTTGTCCTACAGCCTTATAATATAAATAACTAATGAGGAAAGTTTTTATTAATTTTATTTACTCCTTTAATTTTTATTTCAGTCTCCGGCAATGATACTGCACCTGTAGATTTTATCAGCCAGTCAGGACCAGTTAGCTTTGATAGTTCAGCTCCAAAATCTGATGATCAACCACATACGGTGAGTTGATTTATTTATAAATATTAAATATATAATTAAACTGCTTACATTCAAAAGTAACATATTATGGCATATTGTAGCTACCAAATTTTGCCTAGTTTTTACCCAACTTATGATATAGTATATTATGTATGTATTATACCATTGCAAATTATTGCAATCCTTATTTCTACCAATTTCCATTTTGGTGCTAAAATTCTTGTATTATTACATGTCAGATTTGGCTAATGTTTAATTAATATTCGCCAAATCTCCTTATCCTAAAAACAACCGTCAAGTCATCACAAACCCCAATTCCACCACTTTTCAAAAAGGAAAAGTAAACTTAATCCATTTTGTGAATAAACTACCTAACCAATATTAGATAATACCAAGGACTACTTTCCAAGGTGAGCCTGTGTCTCCTATCCATACAAATTTTAAACTAATTAATTTTTAATAAGTTTAAATTACACATCTATTAGCCAGGAAGTAGAAAATGATATAATCCTGAACTCTCATCTGTCAATTTGTGAGATAGTAGTCCTTCTAAAAATCTGAAATCCATTGGAGAAATATTATCGTAAAGTGTGCATAACATAGAAAGATGTCTGTCTGATACTGCTGTAAAACTTTTTTATTTTTAAACTCTCAGTTACAATTTATTTTTAATCATGAAATGTAAAACTTGTAATAAATACTTGCTGAACGTAACACTTGTAATGGAGTATCACTTTATGAACAACTTACTTCCTACCTCTCCAGATATCTTCCTACGTTATGGTCACAAGTTATTATAAATTGTGCTAGTGAATTTTATATATTTATTGTAAATGCTCTAAAAAGTAATGTACAAGTTATTTATAATTTATGTTTTGTACTGTAGAACAATTTGTCATCTTAGTGATGTTTTTGTTTGTGATTAAACGTATACCCAATACAATCCAAATCAAATCTTTCTTTCTACTATATCTTTTCCTCTTCTTTGTCTATTAATTTTGTTTCTATATAATCTCTCTCATTGGAATTGAATTTCAAATTTAGGCATTCAAAACAATTTACCTAATGAAAATTAAAATCCCAATTAATAATGTTGTTACTGAATTTGGACAGAAATTTTAGCTATTTTATATTTATCTTTAAGCTGAACAGGGGTATTTCGTTGTTTTTAGATTTAATTGGTACTATTTGTGCACTTGTCCTTTGATCATTACTAGCTGGGTTACATTTGATTAATTAAGGCACTGATCTATCCGGTTTTGGTCATGGCTTTTTAAGTATGAATCAAAGCTACAGGTAATCCCCGTTATAAGCGGTAGATGCATTCCAGCAAAGTGCCGCATAAAGCGAAACAGTGTATAACGGGGACTATTTATAGCCTAGCTCAATTTCAACAAATAAGACGTCATATGTACTGTACTGCAGCTTAGTATTGATATTGATCAAGTAGGCGTACGTTAAAAAAGATTATAGTAATTAAAAGAAGGGGTTTTGTTTAACTTTGGTGCAACTTAGCTTCAAAAACTAATTTTTTTAAACCGAGTAAACACCAAGTCGCGTAAACGTGGGCCGTATATAACATGGATTGCCTGTACTTTTTAATTGCATTTTCGTTTCTTATGGTTTTGCAATTTGTGTTAGTCCACCAGCTATAAAGATGCAAAAATGAATTTGTAGTTTAAACAACTTTGTGAATACTCACTGTCATTTTAACTAAGATTTAACTGTATCATCAGTTACACAATAAATTTAAAAATATTACTCTAAATTCGCTAATGGGTTTCTCTAAAAAGTATTCTTGATTAAAATTAGAAATATGACAAGTTTTGTAGGGTTTAAACTTTTTTTTTTTATCAATATACATTTTTTTGGCAAAATGCAGTATTTATTTGAAATATGACCCGTTGACCACACATTCTTGGGGATATAAGTAATTTAATATGTAGTATAATTAGCATTTACTCACATTTTCTTTTAAAACTCTACTGCAGGCATTTAAAATAGTAAAACAACATAAAGAATGAAAAATAATGTCTCGAATTCATTAAAATAAAGTATCTTGAACCATATAATAAGTTAAATAAGTTTGGTACCTATTAAGATATTTTTAGCCACATAGAATATCACGACATACAGTGACGATTTGATTGATACGGTTTTTACCAGTTGTGATTTTATGACCACATTCTTTTGAAAAATAATTATACGAAACGGGCATGGGACACTCTAAATGTTCCATTTTTACTACTCGTTTAGCTTTAATCTTCTATTCAGTAAACAATAAATTAATTCCCTTTATTACCAAGTATAATCTCTTGAAAGAATGATGTTAGTTAATACAGTACAAGTTTGGTATGTTTTAACACATTATTATTAATGATTTTCTTTTCCAAATAGGAAATAATAGCTAGTACTGCTAGCAGAAATGCTACTTGTTGTGTTCTCCGTGTTAACAGTTCCAGTTTCTGAGAGCACAATTTTAAATCACTTTATATATTACTGTAATACTCCCTCAATTAATACAGTATTACAAAATGTAGTTGATCAATAGTCAGTAATAATTGTTCTAGCAGTCACAATTTTTATTGAAATATAATATATTGGCTGTTTAATAAATAAATAAATTGGTTAACCAGAAAAATTGATTGGTAAATTTCAAAATAATAACCATTTAAACCATTCTAAACTAATTTTAAAATTATTCTTCTGAAGCTCCTAGAATAATTCACACTAGTTCATTTACATTCATTGATGTTTTCTAAGATAAAAAAATAAGACAATTGTCTCAAAAAAGTTGTGTATTTTCAAAATTATAATGAATCTATAATAATCGTACTTGTTGGCAGTAGATTAGTTAAATTTCTCAAGTTTAGCACATTATTAAAGTTTTTCTACACACTACATTTAAACATAACCTCTTGTTATAATAGCGTATGAATATAAACTGCCTGATGATTATTTTTTTTAATTTTCTCTGAAAATGAATGTTATTTAAATTATGTCTTGTATTATCATAAAATTTTTTTTTTGTTATAAAACAATTAATTTATGTTCAGTCATCAATGTTTTGGAGGTAATTAAAGTTCAAACTCCAAAATACTCGACAAGTTCAGTTTCATAAAATACGTCAAATATTTGTCCAAAACGACACATCTGAATTAAGTTGCATCAAGATTTTTGCAGGCAAAAAATGTAGATTTGAGGAAGTCAAAATTGAAGGATTTTTTTTTTTTTTTTTTTAATAAAACTAGTCTTTGTATGGTTTCATTATTTTTTCTTGGCTTATAGTTCCACTACATTTGTATTAATAGTTATACATATTTATATAGCATGAACTGTAGGACCTCTACTTCAGTTTTCTGTTTGTAACTAAATAATACTTTAGCATTATTATATTAGAACTAAAAACAAAACAGAATGTCATCCATGTTTATGTTATTATGTTACGGAAAATTAACAGAGATTTATAGTTATATACTGTATGCATGTTTTAATGAAATTTACAATAAAATTAAGGCTCTCCATAGTGAAATAAAATTTTTAATGTAAAATTCAGTATCTTAAGGTTAATTCACACCAACATAGCACGTGTAATGCCAATATCTATGATATGGTATAAATCAAATAGAGTTTGTAACATGTTTTTATCGTTCAAATACGAGAGGGACCCAAAAAAAACGGGAATTTGGTCATAACTCCTTTATTTTTCAATATTTTTACATCAAATTTTGGCCACCTTCAAAGTAATTACCATTGACTGCAATGCACTTCTCTAATCGTTTCTACCATTGTTCAAAACATTGTTGATATTCACTTAATGGGATGTTCTTTAGTCCATCCAGCGATTTTTGTTTCACCTCTTCCACAGTCTCAAAACATTTACCTTTCATATCCCTTTTGAGTCAGGAGAACAAAAAAGTCGCAGGGAGCGAGATCCGGTAAATAGGGGGGGGGAAGCAATCAGTGTCATACCGTTTTTCGTCAAAAACTGCTTCACAGACAGGCATTAAGTTGGCGCTCCTCTGTCTGTGAGAAGGCGTGGAACAAGTTTGGCTGCAACTCTTTTCATGCACAAATCCTCCGATAAAATCCTCTGGATTGAACTCCAAATCAACTCAGACATCGCAACTAATTGATCAATGGTTCGACAACAGTCTTCACAAACCAGAGTGTTGATTTTCTTAATGTTATCGTCAATTCTTGACGTTGAAAAGCGCCCAAAACGAAGCTGGTCTTCAGTCGACATTCCCATTATTTTTGGGTCCCCCCTCGTATATATTTATATAAATTATACTATACATCTTATGTTCATATTTACTAATGAGAAATCTATTAGTGCAATTTTTGTGCACCATTCAATGATTATGAACTTAAAAAAAGAAATTTCAAAAAACTAGTAGTAAAAAATCATAACTTCTGAAGAAGAAGGGGGGGAGGGAAAGAAGAAGAAAAAAAGAGAAAAAACGAGAGCATAATCTAGACATAGATACTAAAAGTAAGGAAACTTAGCCTGTCATGTATTACGTTTCAGAAATATTGTAGATTTTCATCACGAATATTGCCTGTATAACTCTTTTGTATTTATGATTTGCTCATTTAAAACAATAGTGAGCAATATTTGCAAATAACATAATGTTATGCAAACTATGTAGGTGTGAATTGACTTTTAAACGTCAATAAAAATAAATAACTACAATAAAAATTCACTAGGTGCAAAAATCATGTAAATTTATTTTAATTAATTTACTTTTAATCATATGTACGTCGATAAATTATGTAACATTTTATTATTAAACAAAAGTAAAAGATTAAATTTCTTTTTATATTATACAAAATAATGATCCACTAACTTAAGAAATAGGACAGATATTATAAGGTTTATACCTAAATTAAGACACTTATAGAATTATGACATAGAAACATAGACCTCTTAATATCAAATTACAAATTTTATTTCTCTTGTAGAGCCTGAACATTATTACACAGTAACAAACCCCTTAAAATAGTCTTAATTGTTTCATTAGATATAAATAAACTTTAACTCGTTATTCTGAAAATTATGGTATAATATTTTTTGTGCTTGTTCGATGGGTCATATTATTTTGCACTCATATTTTTTATATTGAAGTATATTGTTTGTCTTGTTCGATAGGTCATGTCATTTTGCACCCATTTTTTTTAAAGGGTTTCTACTAGTCAATTTTAAAAAGGAAGGCAAGTCATAAAGGTTATACCCAATTTCAAAAGTCTTAATACATACAAAAATACTGGCATAAATCAATTTTTTATTATCTTTAAAATTTAAAATTCAATCCAAGGCAATAATTAGTCATATTCTGGTTTTAAAGTTATTTGATTAAGATGGATTTTTCATATTATTAATATGATTTAATTGGATATTTCCCGTTATTTATGTATATGAAATCTTATACACAATGTTTCAAAAATATAAATCAATTCTCGTTATCAAGTGTAAAGCTTATAAGAGCATAAAAGACTAAAACACCAATATAACCTGTAACCTAGAGCAATGTTGGAAACTATAATTAAATCCATAACCTAAGAAATGAACTAAAGCCTAAAACTAGGCCTGAGCAGTCAAAGCTAAGACTAAATACAAATATGATCAAATAAAACCATAACACACAGGTCTACATTACACGAAGGATGTCAAGCAACTAATTGTTATAGGGATGGAACCATGAGAATGTTGTCCTAATTGTTTATTGGGGTTAATAACCTTTTGCTCCCTCTTTCAAGAGTTTAGTCCTCAATCGCATCATGATTCCCATTTGTTGATGAAGCGGCAAAATTTTAGCATTATATACAGTAGAATAATTATTTTTTATCTCCTCAGGCCTAATTTTAGGCTTGAGTTCTTTTCTTAGGTTATATATTTAGTTTTAATTACCAACATGGACCGAGGCTATGCTCATGTTTCTCTCCTTTATACTCTGTTAAGTTTTACACTTGATAACAAGAGTTGATTTATACTCTCGAAACATCATGTATTAGTTTTTAAATCATAAATGATACCAAATGTCTAAGGATAAAATAAAGCAAAAGCTTAAAGTTTCAAATATTTAATAGTATAAATGAGCTACAATTGTTTCGCCTTGCGGCATTGATGCGCCGACGATGCCGCAAGGCGAAACAATTGTAGCTCATTTATACTATTAAATATTTGAAACTTTAAGCTTTTGCTTTATTTTATCCTTGAATATGGAGTTTCAACAAGAAATATCTGCTATTACATTAAAATTCCAAATGTCTAATTAAACCATATTAATAATTAGGTAAAAGTTACAAACTCGCACAAATTATGGCAAGTTAAAAGAATGAGAGAATTTTTAGAGTAAAGATTTTGAGGACCTAATTTTAGTTTTGTCTTTAATTTGTATTTCTTCTGAAAATATGTATGTACATGTGTAGGAATGGTTTTTTTAAAATTATTCTGTCTAGCTCTTTCAAAAGTTCATGATACAAAATTCTCTAATATATTGGTTCCCAAAAACCATAACAAACAAAAGTATAAATTTAATCTCTATTACGTCTACTTAATAGAATATTTTTCACTTAGATGCTAGGTTGTGTCATTGTATAATTGTGAATTTTTAAATTATTCAAAATTTTAATACAGGCGGGCCTCGTTAATCCGCCATTTCTTAGAATTCCCATGTCACAACAACGGAAACATAAACAAAGTAAAGGATGTAGTTGAGATGAGACACTAGTCAGGTCATTTCACTGTTAGTACAAAGTTATTTGGAAAAATGGTTTTAACATACAGTACACAGTTTATTGTGTGACACGTATTGTACAGTAATAAAATTTGCTTTAGATTATTTATGGCATTTTTTTTGCATTTCCTCAGTAATCCGAACTTTTTGATAGTCCGAACGCCTTGAGCAAACAAATATTCGGATTATCGAGTTTTGCCTGTAATACCATTCTTATAAATGTTTACTAGCTATAATGTCACCCAATGAAAGGAACATAAGTAAAGAACATTTATATTATTTTTTCTTCGGTAGTTAAATTTAATTTTTAATCAAGGTAATATGCAACTTCCATTTGGTTCTGAAAATGTTATATTTGACAAGTCGTTTCAATTACTAAGGAACATAATTCAAAATTAATTTTCTAAATATTGAGGAAAAGGACACGTTACAAATTTACAGATTAATATGATAATGATAAGATATCAATTCAATAGAATAATAATAACATCAAAAGCTCATATCTTTCTATTACAACCATGAATTTGATACCAGAATAATGGGTGTTTCTAAAAAATGTGTTAAAAGCTTTATGTCCTCAATCCATTACTCTCTTACTAACCATAATTAAAATACAATTACTTTTACTTACTATATAATAAGTTACTTTTCGTTAAATGTATTGTTTACAGGTCCAGATTTGTCTCCCCCGATTTTGACTGTTCCTAAATATCCATATTCCTTTCTACAAGACCAGTACCTTTCTAATATCGTAAGATCCTTGTAAGCTATTCACTTTTAGCATAGTATTGTATATAGTCCGTTATTATAGTACAATCAAATTAGACCAAAACAACCAAAAAAAGATCAAATTATACTGTACATTTTTTACTCTTAAACTCTTGTTTTTTCCAAAAGATGGCAAAAATTTCTCTATTATAAATTTTTCCTTTTAGAAAATATTGAAGGGGGAATCAAACACATTAAAAACCTATAAAAGTGTTATACAAAATTACCATATTCATCAAAAACTTTGCACACAATATGATAATATAGGAGTTCGCATACACAAACTCATAACTTGCAAGCACAGTGCAAGGGAGCACAAAAAGTATTGTAATATTAAAGTTTTGTTTCGCTTATGGAAAAACCATTACTTGTACAAAAATAGCACCCTTAATTAAGATTAAATAATATTCTTTAATTAAAATCTTTAGACTGCACTTGCAGTCAGGTTGAAGACAGGTTTAATTAGCTTTATAAAGCTAATTAAACCTGTCTTCAAGGGAAGAAAGTTAGAAATCGAAGTACAGTGAAATCCCTCAAATCCGAACAGGTTTTTGTGGCTTATTTATGAGTGAAAAAACATGCAAAATAAGAAAAACTCATACAAATCAAACAAAAAGTAAAAAAGTACATTACAATTGCTACAGTACTGTATAACTAAAAAAAAATTAAATTAAAAAAACGATCCAACCATCAGTTGCTGGCAGTAAAGGCCGAATCACCGTTCATCAGTTTATTCAACTGTAATCCCTTCTCTTGTATTAATGGAGCACTAATAGGCATTCCTTTTTGTTGCTCTTGTGAAAAACCACAGAAAAACTGCTTCATCAATTTTTTCATTACCAGGAAATGCCACATGATGACGTTGTTTTAAAGTTTTTTTCACTTTTCCCATTACAATACTGTTCATTTTTCACATGATTTTTCTTCCAATCATTGATTGTTGCTTTGCCTACCTCGAACTCGGCAGCCAACTTAGTTAAACTCTCTCCTGTATTGAGACTTTTTTTTAAACTTTCAGTTTTTGTTCTAGATACATGAACTGAGTTTTCGTTTGGTTGACATAATAAAAATAATTGTCAATACAGTTAACAGTAAAATAAAAATGTAACACAACTCAAACAAAAATGAAAAACACACAGTTAAAACAAGCAGTGACAGCAGATCGATACACACAGTACAACACATGCAAGCTGACTAGTGTCTAATAATCGGAAACTAGACTACAATGTTCTACTATATTTTTAGCGCAGACCTGCCTAACAACAATGGCCACTCGCCCGCCCACTCATCAGTAAAGGTGGACACCAAAACACCCATTCTTCTATGGTAGTGTAGTTTACCTATGGCTGGTTATTGAATTTTGGACATTTTTAAGCTAATCCGAACACATTGAAATCCAAACAAGCTTCAGCCCCAATTATTTTGGATTTGAGGAGTTTCACTGTGATGATAAATTAATTTTTATTATTTTAATATAAAACAAAGATACAAGCTAGATTACTGATTTTTAAAGGTAAGTATCTTTCTCCAAGAGTTTTGTTTCTTAAAATTTAAATAATTTTCCTAGATTAATTGGATTGTTTAAATTAGTTTTGTTGTAGGCTTTATTGGGATTTATTGATTGGAAATAATTTTATTTGTAATTTTCTGATCGTGGATCTATTATTATTTAAATTTAGGTAATTTGATGGATTGTCTGGTTGGAATTTTCGCCGCTAGAGTTCATAGAGGTCATTTTGTTTGAATAGAATCCCTGAGAATCCTGATTTGGATTATAGTTCTTTTCAACATCATTTTGAATTGGTTTAATGTAAAACATTGATTTTACAGTTTTGAAAATTCATTTAATATATTATTTAAAGTGTGCTTTTATTAAATACAGTTTCTCTATATTATTTATTGCCAATTATAAACATAATATTTTCCTTACTCTAAATATATATATTTTTTTAGTATAGACGTAACTTTTTATATGGCATTCCATTAAAAGATTTTTATTTGCAGCATTTTGAAAAATATCATACTTAATGATAAAAATGTATGTTTTTAAGTAAATAAATTTTCCCCCAAAACCCCATTGTTGTTCAAAATTTACTGAGATAGTGTTTCTCTGTTTAATCTAATTTGACTGTACTATTAGTGAACACAGAGTATTAGACAAAACTGCAATTTAGAAAATGTTTGTGGTTTATAAATACTTCTATTAGTAACAACTGCAATGAATCGTATTTTGTTGTTTACTTTGTCCATGCAGCAATCTGACAGTGGAGATTCTTCATAAGTGAGTGTTTTGAAGGTTATGCTTTTTTATGTTTTGTTTTCAGTTTAATATCTGTGAGATGTAAGCAAAGTCTGAAATATGAAGAATATTTTAAGTAATGCTTTGTTCATATATACATATGTTATTTTAAAATATATATATTAGTTTTGAGTTGGGAAAACAATTTCGGCATCTAGTTTGTCCATATATTTTTTTATTTTATATAATGATTTGTATTTATATATTCTACATCGATATAAAATCAAAATTAAAGAAATTTTGCTCTTATTAAATTGTTTAAAGATGATACCATTTAGTCTGAGATAAAGGCACTCAAAATTTGTTTAAAATACTCAATTTTTCAGCCCCTAAATCCTTACAGCTTTACAATTTCAATTTCTTTTTTTTTTTTTTATTATTATTTTACAGAGTTCTAAATACATTCATTATATTTAGTCATCCATTAAAAAAAAAAATTTAACTTTGCTTTGTTCTAGAGCTGAAATTTTATTTCCAAAGAATATTTATCTCCTAAACATAATGCTTAAGTCAAATAAAATTGTAGTTAAATTAGATTTTCTATCCAAATAGATACTCTGAATTGATTGTATTTTAAAGTTTAAATTTATATGGCAGACATTTTTGTTGTTTTTTAACAACTCAAAATAAACTTTTGGTATACAAGTTTTAACATTTTAACCTGAAATATTTCAACTTTATTTACATTCTGGGTAGTAAGGAGCAGTGTTCAAAAGCTTTATTCATGTACATTGTACCATGCTGCACTTTTGCAATATTTCAATTAATTTACCTTTAACTTATTAAATAAAAATGTGTAATTATTGTTACATCCGAGTGAGATCTGAGCTTACTGAATAACTAATTTATGTTAAATACTAAATTAATTAATACTATAAATAATACTAAATTTATAACTAAGACAAAGCTGTTAAAATCCTAAGCATCTTCACTACTTGTGAGTTCTGTTCTTGGTAGCCTTGTTTTGTCAAATATTGGGTATAACTGTCTAACTAAATAGTAACATGTTTTCAAAATAATGTACAGCTTCTATATATAATTTTAGTCAAAAATTGAATTACTAGTACCTGATAAATATGCTTAAGAAATAATCTCCAAAATAATAAGTCTTGTTATTCCAAAGATGTGTCTCATTAGGAATATGCCCTTTACTTTTTAAATCTAATAAGAACTACAAGGAATAAGTTCATGTCAAAATAACATAACAGTATAGTTAATTGATTGTTCATAATTTTTAAATGAATCACACTTCAGAATTATTAATCAAATTTTTCATTTTTGCTTGTAATATCTTTTAGGGAGATCTTGGCCCAAGTGATAGGAAGACCGGTTCCTACAAGTTCTTGAATATTGGTAGAGTGACATTGTAATATTTTTCGTGTTGGGTGGTGTATTGTTTTGACCAGCATGGATTTACCTTCCATTGCAAAGTTGATAATAATAATAATAACACTGGCTAACATATAAATATAGTTGTGTTAGGAATTCCTATTTTCAAATTAACCATGGTTTTATTTGTATAGTTTTATATCATGTGAGACAAATTTAACATAATTTGTATCGTAGACTGTCAGAAATACTTCATTTAAAAAAAATTATTGATTTATACAGCTATCTAAAGTTGTAAAAAAATTAAGATTATATGGGGCTCAAAATGGCAAGACAGATATGTTTTTGTAGTTCTTATAAGGTTGTAATGAATAAGTATCTGTTTTAAACAAATAGTAAATATATTAGAAATAATATTTTAACAAGGCTAATAAGTTATTATTTTATTTAAAAAATAATTAACAGAATTCTAACTATTAGAACAAGCTTTAGTAAAATAAATAAATAATTTTGTAATATATTAAAATAAAAACATTAAACTTAGGTTTGTTTACGTTATTGACTGTGGGTAACGTAATGTTATAAAATAAAATAAAAACTATTCTTATTCTCACCTGATGTATGTTGCACTAACTTTTTGCACTTGTGGTTCTTTTGATATGGGCTTTGGTGTTTGTGTTCTTTGTTTAGCTTTTCCAATTTGCATGTGTTTGCATTATGCACTGAAATATAACCCACAACGAACAATTCTGTATCTGTACAGCTACTAATTGTTTCAACATAAATTTAACTTTAATTAAATTAACTCATTTTTATAATCTATTATTTACCAACTCTTTAAATTCTGTTATACTACTAAATTTTACATTTGTATATTTTAGAAATACAGAATTGCTTGTTAGCTTCAAAACGGAATTTAGCTGATGTTTATTTAATTAGTAAACTAGTGCTTTTAAGGGCCTTAAATTGCATAATTAATTTGCACTTGAATTTTTGTAAAATTGGACTTTAGTCGTCATGCCTAAATATTATGTTTACTAATCTAAAGAGGCAAATATTATGTATTTTATACTGTTTTAAACTAAATAAGTGTTTTATTTACATTATGATTAAAAATAACTAGCCGTGTAATATTTACTGTCAATTTTATGTTTTTATTTAAAACTATTTTTTAATGATGTACATTGGAGTTTTATTATTTAACTCTAAATTGGAGTTTTAGTTGAAAATATTTCATTGATAAAAAATTAATATTACTTTTCTGTAAAACTATCTAATAAGTATTCTTTTGTAATATAAACTTTTAAAGAGGAGCACACAGATATTAAAAATTGATTTTTAATATATAAATTCATTACATTTTCTACTGTGTGCTCCTTGCAAAAAAGTTAGGCTGGGTTCGAAGCAGCATGTTGTATGCTTGTTGTCGTGCATTGTAGTTATCCCGAAGCAGTTCGGCCAGTTCTCTGTCGCGAGAGGTCAGCTATTACATGAACCGACAAAAGGCAGCTAAACGTTTGGTGAGTTCTAATTTTGTCCAAGGAATGTCCTAATTTAAACATTTAACTATTTAATATAAGTTTATTTAAAATTAAATTTACATTTAAGATATGTAAATAGTAATAATACATTACCAGTATCATTTTAATAACAAATATATTGCGCTAACATGTAAAGAAGTTATGATACTATATAATCAATGCTTATGTATGGACTTTTGACATTTTGAATGAAAGAAAAGATGAACAGATTTACCTCCTTTTTCTCCAAAAAAGATCTATTAACAAATTTTTTGTAAGAAAAAGCATTATACCTTAGGAATGTTATAAAAATTATATTTTTAATTAGTTTATAAAATTTGTTTTAATTTTTATGAACTTTTTGTCAAAATTTTAACTTTGTTTCTTTTTTGTGATTTTACAGTCTTAAATATACAGTATTTAATTAAAATATCTGTATGATTATATTTATTTTGGCATATATAAGTAGCAAAATCAAAAGAAAATCAAATTCACAATAATAATCACCTAGTCGATTACATTTTTTTAGATTTAATAATTTATTGCTCCTAAAAGAAAAAATGTAAAATGTGGTCTTGCTATCTACTTATTACAAATGATAGGTATTATTATAATATATTTGTATACTCTGTTAACAATAAGTGCAGGTTTATGTTTATTGGTTGCAGGTCCAACCAATTGCAAAACCCTCATAAATATATATAGACTTATTAGTTTATTTCCGTAGAATCCAATTTAGTTCAAATTTCGTAAACTGATTATTTTTACAATCTCTTGAAAAAGTTGGTTAAGCAGCAAGATTTATCAAACAAATACAATATGGCGAATGTTTTAAATAATTTCCTCCAATATTTTCACAGGAATTCATCAGCATTATTCATTACAATGCAATATAACAAACTTGCAATGCAGACCTCCAAAAATTAAAACCCTATGTTTAAAATACAGGAATCAAAAATGTGTGAGTAATACATCCGGGTAAATATTAGTGAAAATTCATTACTTCATCTTGTCAGCTAATTGGGCTAATTATTTCATTGGAGAATTGTAAACAATTACCACAACACCAGAAATTTTCTACTAAATATATTTTTATAATACTATTAATTATATTACGAGTAAATTAAACAAAGTATTGTAAGTTTTTATCATCTTTGCACATTTAAATTTCTTGCTTATGTGTAATTCATGACTTTTATATAATAACATTTTACTATTTTATTTTAGACTAAGATGGTAAAGATAAATTTTAATGTAATAGGAGATATTTCTTGTTGAAACTCCATATTCAAGGATAAAATAAAGCAATAAAGCTTAAAGTTTCAAAATATTTTAATAATATAAATGAGCTACAATTGTTTCGCCTTGCGGCATCATCAGCAACAGTTGCCCGATGATGCCGCAAGGCGAAACAATTGTAGCTCATTTATATTATTAAAATATTTTGAAACTTTAAGCTTTATTGCTTTATTTTATCCATGGTAAAGATAATTTGGTTTTAACTAGTTGAGAGATAAAATAAACTGGTCGTCCCTTATTTCATTTCTAAATACAGTAGAAGTCCGATAATCCGGCACGTTCGGGTTCGGCTCGGTGCCGGACTACCGAAAATTCCGGTCTACCGGGCGGTGCCCCTTCTTTTTAGTGTAGGCTTTGCCGTAAAACAAATGTACTGTACTTTGTTTTTTTAACTACAGTACATACATACATAAATCATAGTTATAAGAACAACTAAGTTTATTTTACATTTCATATAATTTACATGTTCACGTACTGTAAAACATATTTCACTTAGATTTAAAAAAAGTCTGATTGAGAGTCAGTGTTACGTGTTTTCGTTTCTCTCCTTTTGAACTCGAAGGCTGAGGTTTTGAAAACATGGTCACTGTACAGTTAGAACGAAACTCACTTTGTTTATAAACAGTTTCAAAAGTTACGTACGTCACTACAGATGTACTGTATTACAGTAGAGAGTACTGAGACATAGTTTACTGCGATGTGAAAGGACACAAAACAACAACGCACAAAAGTAATGGCGAAGACTCTTCGTGATTGATTAACTGTGCTGCACTGCACCTGTATTTGTTGTGACAGCTGAGACTCTGAGACTAGCCGGCCGCTAATTGTTTCCAAACAATACCCGAGTGCTTCCGGATGATCCCGAACTACCCCGAAAATTTCCGAATAGCTCTCGATCGTTTTTATTTGCTTTAAAGACACACTTTGGAGTAAACCAAAATTTTTACAATTTTCCTGAGCGATGCCGGAGTATCGGCCATTCCGGAGTGTTGGATGCCGGTCTAATGGACTTCTACAGTATTTTGTATGAAATATTTGGGGTGTGTATAAAATCTTAAAAAACAAAACAAAAGTTTCATAAAAGAAAAAGTTTCAAGAAAAGTTGAAACAGGATATTGTCTCAAACCTGTTACAAAGAAAAATCTGTTTATCGGATACATTTTTTTTTTTCTGTTTCTTCAAAGAATAAAGATTTATTTCCCCCAATAATTAAAAATATTTTCTTTGTTATCAATTACTGTGAGCATAAACATTGAAGTTCATAACTGTAGTTGTTATAAAAGTGGAAGAAAATAAATACGTTGCCTACAACCTCTCCATCAGTCAGTCGGTACATACATAGTTTTTTTAACATCAATTACTTCTTTGTTAAAGAAAAATTACATTTTTAGGTAATAAATCTTTTCATTTTAAAATAAATTATTGTGTGCATAAATAATTTGTAAGTCTAAGTCCAACTACTATTACTCTTATATTATTTTACTTAGTAATGAATTAGAGTACTCTTTGATAGTATATTATATTAAAACACTTTAGTCCAGGTCAGATTTGTAAAAAAAAAAAAATAATAATAATAATTTAAATTTAAGATAGTTTATATCTAAACTATCAATTATTATTTTTTATAATTTTTTTCATTTAATGAAACAAACAGCAATTCTTAGTCTTATTCCCATCACAACTCTCAAAAACGTACGTCCCACTTGTCTTAAGAATATAAACCTTGTTTTCAACTGTAAACATGTACTATTGTTTTTCTCAATCTCTAGTTTCGCTCTATCTTGAAATAAAATATATTATTATCCTCATAAAAAAAGTAAATATTTTATTCTTCTAACAGGTTGGGCGATCGATTATAATCAAAAACTAATATTATCAGTCTCTCTAACAATCTATTTAAAACTTGTTTTGAAATTTGTACAGCATAACAGTGCTTAGAAACATTACTTTATTTTATATTTTAAGTGATTTTGTTTATATTGCACATCAATATTTTTACAGCTCAAATAAAACAAAAAACATTGTACAAAGATATTGGATAAAGAATGGCAGAAGAGATTGATTTGAGAAATATTCTTGTCAAGGTGAGGTCTTAGTTTTTTTTTTTTTTTTTTTAACTTAGAAAAATTATATAAACACAAAAATACAATCTTTACATAATTATAATTCATTGTATTTTTCTATTATAATTTTAATATAATTCTCATATTAAATTATTTTAAAGTTTTTTTTCTCTTACTAATCCTTGAGCTAGTTGATAACAAATTAAATTTGATAGTCTTGATATATTAATAGAAATAATAAAATGAGCAAAAATCACACCAACAAAGCCACCTATAATAACCATCTAACACAAGGACTCAAATTTAGATGAGTTGAGAGTATTTGTAGGCCAAAATATAAAATTCCTATTTATCTCAAAATGAACTCTTACTGGTTTCAATAAATTGCATTCATAAATATCCCTCTTAATAAATTAAACATTATTATGTTTAAAATATTTATTTAAGACTTATTGGTCAAAATGTGAAAATAAACTTTTACATCGAAGTTTACATATCTCAAAATATCCAAGCTTTTCGATCAAAATTTGAAATAACCAAAACCAACTTTAAAACTTGGATTTTAAAAAATCACGAAATATCCGATACCTTTCTCTGAGACTAAAGTAAAATTGGTAAATTCAAGGCATGTTTCACTGTTTTCAAATTTGATAACTTTGGACCAAACATGTATCACGTATTTCTGAGTTAGATTTGCAGCCAGTTAACAATCTCCTCCTGTTCAATTTGAATTGGAAAATCCCTATATCTTGTAAATATAATCTTTTTATATATAACTTTACACTAATTAATTACCTATATAAAATTAAACTAATTTAATTGTTTTAATTCTTTGATGTATTTACGACTATTATATAAAGTGTCTTCTTAGAGTCCCAGGACATTAATAACATGCTTATCATTTTGCAATGATAGAAATAAAAACTTATTATATAAACTAGGATAAAAGAAAACCTTTGTTATTTATGTGGGTTAACATTTGTGTGCTCCCAGAGGATGGAATAATACAAAAGTTAAATAATAATTTATCCATTCTTATAACTGATAATGATTTCAAATCTAATATTGAGACAATTTTAATAATTGTTTGCTAAATGCAACCTTTCATCAGTAAGTATGAGGCCTTTAACTCTTAACTTTTTATTTATTGTTTTTAATACATAATTTTCAGTAATAGAGACTAAACCTAAATTTTAATTTTTTTTAAATATCTTCAATTAATAAATAAATCTAACTAATGCAATTAAAAATGTTTAATGCATTAATTAGTTTTCTCTCATAATTTCAAAATAACATTATGTTTTCATATTTTGCTAACCATTGGAATCGTACTTTAGGTTTTAGATCAGAATATTGTAGTCTTAAATCCCCCCCCCACCTCCATGCCTACTTATTTTTCTATATATTATATGAGTTTAAGTAGAAGAGATGACCTGATTGTCCTAACTTTGTCCTAAAAAATAAATACCTTTATTAACCTATCTGTCCCTTTCCATGTTAAAACCATACTAAAAGTTAGCCCATTAGCCCCTTTAGAATAATAAATTCTTACAGTTTCGTTTAATTGTGTTTTGTTTCTTATGACAGATATCTGAGACTTTATGGACACTTTTAATTTCAAGATATGTATATGTATTCTTTAAACTAAATAATTTAATGTTAACCGTATCTGTATCACAAATATAAAAAATAAGAATGTTATCATACAAATGATCAAATATGTGCTGTAATAATTATTCTAAAATACCGTATTTATTAGTATGTATAAATATGTTTATAATTTTGGTTATCATTTTATAAAATCATTGTGTTTAAATTCATCTCATTAACTTGGTTTTGGCTTCACTGGTCATTTTTAAAACATTTATTTTGCTTGAAAGGTTTACATTTATATGGATTGGTGACATATTTTTATTTTATACGCTTATAAATATTGCTTGGGAAATAATTATACAATTCACTCTTGGTTCTAACACCAATGTGTATAAAACACCTAGATGTTTTCATTTCCAAAAGTAAACTAATCATGATTTAGTGAATAAAATTGTATTATTTATTTATTTATTAGTTTGTAAAGAATCTGTGAAACAGTCACAGATTGTGTGTTACCCGAAATCCAACCCTATACTTACTTGCAAGTTCTGAATTTAAAAATAATACAACTAATTAAATATTTTATATTTTATAAAAAAATTTATTGTATTTCAGGGGAAATTCTACTTCTATCTAGCTGTATTTCTTCTCATTATGCATAGGAAAACAATTCTTTGCTGTCCCAAGATGTGGCGATGAAAATTTTGCCTAATTTTAATTCTTTTAAATACTGTCTGCATTGCAGAAAATCTTATCTGAATATTTTATTTTTGATCGTAAAAATTGGTT
Organism: Aphrophora alni; assembly: GCA_963513935.1. Classification (NCBI taxonomy): domain Eukaryota; kingdom Metazoa; phylum Arthropoda; class Insecta; order Hemiptera; family Aphrophoridae; genus Aphrophora; species Aphrophora alni. The sequence continues at coordinate 72,515,252 of OY740769.1, forward strand.
AATATTTTCCTTATTTATTTTGGTTTGCTGCTCAATATTAGGTTTTGTTTTGCTGCCTAATAAGGAAGGAAACTACAGCAGATGGACAATTCCTTCTCAATATAATATTTAAATGTACTTAAAGCTTATATTTCAGGATTTGTTTTTCTTACAATAATATTTTTATATATGTTTTAATATGTTGAAGGGTGGTTACGATAATCAAGCTGCAGCTCCACCAATGTTCTACAATCCTTCAAGCTTTTCATCTTAACACAGTCATATCTTTAGTGAACACTATAATCCATCTAGGTGTATAGAAATGATATTATAGTTGACTTAAATGTACAGCAGTATCCGATCTGTGGCATAAAACATATAAATAAATAACTGTAAGTTACTGTTATTATATGATTAAATATTTTATTCCTGTTAGTTTATGTTTATTTTGAAATATAATATTTTGGGGGTTTTAATATTTTTTAACATCACATGGAACCAAATATAATGTGTTATAAAAATCTGAGAAAATACTTTATTACTTGTAATTTTGTCCATACTTTGATATGTCTTACTGTGGTAAGAAGGGGGGAAACTATGATAATAAATGTCACAAACAGTATTGAATATGGTATTGAATATGTGATAGAAAATCATACTCCAGAAATTACTTATCTACGTTATTGTTAAACAAAACCCAATATCACTTGTTGTACATTAATATTTGAAACTAGTTATAGTATGGGTAACTTCATTTTTTTCCAAATATAACATCAAATATGAATACATAATTAGTGCGTGATATCAAGGATAGGTTAGGTTTGTTTTTGTTTTATAAGTTGATTTTAATTATTTCATAAGAACAATGAGTTAGTGTTCATTAGGTGATGTTCAAAGCCACATCAGAGATTAAAAAATATAAAACTTGTCTTATAAGTGAACAACAACTGATATTAAAGTGATTTGTTGTGGGTTAGTAATTGGTTTAATATTGTTTGTGATACTTTTTATTATCATATTGCTTATTTACCTTTCACCAAAATATAGACACAATCGCAAGTACTGAGGTTGTCCAAATTTTGTAAAAAACTGTTTATTCAGTGTCTTGTAGAAAATCAGGAAATGGTGGGAAATTGTGCGATTAAAAAAAGATAAACATGTTTTAGTCAAGCCTTATAACTGTAACATGTCCAGTTCAGAATGGTTTAGAATTAGTAAACATGTAATACCTTGTGTTATCGTCTAAAGCATTTTGTATAACAGAAGAAAATTACTACTAGGTATGCGTCTTGAGTTAAATTTTTGTAATACTATAGTTTTCACTTTCCTTAAATAAACATGAGAACAGCTGATTCAAACTTATCAAACGCATGTAATAATATTGATGATTCAGGCTACTCTAACAACACTAAATATAATAATTACTATTTCTTATGATAATAATAATAACTAATTTTATGTTTAGTACTTTCTAATTGTCTTAAAATATATCATGAAGAGCTTGTAATAAATTATTAAATTTGAACATGTCATTTAATGTGACCCAACAGCTTGGGCTAATTGACTTATTGATAGTACTATTTAAAAAGTTACTACCTCAATGTAATATTTAAGAAAAATCAAATATTAAAACATTTATTTTATAAGAGTTTTTGAAGAGAAATATTGATTTGATGAAATATTGATTAATATGAGTACCACTTGTTTCTTATACCAGTACAAATGACTATTACTATTTCAAATTTTAAGCTACAAGTTGGTACAACAATTTTTTTGAATTTTGAAGCTATACATACAGCCTCATGTACTCAACATAAAAGTTGTAACCGAATTTGTTATAGTACAAAATTCCTTGAACCTAAATCAAGTTCTTATGAGTATTCTAATATTTCCATTATTATTCAACAAAAGTGGGGTTTTTGAAATTCTTATTTTTCAAGTAATATTTTGGTTTTTATTAGCACCATAGCCAAGAGGTTTAATGCTAGTGTTTACCATGGTGTGGGGATAAAAGTCAAGATAACCCTGCATCTTTTTCTAGCTGATGTGATGGTTTCTTGCCATTATTAGAAGGTAACAGATGATTGATAGCTACAAATTTAAACTTACTAAAAATCCACAATAAATTGAAACTGACACCACATTTCTTTTCTCATTAAGTGTGACTTTTATGTGAGCTTGAATGAGTCTATGTCTAGTGTCATTAACATTTTAAAGATTTTAGATAGGGTCTGTTTTGTGAGAAAAGAGCAATTCAACATAGATTTTGTATTTAAACAGCATAACTTTTGACATGAAAGTAAAAATTCACTGTTTCGATTGTTTTATAATTTAACTTAGGAACATTTCTTAAATTATTAATTTTGAAATTTATAGCTATCACAATAAATATTTGAGAACTAGGATGGTTCATGTAACATCCCAACTATCACTTTATTTTGTATCAATGTTCCTAAGTTGAACCGTAAATAAAACAAATTATTTCAATCAAAAACAGACTATTCTATTTGTCTTAAATTATCAAAGAAAATTCAGTTTTTAACAAATGTCCAATTCTGTCCTATCTGCTTTTTAATTTTCCAATCAAAGTTATAGTTTTCAGTGTTTTGCAATTTCATGTTACATTTTAAGCTGTGGTTTCACCAAAACACTAAAAGCTCAGCATGCTTTGGATTCTTAAAAGGTACATATTTTTAAATATGTGTACAAAAATTTTAAAATGCTATAATTTTCTTCTTCGATAATTATATTTTTGCTGGTTGGTAAGTTCCTATAAGCTAAACTGAAAATTTAATTCTGCCTACTTTAGATTTCAATTACATCTGGTATTGTAAATAATTATGATAATTAACAGTCATATCACCTAACTCAAAATGTTTCATTATTAATATTTGTATCAAAGGGTATATAGATTTCAGATATCATTAACATTAGGAAATGTTAATCCATAAACCACATTGAGACACACATGTGGCGATGAGCGATGTTCTGTGTCTTTAATCGATACAAAAACAAGTTTTTTGCAATTCAACATTTTGCCCACTAAGAATCATCCTACCATAACAGATAGATAATATACTCTTGTAAAGCTAATGTTCCGAACTTTCATATTCATGTAACCAAAATACCATAAAACGTTATAAATAATATTTAATTAATTGGTAAAGTTTGTTATTTCGCAACAACTGTGTAGTTGTGAAACATAAATTTACATCATTCTTTGTCTAATTTTCACAAATCCATATTTCTGTCTAACAAATTACAGTGGTACTGTTCTATACAATGATTCTTCATCTTTTGGTCTATGCTTACCAAATCTTTCTAACTTTTATAGTTTTTAATCTATAAAAATTAAATTAAATCAAGAATTTTAACACATTCTTACACCCTAAAAATCACATTTTTTTTCAATTCAACTTTGAGCCTAGTAAGTAATATATCATTGTAAAGGTAATGGTTCAACCTTTCATAATCGAGTAAGCAAAATTCTATACCACAAAAGGTAAAAATTAAATAATTCAATATAGTTGGAGTGATTTGCCGCTACGAAGGAGCACTTCACAATAAAGAAAATACGATCTCACTGATCATATAACTTTTGAAAATGGTAATTTTTGTCCAAATACCACAAGTGGAGAATATTTTATAGTATTTTTCTTCCTTTTTCGAACTACGTATTCCAAATTATCGTAGCTTTCATAGTTTTTTAGATATTCTACAAAGTTGTAACCAAATCCAGTTTTCTTTTCTTTAGATTTATGAAATGTCAAATATCGATTAGTAATATTTAGATTTTTTTGGCGATCTTTATAGCATTAGAAAGTAGAATTTCAGATATGTCAAATGTTTTATTTTATTTTCCTGTCAAACTAATATTTAAAACTTGACTAACACAAGGAAAGTCGTCAACGAACTTGTCTAGAGACCATGTTCATACAATTGAGTGTAACAAACCAATCTGATGCCAAGGGGTTCTAGATAATCGTTGTTTTGATAGTTTTTTGGATTATAAGTTATTGTGAATTACTTATTGTTTTATTGATATATGTTGATACATATTTATATTCACAACTATTGTAAGTGTTTTGATTAGTCTAAACAAATTATGATGGAAGTTTACTGGTGATTTTTTAGATTAAAATTTTTGGACGTGAAGATAATTTTTCTCATTCTTGATTACTCAAAAATATGTCATTGTAGAAAATTTATAAATTCATAGTTCAATTTTATGTACATTTCTCTAAACAATCCTATATAACAAAAGTTGTGTTTTGCATAATATATATATATATTTTTTGTGAATTTTTACTTTTCAGTAAGTGTTTTTCCATCATAAAAATTGATTTTTCAACATGTAAATTTTATAAATTGATTAATTTTGTTATCAACTGTTATTCAGAACTACATTACAAAACTTCTGTAAATCTTGACAAACTGAGGGAGGTTAGTCCTGAGGTTATATGGTATAAATAGGCTTTTCTGTGGTCTGTGTTTCACTTCATTTTTCCCCACTTGTTATTACAGTAAAACCCCGCTTATCCAAAATAATGGGGGCAGAGTTGTTTCGGATAATCAGTTTTTTCGGTTAAGCCATGATTACAGAATTTGAGCCGGTTTTGGTTAAATAAAACTATGTACACTTTATTTAGGAGTAAATAGCTTTATTAAATATTTTATAACTAATTTGTTTACAATATTATAGAGCTATACATAATTACAGTACATCTCGGTTGACTTAAAATAATCAAAAATAGATTTTTGTGTTTGTCCGGTGCAGTGTTTCAAAGCAGCTTTTCTCTCCACCTCTTCATTAATAATACATCAGTGGGAGTAGCGTCAGCTGATTTCTCCACAAATTGGAGAGCAACATAAAACAATGCTTCCTACTCTAACTTTACTAAAACTTTACACCAGATACTGTTCATTGTCGAATTGTATACATACAGTACTCGTAAATATTAAAACTAGAGGAATTAAATCTGCTGATAAAAGTTTTAAAATCTTACCTCAAGTGCATTGTATGCATCATCAGCTGTTAGTCGGCTGGAGTCAACATGATTCGTCTCTGAATCCATGTCGTCTGCTTCCTCAGGCGCTGCCGGCTCCTTGACCAAATTCACAATTTCTTGATCTTCAGCTCAAGTTCAGAATCGTCTGCTTCCAACCAACTGAAAACTTCTTTTTCTTCAATGCTTTCACACCCTGGCACTTTATTTAGTAGCTCTGACACGTTCTCAAAATCCTCAAAGTCCCATTTGTCAGTTGAAGTTGAGAGGCCATCAAACCGTTTGTTCCATGCTTTTTTCAGTGTGCTAGGTTTAACGTTATCCCAGGCTTGAGCATACCAATACACATCTTCATTCATTGTCACAGATTTTAAACACTCTATAAGAGTCTTATTTCTGTTTTCACTTTTGTGTAAAATGTGTCTCAACAAGAAACCTCTATAGTGATGCTTAAAAGTCTCAATGTGACCATGGTCCATCAGTTGGATCAGACTTATTACATTTGGTGGAAGAAATTGGACTTTAATTTTACCATCTTTTAAAACTCCTGGGTGGCATGAAACATTGTCCAATATTAAAATAGCTTTGTGTGGTAGATTTTTCTCAGTCAAAAATTGTTTGACTTTTGTAACAAATTGTTTGTAAAACCATTGTTCAAAAAAATTCTGACGACATCCACACATTTTTCTGAGCTTGATATAACTAACTGGCATTGCATTAGGAGCAATGTTTTTCAGAGCTCTCGGCTTCTCAGATTTCCCTATACACATTAGAAGAAGTTAAATGAGCCAGTTGCATGCACTGCTGTATGAGTGGTGATTCTCTGTTTTTGCATTTTATGTCCCGGAGCAGATTTTTCTTTGATACAGGGTAAAGATGTTTTTTGATTTACGTGTAGCCATAAATTATTTCTTCCAATTCTGTCTTGAACACATTTACTGCTTCATCATAATCAACTGACATTTTCTCTCCACATAAATTTAGTTGCCGTATTCTGTAGCTGTTTTTATTATTAAAATAGTTATACTACATTAAATAGTACAACTATTTAATTGTACAACTATTTTACAATTAAAATAGTTGTACAATTATTAAATAGTTGTGACACAACTAATGTGAAATTATTGGGTATCAGTATTAATAATAAACTCACCTGGAGCATCCATCCACATACTATAGTATGCACTAAACTCTCAAGAATATCTTCTTTCTAAGAAATTTGAAAGTCGTGTACCTAAGAATTATATACAAATAGTGTATATGGCTTTTTTCCAAAGCATTGTAATGTATCATTTAAGACTGTGGGATGGTGTTCCTGGTGTTGAAATATTTTAATCCTTCGAAAGAAAGGTGTAAGATTAATTGCAGGAACAGCCTTCAATGATCATTGTAAACCTATTTTCATTACAGAAAATTGTATGGCTGTATTTAAATTGTTACTAAATCTAAAAAAAGAACTTTAATATCCGAGTTGTAGAAGTAACTTACACGATCACAGTACCAGGAACAAATATTAAATTGGTGTACCTTAAGTTAAGCTTTAAAATGTCAGTCAATTATCACATGTTAGTATCACCCTTTTTAATAACCTGCCATATACAGCTTGGGACCAGCCTTTCTATAAATTCAAAAAGTTTATGAGGGAACTACTTGCGGTACCTCTTTATTCAGTCAAAGAGTTAGTTCTTCGACATTCCAGCAGCAACTTTGAATAATTATTTTAAGTAAATTATGAAATTCATTTGCAGTGATTCACTTGGTATGAAATTCTTGTATTTATTTAGGTAAGTTATTTTACTTTTGTCTTGTTATTGTTTAGTTTGTAGTTTTATGGGATGATTTACTTTACTTTTCCATTGCATGCATCTTCCATGTTCAAAGGAATCAAATTTTTATTATTAAGACATACTCATAAAAAAAATTAAAATCAATAACAAAAAAATAAATAGCCTACCATATACTTTGATTCACTGTAATCAATTGTAATAAACTTTTAACATCAACTGATATTGTAAAAGTAATAATTTGAGCAATTCAAAGAGATAATGACGAAATTATAATGATAAAATAATATGAATTATTTGAAATAAGAAAATAAACTTACATATCTATTTTATAGGGCCAGTCATTAGATTAATTTTTTTTTAAATATCGGTCTAATAAATATTGAACTTCACTTGTTAGATGGTATGAATATATACTTGATAGAATAAAACTTGAATAAATTTACTATTCTTGAGAAGGTTTTCAAGGTTTATTCTATCAAATATAGGTCTATATAACATAATATTATGGATTAACTATTGTTGGTTTTTGGATTTTAAACCCAACCATCAGGAATCTCCTGTGCTTACTACGCTTGCTTGGCAATCGAAAGGAGCCAAGTTTTATTCCAATTCCTTTGTAGGTAAATGGGTTTAATAGGCCCTTTCCACAATAATAGATCTATTTGAGGTTGTTATAAAGAGAGGTTACCTATAGCCTCAAAAACCCCAACCCTCTAACCTGATGGTTTCTAAACTTTCTTGTTGCATTAAATTTTTGATGTACATTATCTCTGACCTATATAAACCTTGATTCAAGGCTGTTGTTGACAATAAATATTCATTTTTTTTTAAGAACAAGCCATGTTTTAAGCTATAATTAATTAAGGTTTCCGCAGCATAGCAAGCATGGGCGTACCCAGCGAGGGGCAGGGGGGCAGCGCCCAGTAGCGGCCGATGGTTAAGGGCAATGGGAGGGCTCTGTTTTATTTTATACACGTAAGGGAAGGCATGGTATCATTCACTTAACATTCACAATCACAAAGGGTTAAACTTAAAAACATAAACAAACAACTCGTGTGAGTGGCGAGACACTATTTAGAACAGTTGCGCCAACTTATTTTGCCCATCGAAAACAAGGTTTTTAGTAATGCGGAACATCTAATTTATGGTGGCTTCACTGACTGATGTCTGCGCGCGCAGCTTCGGACTCTGCCCTAGAAGCCCATTACACGCTGTGTAAATGACGTCACGGCACCCTCAGCTCTGTCTGCTGCTTGCCCCATATGACTAAATGCAATGAAACTGGGACGCTCTGGCCACCGTCCGAACTTCAGAATACATTCGTCAAATATTTTATATTGTAAAACTTCCGCTACAAATGATAGTGAAATCCATAGCGGCAATTCATAATTCATTTATCTCCACAGAATTAAATACATATAGGTACAGTATTTACATTATTAAAATAATATTATCATTGGGGGGGGCGGCGTCCGAGAGTCCTTATGAGTAAGCGGCCACTGGCATCGCCCCCCCCCCCTGGAAGCAAAAAAATTAATCTTTATTACACATTTTGTTGCTGGAATTTAATACAATTCTTGAAATAACTATTTTAATAATCAATTGTATATTGAATGACCATGGCTTGCCCCCCCCCCTAGTTTTGATCCTGGGTACGCCCTTGATAGCAAGTATATATTAAGGATACAGCTAGGCTTGATGTAAGTTTGCATGTTATCTAGATATGTATTCCGATCAAATTCTAGTGAAATATAAATGCTTAAACCAAGCTAATAAAATTGTGGTTCAGAAATAATTGGTAGTAAACAAAAATCATGCTTAATTAAATTAAGCGTAATTTTATATAATATATTTTCTTAGATTTTTGTTTTTATGTACATATGTATAAGGGAAAATGTTTGTGCACTGTTTGTTTTATTTTTGTTTCAAATTAACAAATGTGTTTAATTGCATAACATTGTTCATATTGGATGGTTTTGATAAAATAGTATTATTTAAAAACCTAAAACTAAAGGTATATTAAAAACAAAATGATAATGAAAGTCTACACATCCCACATCTGGATGATGTTTAGACCGACTGTCACCTTGAATTAAGAGCTCCAATCAAAAAACTGTGTCCCAAATTATTTGTTTTTAATATACCTTTAAATATGTTGTTACTGTCACTATTTTACACTTAAACAATTTGGGTTTAGGGGTAACTGAGTTTTATTATGCCAAAAGGTGTTTGATCAAATAAAGTTTTTCTGAATTATATTGCAACAAACTGTATTTACTTGAGAACATATTTAATATAATCAAATGTTAAAACAACTAAAATTTTATCTTCAATTTTTAGTGATATTTTAGTTTTTTGTTACTTTTATTCATAATTATTTTATATTTTGTATGAACCTGCTAAAAGTTATTTCCTTTATCAACAATTTTTTTAATCAGTGTAATTTTTTGTCTAGAATTTACATCTTTTATGTTAATAGATGATTTTAATATTATTCTCTAATTAGTTGATGGATTTATAAATATAATAATGTAGATATAAAGAATTATATAAATGTCTAATGTGTAAATATTTAAAGCTGTTGGTTGTATAAATGTTAAGTGATGTATATGTTGCAATTTTTGTTTGAATTGTGGGCTGTATTTAAGATAATAAAGGTATTATTTATTTAGGAAAACATTTGGGAAAAGGTTATGTTTTAAAATATTTTCAAAAGAGAAAAACATCTTTTCCAATGGAAAAGGCTAGTTGCCAATTTATTGGTATATTCATAAAATTATTAATAAATAACATATCAAAACATAATTGTGTTAATGATTTATTTGTTAACTTTTAACTCTTAAATGCTCATTGACGGTATGTTAGAGTCTGGCTACCAGAATTTATCAATATAATTTTTATATGTTAATTTCTTGTTATTCCCAATCCAATATTACTCTGTATGTCAACGATCAATTCAAATCCAAATTTGGATCTAAACCAGATTTTAATAACAGGTGATAATTCGGCATGATGTCAAGCGGGCAAGCAAAAATCCTTCCAAGAGAAATTCATGGAAGTTTTTATTCTTGGTCCTTTATTTTTTAATAAAAAGGGTGAACACAAATTCATGCTGGACCTAGTTTCTGTAAAACCATGTGAAAATGTCAAAAACAAGAGGCTAAATGGTAATTGAAGCTCACCCAATTTTTTAGTCGCTAGAAACTATGGAAACTTAAACTATTTACGTTGTTTGTCATTAATTTGATATTTTTTATCAACGAGAAACAATTGTCAAGTCTCTAAAGTTTGTGATTACCAGTCTATGTTTATGTTATATACTGTATGTTACATTAGTATAAATCATGGCATGTAAATTAAAGGACAAAGGTGTGACAAGCTAACTATATACAGCGTGTTAAATAAGTCCCAGGACGGCTTAATATTTTTTTAACCATTACAGATACAGCTACAAAGCTTTGCACATTGTTAATGGATACCAAAATCTATTTTAGTATATATTTACTGGACCACTACCTTTCCAGAGGGGCGGCCTACAAGGAGTAAGTAGGAAATCTTAAATAAGAGCATAGGTCGAGTTTTACTTGTGTATGAGTAGCACACAATGCCACAAAATAGTGTGTGTTCATATTAGCTACAACGTCAGGTATGTTGAAAACAGCTTAATAATGTTTACTAGGTAGAGGTTATGAAATGAAAACTTTGCAAATCAATATCTGGCCAAAACATTTTTTTTTAGACTGCTCGCTGGCTCTCTCTTTATCTCCAATGGGGGACAGATCTCAAGGAGTTAAAAGGAAAACTTAAATGTAAGCCAGGGTTGATAGTACATCAAATTAAAGGTCTTTATTAGTAGAGTACATTGCCACAAATAACAACTACCTAAAGCAAGTATTTTTCCTGTTTTCAAAAATACCCACTCAGTCACAAACCTTTTTCCCTTTTAGGCCTATCATCTGTGACCGTCCCCACTTCTTTTGACCAGCTGGAAGCTCCGGCTAGCTGGAGACCGCCTACACTTAGCCAAATCTTGTCAGGATGGGCCAAGGACTCGGGTTAGGACGCTAAATGAACGCTCACAACGCAAGTTAAATTAAATGTTATCTTTTATTTTAGAACCGAATTAGAAAAATACAGTAATAACTATAATTTATAAAAAAGGCATAACGGCTAGATAAAGGCCTTAATAGTGGCCGAAAAATGGACTGACCTTGTCCGTTCCGTAGCGGTCTGCTGTTCAATCTTCTTCTCGCGGCTCTCTGAATAGACTCTCCCGGCTCGCTGGTTCAAGCCCTCCACTCCTCGTCTCTCTCCCCCCCCTTCTACACGATCTTGCACTGCTCAACAATATTGCAAGTGCCAATTGATATTTTATTATTTAGAATCCCTTCCTGTTACATCCCAATTTATTTCATTATAGTTTTTATTTGGTGGCCTCCTTGGCTGGGCCACACATCATTACTCCATTTTCCTTATTTGATTTAATATGAACTTTAAACCCACGCTATTTTAGCTAAGGTGAACCTTTTGAGGTCAGGTTAATATTATCTATTAGAAAAACATTATAGCCGCATTGCTAAAGAAAACGGTTACAATGTTTCTACAATAGATAATATTATGATGAAACAGAGAAGAAAACTAAATAAATATCTTAATGTTAATAATAATAAAAACATTTATAGATCTACAGAGTATTGCCATTTAAACTGTGTCAATTCCTGGACTCCTACAGAAATCTCGGAGCTTTTCAAAATATTAAACTTCCAGTAAATCCATACACAAGGCAACTATTTGAAAGACAATTCGATCAATCAAAATTTCTAACACTCACAAATGTTCTAACGTGAGAGAAATGTTCTTTCTATAAGATCATTGGAGGCTTTAGCGAGCTTGAATATTAGCACTCCTAAAATAACATTTCAGTCTCAAGCTTCAATTAAGACACCTGTTTGGAAGGTCTGTGGTTATTCAAAAATACCTAACGATAACAAATCCTCTGGATTCGCCTCTAAACCTTATGCATTTGTTATTAGCCGATCTCCTAAATTGTGTTTTTATCGTCAAAAGGATCATCACATATATGTTTTGAAAACTTTTTAAAATTAATCTCCAATGATAAGTTCAATTGGATAAAATCAAAAGCGGCCTGTCTGAATTGTCTTAGTTTTCAGTATAAGGCACCTGAATGCATTTCAAAAAATTGGTGTCATAAATGTAGGAAACCTCATCATACATAACTTCACTTAGATTCATATAATCCTACTACAAGACCAAATGCAGCTACATCAGAACAACAACCTGAATGTTCCACTATAGTCTCGACCTCAGCTACTGTGACTATACATATACCCTACTTGGTATTGTAGAGCTTTAGAACGATGTGTAAAAAGGCTAGCACTTCCTCTAAACCATATCCAAGTCCACATCTTTGGCTTGAGTACTTATTCCAATCGATGGAAACAAGGGTATTGTTAACTACATAGTTAAACCATGTTATTAGAGTCAAGAAACTTTATCTATTCAATCTATAATTCTCTCTGAAGTTACACATTCACTTCCTAATGGTTACCTAAATGATCAAGTCAAACAATACTTCACAACATTATAGTTTAGTTATTGTAGCTCATGTATCACTGAGGAAGGCGACTTTGTCATTGAAACATGTTTCATTAAGTAATCGTAATTTTTGTAAGATCTTGTGTTCAAGTTTCATTCTATCACGTCTAATGGTGTTTCTCTAAATGATATTTTGTACCCTAGGCTGCAATGCAATATCACTTAAGATAATACCAAAAAATTGTCAGTTCCTTGTCTTGAACTATTCGTAAAATTACAAAATTTTGTTCAGCAACAACTTCTTCGCAGTCCAATTGAATTGCCTGTTTATGTTTGGACCGACTCTACTGTAACACTCAGCTGGTTTCATACCTCACCACATCTGTTGAAGACCTTTGTAGGAAAGAGTTGTATATATTGGTCAACTCACTGATATTTCCTGGTGGCAAGATACTCTAGGATACTCAAATTCTGCTGACTGTATTTCATGTGGAATACTTCCTTCTCAATTATTACTACATCCACTATTGTGGACAGAACCAGAATGGTTAGTTCAACCACAGTCTAACTGGCCTCTTCAAAATATTTCTGACTGTACTTCAGAGAGCCAACTTGAACAATATCACATAGCTGTTGTGTGCAATGTTTTTGCTCCGATTGAATCAACTGTAATAGATTTAAAGATGTTCTCAAACTACAGCAGATTAGTGTGAGTAGTTGCTTGGTGTTTTTGCTTTATACACAATTGCCAAAACCCACATCATTCTTATCCAAATTACAAGCCACTGAACTGGAAAACTGGTTACATTTCTACTGTAAAATAGTGCAACAAGAATGCTTCGCAGTGTTTAAAGGGAACTCACAAATTTAAAAAATCCGTCTACATTTCAACAATTGAATGTCCCTACATAGACACAAAAGGTATAGTTGCGGTGGGTAGTCATCTCATTAATGCCGACATTTTATATACAGTGTACTCCTGATTATCAGCGAAACTGGGTGGCACAGACATCTCGGTTAAATAAAATCACGAATAATATGCAAGAATGATAAATAAAGGGAAAATATGTATAGTAATAAAATAGTTTTGACATAAAAAGATTTTAATATACTGTATATAAAACACAATACACAGTACAAACCTATTAATTAAAAACAGTTTAATGTAGCCTACATTTTACATGAAATAAAAAAAAGTGTAATAAATAAGAAGTTTTGGTAGTAAAACAAAAGAACAATACAGGAAACACATTATGCTACACTAGTACAGTACTGCAATTTTAATTACTTGATGGTTTTTTAAAAAATCAAACATTGTTTTTTGTTTCTTACTGTGCAAACACCATCTCTTGATTCTTGACTGAACTTTTCTTAGCATCGGTTTTTCAGCTAACTGCGTGTTATCGTCTTGTTCGTCTAAATACTGGAGCAGGCCACTTCGTGTCTCAATCGCGCATGCACGTAGTTCCTTCTTCCTCTTCGCTTACAATTTGCTCTTCATTCACCCCCTTTTGCTTTGTCTGCTATTTCTTGGTCCATCAGTTGCTCAAATCCCGGCTCATTAACTTAGCTATACTGCACAACTTTGTTATCATAGTTTTATTAGTTATTACCCGTACTAAACAGGTAAAGAGAACCGTAAAAAAAATTTAATTATTTTTTTCCGCAAGACTCGTGGATAATTGAGAGTACACTGTACTTCAAAATATCCAATACTATTACCTAAGATTATCATTTTACTGATTTGATCATTGATCATGTTCACATTGTTAACCTACATATTGGTCCTCGTGCCTTACAAATTATAATTTCCAGGCGATTCTGGATTTTGTCTCCTCGTCAAGCGATTATAAAACTTCTTCATCATTGTGTGTGTTGCGCTCCCTTCAATCCAACAGTCAAGAGTCACCATTTCAAGACCTTGGAGGTCAATATACTATCAAATTTAATCATCGGTGAAAGCCTCAACATATTGAATTAGTCTCAGCCTTGTCTACCGATGCTTTTCTTGAAACATACTAGATTTTTATCCAGACGAGTAAGCTGCTCTCATATCTTTAGTGACTGTGGCACTAACTTTGTTGGAGCTAAAAGATATCTCAACTCGCTACACGAACTTTTACAAACTTCATCTGCAAGTAATCACATTACCAACACACTCTCCAATCGAGGTACATTAAAAGCTGTGAGAAAAAATAATTTTCATATGTGAGAACAGTAAGGGAACAAGAGTGAAAAAGCTAACAAGAGTTAAACAATAAGTGAACACCGCTTTTGATTTTTGATGCGTTGTTTACATTTTGATGACATAAGAACCAGAGAAGAGCGTAAGACCCTGGACAAACTTGTACCAATGAGGGAAATATGTGAAAAATTTTAAAATAAGAGCCAACAAATGTTCAATCCTTCGGACACCTCATCATAGATGAACAACTTGTAGGATTTAGGGGCAATTGTTCATTTTAGAGTTTACATGCCAAGCAAACCTGCAAAATACAGTATAAAAGTAATTGCTCTCGTTTCAACATCTAATTTCTTTACCACAAACTTAGAAGTGTATTTGGGAAAACAACCTGATGGTCCTTTCAAGGTAAGCAATAGCACTAAAGATCTAGTCATGCGCTTAGTAGAGCCGGTTGCTGGCTCAAATGAAAAGTATCACATGCGACAACTGGTTTGCTTCAATACCTATGGTCTCCTGTTGTGAGATGAAAAATCTCTTACATATTTGTCAACTCTAAAAAATTAAATGGCTGAAATACCCCCTAACTTTTTGCTCAACGAGACAGAGAACTAAAGAGCGGTCTTTTTGCTTTCAGGAGAAATATACAATGGTGCCCTATGTGTCAAAGAAAAAATAGGCTGTTATTTGTATATCAACAATGCACACTGAAGAAATTTAACAGGTGATAAGCGGAAACCTGTAATAATAACTATATACAACAATACAAAGTATGGTATAGATATTTTGGATAAGATGGTACGGCAGTATGATGTGTCGAATAATAGTAAAAGATGGCCTTTTACGTTATTCTTTCATGTCATGAACGTTGCTGATGGTGATTTGCAGAGATTTTCTAAAAACTTTGCTATTTGAGTTAGTGAATCCAGGAACGAATTCAAGCAGGAAAACATCTCCAAAGAAATCAAGCCTAGAGGAAAATTACACTTGCAAATAGAGGAAGAAGAACCAATTCTAGCACCACAAGAAGGTCAAATAAGACGCTGTTACATCTGTGGGAGAATGAAGAAACGAACCACAAGAATAGCTTGCAACAAATGTCATAAGTGGGTATGCCCGGACCACCAAAGAAGTGTTTGTGAAGAGTGCCTGGATAAATTTTGTTTTTAAAACTATCCAGAACATTAAAAAAGATTAAAACATTTTTGTAAATTAATTGTTGTTTTTATAATAAAAAAAGTTTATTTCATTAAAACTGTAAAAACATTTCATACAAATTATCATTCCATTTACATAGTATCTGTACTTCAGTAATAATTTTATTAATAAACTGTTAATTTTTTTAAAATTAAAGTGTTGTTAACATTATATATCGATCCAATATAATATATAAATTTATTTACCAACAAAAATTTCAAATAAATTAAAAAAATACAATGAATGACAATAGTCACCCATGAGACCAAACTCATCACAGAAAAAGGTGGGACCACCAGTGTGTTAAAGTAGTGTTGTGCAACCTTGTTAGAGCTGTAATATTGGCATATAAAATCCTGAAGAATTTTGGCCCTGAGTAGATTTATTAAGAGGTAAGTATTACTCTTTAGTTTAAAGTTGAATCCTTGATTTAGGGGATCTAAATTACTTGCAGTTATGACAAGGTAATTTTTTTAAACTGCGTATGCTCCATAAACTATGAAGGGTGGACAATATTGCACACTTCTTTATCTGCAGTACATAGAATCATTAATTGCTATATAATCCCGAGCAGTTGTTACCATATAAATAACATGTTTTATGTTGATTTTAAATTAGCAATCTCATCATTTTCCCTTTATTTAAATCAGACTACACATTAGTGTAGGCTCCTGTACACACACTTAGTGGTTTCCACCATACCTTCGATTCATGACTACCATACAGTCAAAATTTCACTTTAATTTCTGACTAATCAGTTCTATATTATTTGTTGTTAAATTTAGTTGCACCTGTGATCAAATATTCATGGAACCAGTTATTTTTAATGTGACACAATTCCTTTTTTGTAAGATTTTCACTAAACACTTTGTTCTCTGAAAAGTTTTTACCAGTCACAGATAATTAATCGATACATTTTGATTAAGCTTTCCTGTATAGCTAAACTGTAAAACTAGGATCCTTTGTTTTGTTTGCATAATGATCTACAAATTGTTTTGCAAAATTGAATTGCCATGATCTTCCTTTGCCTCTCATAAGTATATACACAGGTTAAGTCTGATAAGGTATACAGTATAGCGAGAGAACAACAAGTAAACAAAATGCATCCCCCTTGAATCTCATACAGAGAATTCAGTTAAAATAGTTTCATTTCATTTTATGTAGAGGGTGTGCCAAAACTGGAGTTCCAGAGTTTAAATCTCAAAATGTTCAAATGTAAACATAGGTCATCTGATACCTCATTTTAAAAGTCTTGTAAAAAGAAACTTTCCGATGAAATCTTTTTTTTTTAATATTAAAACGTTTCAAAATAGCGGAATAAAAAAATGTTTTTACAAAAACCCTGTATATTCTATAATTTAAAAAAATACATATATGAAACTGACCAATTCTTAATCTGCTGTGAATTTGCTTCAAAATGATATGCCACACAACCATAATTTATGAAAATTTTCCTGCCCCCAAAAAATGAATATTTTGAAAAACTTTAAATGACCATAACTCCAATATTTTTAATGAGAGGTCTGTTATGTTCTACCTTATTTTGAATGTCTTTTTATATTAAAACCTATTTCTATAATTATTTTGTTTGATCTGTCATTTTAAAATGGTTAATTTTATTTTTTATTTTCATCCAAAAATTTCTTTTTATAAGACCTTTAAAATGAGGTCATACACCATATTCTGACATTCTAAAGTTATTGTCAAAAAGTAAATAGCCTTAAAAACAGTTGTTCTCCCGTGATTTGAAACCGATGTCCCTTTATTTTTTAACAATTGAAAAAAATAAGCACATCTGTAGTGGTAATATAAATTTGTTTAAATTATTTTTTTAGCACAACACGCTGTCTTAGGCCTAGCTTGCTATCAAATGATGTGGAGTCAATACATTGACTTTCCATTGGCATAATTTTAGCTTTAGTACTCCACCTTTACCTTAAGATGTATAGTCGATGCTGAGAATTTTATAAGTTCAAACCCAGATCCTCTTATACACAAGATGAGAGCTTTAACCACTAGACAATGTGTGTCCATATTATTGAGATTTAAAAAATTACAGCAAAGCTTATAATTTCTGTATCGAATATTTTCAGAAAGTATTCAAAATAAAAATGACGTATTGATTTTTTATATTTGTTATATGTACTTACTTTAATTAAAAAAACAAAAATCTTTAATGTTTAGAATTAAAGGCTGTAAAAAAAAAATATATATATATATATAAGGGGATCAATTTTGTAACATAAAATTCTAAAATTAGCCAGAATATTACAATAACCCATGGGTATAAACAGAACCAACCTCGAGACTATCCAGAGTAGAGCAGTTCTATACAAGTGATGCTACTAATATTATTATTATTATTTAATGAGTAGGGAAATTTATTTAAATATACAACAATGACTCTCACCAGGTCTAAATTATGGACTCTAGCAAGTAATACACAGGAAGTAAAAGTATTTAAAACACACACAAAAGAAAAGGATAACCAGTACATATTTTTTAAGACTGTTGTTTATTTTTTAAATTTTACAATATTTAAAAGTATCCAGTGAATAACTCCATATTTGTTTTATTAATAATAACATTTAAAATAGCATTTATAGAATACTATAATCTAAAACTGTCTGAAACATTTTTCCATTCCTTCAATTGTTTTGTTTGGCATTAATTTGTAAATGCAAACGCTACATACATAAAAATATTATATACATTAACTGACAATGTTTCATTTATGTAAAAATATTATCAACTTTGAATAAACTCTAGTACTCAAATCTACTAAGGTACATTCTTCGTGTTGGAACCAACATTAATAAAATATTTAATAATAGAACTTTTATTCAATTTAACTTAATTTGTTTTCTATGGGAAACTTTTTTTAATGAGCTAACAACTTTCAAGGGCAGATAAAAGTAAAAACCTATCGACTCATGGAATCTACATTTCCAAAGGAATAACATTGCAATTTGACCCGTTAAAAATCTTGAGGCACTGTACAATTCACAATATATTCAAGAAGAAGATAGCAAGAATATGTTCCCACAGAGAACTAGGCTAAGCAAAAAACACTAACTTACTAAATGGAGTAAAAACTAACAAATATTCTAATAACCATTACAGACCTACAGGTTAACTAAAGCATTCTCGTTTGTGAGAAGAAAAAACTAGTCTTTTCTGAAGAAACTTATAAGGAACATTTGGTTATAATTTATATATTAAATTTATGTTTTTATAAAGGTATCACAATGTTTTGGTCATTAATAAATAATAATAATTTAATTAAATAAAATAACGACTCGCCAGTCATATTTAAGTTGGCAGTGAATAGTTGTTACTTGGCAGTGTTGGATCATCCAACTAGTCGTTCAAGGTCAGTAAAGGCTATAGAATACATCTGTTATAATTTTTTTGGAATGACATTATGTATTGTTAAATAAAAGTGTATTTCAGGAGAAAAAAAATATATTAGTGGTGACAAGAAAATACATTTCAACTTACATTAAATCTACAAAAAGAGCTGCTTGGTACAACCTTAACATTCATAATTTTATCGAAATACAGATAACATTAAAGTTAGAATTCTTAGCAAAAAATTTACTTCAACAATCTATCAAATAGAAGATATAAAAACCTTTTCTTCGCACCGCTATCAGTCTCAATTTGTTCCTCTCGTAAAAGTTAATTCAAAGGCCTTTCACAGCAAAATGTTTAACTCGGACTAACGAACCACCAAGTGTTTCGTTCCCTTAAAATCATCAGTTTGGTACATTAAAAACATTAAACAGCTGCGCACATAGAGTGTTTTTTTAGAGTGCACAGACATTGAAACATCCAGTGTGCAACATTAAAAATATCCCTTGAATACATTTTGTACTGCATCAATACATTATTGACATTTATGTTTGGCTTACAAATAGAAATCTGATACGAAATTTTCAAGAGTTTTGTGACGGTACAATCTAATATACATAACGAACCTTCACAAAACTCTTGAATAAAAAATATATATATAAACATAGACAAAAAAATCAACTGTTGAAAACTACAAACCAGTAAGTACAATAACAATGCAATGGAATCACATCATTTCTTAAAGCAAAAAATAAGAACAATGGTCTACATTGTAGAAGGAAAGAAATTATAAACACAAAAAAAGAGGAAAATAAATAAATTATACACAATAAGTTCTATATACAAAGTCATGAGAGCTGCGAAGTATATACATCTATTTACTTGCACATGGCAGTGACAGCCGGTGCGATCTCCGCGAAACACAACTAAAAACATTTTAGTCCTGAGATCATTCCGTTTCATAATATATATATATATTTATTTATAAACAATTTTTTTTTCGTAGTAAAATAAAAACTATAAAATGTACAGAATTCTTGTCTGCTTACAATCGAGCACAGACACCATGATTAGTTTTCATTCACTTTTTTTCTTTCTTTATTTATTTTTACAACAGGCGTTTGCAACATCTTTTACTAGGCGACTTTTAATATTTCTATCTACAAAAATCTCTAATTGAGCATATTTATATTGCTATAAAGTATAAATAAAACAGTAAAACTGTAATCGTTGGTGATGTGTGTGTATAAAGTGATGTGTCGCTTTGTAAAATTAAAACGATAGAGCACAGCTATCATTTGTGGTAACAAAATCAGTTTGTGTACAGTTGGCGAATAACAATACAAAATTTAAATATTTAATATAATTCTTTGGCAGATGACAATTTTTTTTTTTTTTTTTTACATAGAAAGTAACACTAGGTAATCAACTAAAAAAATAGACAAAATTATTAAAAATAGAAATTTAGACACATTAATCTAATTTTTAAAATGATTTGTTTTTCAGTCAATAAAAGAAACACTGTTATAAAGGTTAAAGATACATGAAGCAGTTTGTGCAGAGTTGCCCATAGACTCGATATATTTTCACTTCTGTCGAGATGGCAGCAGACTCATTTTTAATATGGAAATTTTAGTAGGTCATAATAAAATTGAGAAAAATAACATATAGCTACTCTTATTCATGTAAATATATAATTAATATGAATATGTCTAAAGTTTCTTCTCCATTAGCATTTTCCATGTCTTATATTACTGTAATACTAGTGAAATCTACAAGTAACAAAATTTCACAATAAAACAATCCCAGTATTAGCTCTATATAATACTGAAACATAATAAATAATAATGAAAAGATTATGTTTAATCAATTACTCAATATTCCATTTAAAATTTATTTTTATTTTCAAGTGTTGCAACATCTTGTCAAGGTTCAGTTTCACATCTGTATGGAACAATTAAGAATTTTGTTTTGATAGAGCACAGTGACAACAACGCTGGTCTTGTTTATTTACCAATAGTTGACTGTCAATTCAATACAAACAGCCTCATATGTCTTTAGCTAATAATACATTGACAACTGATTTACTGTTTCACTGAATTCCAATATAACTTTGAAAAGTAAAACACAAAATATGTGTCATTTATTAATAATGTAGTAATATATTGTAACAAATATTTATAATGATAAATGCTTTATTTTATTATAAGGTAATTAAAGAAAAAATAATATATTCTTAATTATATTGTCTTTAAAATCTGCCTTTCACAGTTTACCTTTGTTTTCAAAGAAGCAATTGTTATATGCCAATCATACCAAACATAACATATTTTTAAATATTAAACATTTTTTCATATTTATTTGTCATTTTATTTTAAATAATTAAATGACTTTTCACAAACTTCGATACAACAAATACAAATATTGCAACTAGCATTGAGCATAAAGTTTAACATCACAAAAGAAAGATGTTGCAAAACCTTCTAAACAAAATCTTCACAAAGGTTTCCACCTTTGATAAATTCAATGAACATTTTTTTCTTCCAAACAACATTTGCAACGTTGGAACTATGTTACAAATAATTAAATAGAAAAATAATAGTTTGAAAAATTCAACTTTAAATATTCTTAATTTGAAACAAAACTTCTTTACGATTCGTTGACCCAAGACACTTAGAAAACCATGGCTTACAAAGAAGTCCAATAAAAAAGTGGAACCCCAGCTTACATTAAAACAATGTAATTAAAACAAATCACTTTCAATGAATTGGTAAAAAAAAAAAAAAAACATTAACCGCATCTGAGACAGAAATTATTTTGGAGTTTGTGGTAAAAATTCTGTAACTTTCTGCGATGGTGGGCTTTGGAAGGGTCATGCTCCTGTACAATCGATCTCGACAATGTCTTTAGGCACATCAACAAACTGATACACAAGTCGCTGACCATCAACTTTAGCCAGGATTCCTCGTTGGTAGTAATATCTAAACAAACAAATAACAAAAGTAATGTTTAATACAAATAAAGAAATTAAAATATTAGATGTAAATACATTAAAGGGTATGTGTGTGTATGTGTTTTTCATTTTTTTGCAAAATTATTAAAACATCTGCAACTGGACCTGTTTAAAACATATATCAGTTTCCCTGCCAAAACTTTTTTTATCTCAGCATAAATAATACAATGATAAATGAAAAAAATGTTGGGGACTCTCTTCTTGTAGCCTGTTTAATGACCACTTTCTGTCATGTTACTGTTCTTATAAGAAAGGACATTCCCGGTTACAAAAATTAAGTTATGAGTGTCAAAATTAGGTAAGTGCCAAGAAAAAACACATTAACTTATTTATAGGAACACCAGATAATACAATTTAAATCAACAATCATAGGTTGTGCAATAAAAACCAAAATTATTTATAATGGAAAGTTTAAAGAATATATTATATAATCTTCTGTTTATATACATAATTTTTAATGTAAAGGTGTCCACATACAATATTCTGTAAAATTATATTTTCTAATGGTAGTTTAAGCATACTATAAGTATGTTAAGTAAGTTTAAGCATGTTTTAAGTAGTACAACAGGCATGACAGCTTAAACATGAGGGGGAAATAGTACCTTTCAATATATTTTGATAATTATTGTAAAGTTTAGAATATTAGATAAACATAATATGACAGTTTAACTAACACTGCAATAGGCCTATATAACAAATTTACTTTGTTTAGGAAGAAAAAATAACATTTACACCTTTATTTTTATGTAATAGTTCACCCTAATTACCATATATATATATATACTACCCATTTGATGAAAAACTAAAATATGTATGAGGTTAAATTTTGTTTATTACAGAACATCAAATTTACAGTTATTTAAATTTATTTTATTAAGGCAATATTTTGTACAATTTTTATGTTTGAATCAAATTATTGAGAATATATATTTAAAACTTAATGTTCTTTATAAAATAATAATAATAAAGGCTTCATTCGGAGACTTGTCAATAATTTAATTTTAATTTATTAAGATTTAATAAAAGAAAGTCTTTATAAAATAAACACTTTAACGGTAAAATAGAATGAAAATACTAAAACTGACATAGTAAATACAAACAATAAGAAATATAAAAGATATCTTTTATTTGTATGCAAAATTAAACTATCTTAGTAAGTATAGGAAAATAAAAAAATTCTGTCTAGACTTACCTTAGTGCTCGTCCCATGGTCTCGTAGTTCATATCAGGTTTGTTCTTGTGCAGACCCCAAAGCCTTGACACTGCTTTCGAGTCGACCAACTTGAAAACGCCCTTTTCTCTATTTGTCCATTTGATGTATCTTGGACAGTAATCCCTATCTTGAAGAAGTTTCAGTAAAAACTCCCACAAATATGTTGTTGAACCTGCGGAAAAATTAATAATTTGATAATCACAACAAATAAAAAAAAAAATTCAGAAGGAAAAAGTTTCAAAACTAAAGGAGGTTGTTTTATAAAGAAATAAACATCTTAATACAGGGACACTTCAGACACCATAACCCAAAGAAAAACATGTCATTAAAAAATATTTATAACTATTCCATAATGGCTAAACAATAAGAGAGCTCTAAAAATTGTTAAATGAAACTAGTTGTTATTTTTATATAAAAACATAATAGTTGTTTTGGCTGCAATATTCTTCATAGTCTTCCATTGCAGTTAAAGTATACACATAATAATATATCAAATTTTCATCTGATGTATGGCAAAATGAATTCAATCCATAAATAAGTGCAGTAATATTATTAAACATTCTTAATACAAAATAATCCTTTAAAATGATTTAAGAGTTACTTTACTTGAATTTGACTTCTATGTATAATGGCTATAAGATACAGTTTGATCTAATTTAAAGACGATTCCAATAAAATTCCTTCTGGATACATAAACAAAAAGAACTATTGTTACAATATCCCTTTATAAAATTTACTTTCAAATGAATTTGGTATATTCAAAAAAAATTAACACATCCCAAAATAGGGGAATTAAAGTACTTTGCATGTCAAAGAACTAACTCTATTGATGCTTTATAAGTTACCTTCTCTGCTCTTCCTTTTTGCACCAGGAGGGAGTGGTTCACCACTCTTGATCCTCTTTATCTTCTTCTTAGAACGTTGCTGGAAGCCAAGTTCAAGGAAATAGAGATCATCATAACTACTGGATGCAGCAGCTTGGATGACAGATGTAGGAGTTGCCCGGGGTGGGGATGGTGCTGATGGGGTGGCAAAATAATGCTGGCTGCTAGGTGGAGGTGGCATGTACCCATAACTCTCTGATACTGCTATGAACAGAAAGACAAACTTTATAGAAACTATCAACAAAAGAACTTAAATAAAACCTAATCCGAACCATATATTTAAACCTACTTAATATTTAGAAATAAACAGTATTCAATTTCACAACAATCTATATTATTAAGTTAGAATGCTACGTAATCTGCTGATATATTGTGATAAGCCTTTAGTTACAATTTTACAAAATTATAACCTCTATAAATTCAGCACTTCCAAAACATAAAATTATTATTGAAAAAATAATTTATGTCTACATTTATTTAAAATTTAAAACTGTATACATATTATTTTTTGTGCTACAACAAAATCTACACAGCTTCTTCAAAATATGATTTATTTGTAATTTAAGTCGCAAAACGAAAAGGGATGTCTTGGTCTTGACATTTGAACAGACAAACATAGCTCATGAATGCTAAAAATATCAGTACTCATTGCCAGGATCCCTAACCTCGCACACATGCATTCCCAACTCCCAGGTCCAGGCAAACAGACCTTCAGCTAACTTTGGACTTTGCGAATACGTATTTATAAATAGCCAATCGAAAACATCCCGCCTCATGATTGAACTAAACCTTGAATTTTGCTTTCATCTTCACATACCGTACTTTAGGAATTATTTTATACAATTCAAAAAAATACTTTTGATATTTACAATGTAAGTGCAAAATAATTTGAACAAACTGATTGAACTGCAGATTATATGGAAACTGATGATGTGTGCTAATTCTTAAAATGTTGATGTGTGTAAAACAACAATTTAGATTAGAGTAGTAATTTACTTCAATCAAAAAATATATAATTTAATTAAAAACATAAATAAATAAAGTTAAAATAAAGAATTTTGTTTCTAACATAGATTTGAACTTGGCCTAAAAAAGCTTATCTTTTAAGTATGGTTTAATTCTTAGGCTACAAATGTAAAGATTGCAAAAACGGATTTTAAAACAGCTTGCAAAAAAGAAAATTTGTTTCAATCACTTATTTTATTTTTTAAATAATACAAAAGAAAATCTGAATCTGTATTCTTATAAATTAATTACTTTGGAGGTAAAATAAATATACCGGTACTTATAAATAATAAAGCTTTTATTTTTATATTATTCAAATAAGAAGTATATTGTCAAGATAATAATTAAAATTAAAAATATCAGTTCCATAAAACAGTGGGGCATTAGTGGGAAGGGTTTACTGTGTTGTGCTGCAAAGGTATGAAGGTAGCGGATCTAGCAGTGAGAGTGTTGGAACATGGCAAAACGCCAACACGAACATCACTGACCAATCTAATGTCGCAACCTTGAAGTCGGTCATTGCTGTTTCCCTTCTCGCGTAGTTAGTTGTAGATGCCGGTAGAGCGCTCTATTACCACTCTTGGTTTCAATATTATTCCGTCTTTTCCTCAATCCCAGTCTTCATAATTTTATTAAGTACATTCTTTTCATTTCCTCCTTGTAAATGTAAACTTAAATCGTATATTTTATGGAAGCATAAATATACTAGATTTTATAGATGAGAATATATTATATTAATTAAAATAAAATCAAAGACGTACTATAGTAAATATAGGCCGTACTAAATTACATGTAATGTGAATCATAACATTTTCCCACAAACTGTACATCACAAAAAATTATTTTGAAGAAATGCAATTTCTAAATTCAAGTAATAGTCTAGTATTCACCAGCGAGACTATTTAGGCGCCAGATAACCTGCAAATCAAGGGCAATCACCCCTCCTTTTTTAGATAACGTTATCTTTTGCAGGTACTATCTAATCTCTACAATGTGCACTTCACATAATATAAAAAAATTTCATCTCTTTAAAATATGAAGTAGTGCCTATTTATTTTACGAATTCATTTCCACTTTTGATCCCTGCATAAAAATACCGAGTATATTATAATAATTTGGATTGAATGTTATTAAATTCAGTTGTAACAAATATTAATTTTGAAAAACTGGAACATAAACATAAATAGTCTATAAATCAGTAATGTTAAACATAAAATTAAATTAACTGGAAATAAAAACAAATCTTTAAAGGTTTTTACATGATGCAAAAACGTTGTTGAAAGCTATAATATAATCCGTCTGTACAACTCATCAATTGTTGCGCAGGTCAGAACACTCGGCAACACAACGATAACCTAACTGTTGTTGATAACAAAACAAAAGGAGAAACATTTTCTTTGTATTTAAATGATTAACTGCTTCCGGAATTCATGAAAATGTATGAACTAAAGTTTATTCAATACACAGGGAAAACCAAGCACAGCGGATTTACATTGCTATCTAATGTGTTTACAGAAAACGAACTTCCGGGTTCATTTATAGATTTCAAATAGTTGGCGCTAGCACACACATAGGTAGTCTACCAATAATAACCTGCAACTGGGGTTTATGTTTCTGCTTCATCAGCGCCTACAATAATAGACTAATTTAGGAATCTTTACCTAATTTAAATGTGTACGGCTACATATAAAAGAGTAGGTTTTAGTTATGACATTCTAGTTAGGGTGCATTGAAAAATTCATTGGCTGAGATAATCTTTAAAAGTATAGATACGTTTATTAATGGGAATTCCAATTTTAACAATTTCCTTAACGGGATGGTACAAGAGCCAATTTTTTCAATGTGAAAAAAGACAGGGACATGTTAGCCTACATATTTAATTTAAAATTCTGTCCACTAGGTTGTTAGAAAATTATTTTAACTTCCTAAAATGCTTGTTTGCCTCTTCTCTCTACTTTCTTAAAGGCATTTGATAAAGTAATACCATTTCAACTTACAATCGGCCTGCGTTCTAGACTATAACCAAATTATTTGATTTAAACGGCCAGTTCCTGCTGTTATATAACCCGATGTAATAGTTTCTGTACGAAAGGATTGTATGTTTGCCAGCACAGGATTGGTCGACTGAAGGTCACAAGTGTTGCTTATTTCCTGGTCATTGGCTCGTCCCGTCTGGCTACGACGCCATTTTGCTTTCTCAAGGTAACGCGCCGAGCAGGGCCCCATTTCCGCCCGCTAACCTTTCCTAGCCAAAACCTATTTACACTGCAAGTACAGTCTAATATTAAAGCCTACGCTAAACATATTTGAATGCTTTAATTTCAAAGCGATCTAAGCGCCATAACGTAAATTTTCGGGTAATCAATAAAAACACTGTAGTTTTATAATAGTTTTATTTCAATAGGGTACAACATTATTTTTACATAAGTTAAAAACATAAAAAAGTGCTCTTATGTTAAAAAATTAAATTATTAAAACACACAAGGAAGAAAAAAATTTTGATGTACCCAGTCAGCAGAACGATCTATGTCCATGGCTGGTTTTCTTTCAAACCGATCTAAGTCCTATGGATCTTAGGCGCACAAATTGGCGTAAAAGGTTCTGTTTGGCTCTGAAATGTAGTCCAGCATAGCACGTAGGTCCTTCTTTTTATTTTCAGATATTGGCACTGAGGTAGGAAGAATTTCAAGTGTCATATTGGTGAGATCTTCAATCTTAACTCCTTTTTTTAAAACACGTTGCACTTTTGCCAATCGCCGAAAAAAGATGTTTTGAAGAGGACATTGTTTGGTTCATCTTTGCAGATTTTCATCATTGATATAGATGAAATTCCCAGTTTTTTAGTTGTTATATAATTTTCTCCTGCCAAATCAAAATTAAAAAACTTTTCACTCATGTTCAGAACTTTAAATGGTTTGGAAGGCCTAGCTGTAGCTATAATATTCATCACATGCTCAACAGTTTCCATCTGTGAACATTTTTTAGCTCGCTTTTCAATCAGCGCAAAATCTCTGTCGGCAGATGAAAAGCTGTGCCCTGTCACTAGAAATTTGTGTTCGATAGTGTCAAACATTCCAATGTATACTAAGTATTTATACAAAAATACTAACATTCTGTTTTTTAACTGACCAGCACAGTTATCGGACCAAACAACTAAATGTTTTTTATCAGTAGTTAACAGAAGATCAGAGTTTATTGCTTGGAAGAGACAAGACGCCATCTGATTGCCACCACGTCCCGATTGCCCTTCGTGCCAAACACACATAATACCATCTGCGTTATTACTAACATGGATTCCAAAATTGTAGCAGGAAAGTTGGCGGCTGTAATACATGTCACTGTGTGTGAGCTTTGGGATGGGAAAGACTTTCTGTAAGTCCATTACTATATTGATAGTAGTACTGCCCGGTCTTGTGCTATAAATTGCATCATTTTTCATGGTTTCAAAAGCCTTACCAGCTTTTTTCTGGTGTAGTTCAAGTTTCACTTTAGCTTCACGAGAATCTGGACTTGCGCCAATTATAATTATAATCAAAAACAATTAAAACCTTGTAAAAAACAATAACAAAGTGTTGTGCAACATAGCAGTTTCATGTCATGTAAACAAACCAATTCCAAGCAGGTGGCACTTAGATCGAATTGAAAGGCGCTCCCACTGGACATACACACAGCGCATTCTATGGAAGGCTATAAAAACCAACAGAAAATTATTTGGCATATAGATCTTATAGACGTGCATTGGCGTTGATACTTAGATCACTTTGCAATTTAAAAAAAATATATTAATTTTTGGCACTTAGATCGTTTTGAAATTAAAGCATTCATTTATAGATTTTAACATTGGCGTTGATGATTAAAAAACAATTTTACTCCCATAATACACAGGCCTATTTGTGGTGTAAAAAAAAAAAAAAAATCAATTTCTCCAAAGTACCATGACATTTATTTAATTTGGAGACGTAAAATAACTAACACTAGTGTGTGCCGATTCACAACAAAATTATCGGCCGAAAGTAACATCTAATTAAAAATCATGGGACTTAGATAAATATTAATAATATCAAATATTTTTGCCATCGTGAGGTCCAAACGTTTGAAGAAATCAGACTGTTATTTCAACAACTAAGATTTACTAATGCAGTTAACCTACAATCGTCCTGTGCTATCAGGTGGTACTGGTGCACTGTCACTTATAGCTATTTTAAAGTTAAAGTGAAACTTTTTTATTCTGACACTAATTTCATATTATTTCCCAAGTTTAGAACAAAGAGCTTTTATTCAATTAAATACTACAAGAAAACAGTTTAATACATAATTTTGATAGAAATGCAGATCTACTGTAGGCCTATTGCTGGAAGACAACATAATAGAAGTTCTGTTAAAGGGCTAGGTTTAGTATTGAACAAATCACGAACAGCAAGTGAAAATGATTTTTATATTCAGAAAAAAACACCTGAACTATGAAATCATTGTATGGTGGTGATTCATTCTATAGAAAGTAAAAAAAGTGTTTATATTAAAGTATGTCTGATTGCTGGAATAAGTGACTTTGATCATTGCAAGAGTTAGATATATTGATAAATAAATAGGTACACAATTACCGAGGTCCCAGATTTAGTCAGCTGAGGAAATGTAGGAAACTGCATCTCAAGTTGGTGTAACTCTGTATAATAATGTCAAACATTTTTTAAAAAACTACTCCAAATTTTCAACATTCAAAAATAGCGTTAGATATCTTTTACTAAAAGTCTTTTCACTTTGTGAATGAATTCCTTCAACATGGAGAGTTTTCGAGATTTTCTTCTCCTTATCTGTGGAATTTTATTCTTTTTATATAATTTATTGTTCATTGTTTCTGGACTTCATATTCTTACTGACACTATTAATAAATTTTGATATATTTATTTAATGTTAATTTATTAATTATTTATTTCCATATTACCTTTCGAACTACTAATTTAAATTGGTTTACATACCTTGTCAAAAGTAGCTCAAGTAGTATGCAATTTATGTGTATGTGTGATTATATCCATGTAGTAAATGTGTTTTTGTGTTACGTGTGCACGCCTTTGTTAAGGCAAAACAGCTCTAGCAATAATTGAAAAATTGAACTACTTTTGACAAGGTATGTAAACTTACTGTTTTGTTAATAATTTAGAAGTTTAATTGAGTGTTTGTTTAGGGTATATTTATTGTTACCCACCATTAATAAATAAATATATCAATGTTATGACTACATCCTCTTTAAGATTGCCATAATTTTAAACAATTTACATTATTTTTAATATAATAATATGGGTCGTTTAAAATCCTAGAGGTTACATAGACAGTGAGTCTATAGTAGATTTTAAACATAATTTAACTTAATAAAATGTACTATTTTCAAAATATTTCCAATATAAATTTAAAGTTATTTTCAAAAGTATTACACAATTTCTGAATATTAAAAAAAAGAATACATTCACTGCTTGTTTTTATTATTGTTCCCTAACATGTTACCAGACCAAAGAGTAGCCTACTAGATAAATTAAAGTTTGAGATATATTAAAACATGCACTTTGTTGAAATATTTGCAAGGGGGAGGGGGCAGTTTTATGACAAACCCTTATATATTTAAGAACATATTGTGGTTATTTTGGTAAATTTGTTTTAGACCATTTTTTTAAAGAATCATTAAGCAATTGTTTGTGTTAACAGTTTTATCATATTATGATGCTTCAACCCGATAGTCCTTTTCCTTCTAGTGTTGAATGCTACTGATAGTGTAGTTTTCATAACATTAAATCAAGAAAGGAATAAACTTTTAAAATTACATCAGTAAAAATCGTGACTGAAAAAACAAACAAAAAATTCAATCTCATCTGTCAAGGTTGGGAACATTGACTTGAATGAACTTGAACTTTCTGAGATCAATGTTATGCTATCACTGATTTGATGTCAAATAGACTGCAATGTTCAATCGCATAAACATTATGGCAAATCTTTTCAATTTTCAGAAGACCTAGCTGCAGTTATTACAAAATTATTTAGGTATAAACTTGTCTAGGCCCTACTATAAATAACTGCACAACATTCTTTGATTAAAATCACAAATTTAAAAAAGTACCTTATGATAAATAGTATGTTGTTATTTGAACAGTTTTAGTTTTTCAGGTAATGTTTGTAACTTTAATCAATTTATGTAGGTAATTTAGGTGAACATTAATTTTTGGATATTAAGCTTAAAAAAGATTTACTAAATTTTCAATTGTTTGTTTATGTTTTATGTTATTATTATTGTACAAGCAGAGTAGTATATTAATTTTAAAATGGGATGGCATTTTGGATTTATGCCATCTGCTGAAATCGGTAATATACTGAATATAATATATTTTAAAAAAAAATTATTATGTGTATTAATGTCAAATAAATGCTAACACACATCTAAAAATTGTGAGTCCAAATGTAGCACAAACACAAATTTATATTCATAACATGGTATGGAATTTTATTTTATAGATAAATAGTACTAAACTTTAATTTATAAAACTAATTAGTTACTACTGTATAGTCTAAGGGAAGTCATCTTTTTCTCATAAATTTATAATTGTTCTTCCTGGTTTTATGCCATTTCTTTACTATTCTAAGATGTTTATTTTTACGAAAAATATATTGCAATTACCAGTTTCTTGAAAATAACCAGGTTTTATACCCTCCCTTCTCCCACCAATGTGAAGGAGGAAATGATCTTGACCTTGGGAAAGTCAGTGTGTCGTTGCACCGGACTCCGCTAGTCCGCCATTTTGCTCCTAACTTATCAATAATAGCACGGAGTGAGAGTGAAGTAACCTATTGCCAACTGAATGCATTTACGGAAATAGCATAACAAGAGCAGAGCACTCTATCTGGCGAACTTAAAACTAATATCAGTATTTAATCTATTCAAGTTAAAACAATTTAGATGTTAAACTTCCTGATGGGTATATACTGTAATTCATATATGATGGAATTTTAATTAAAGACAAAAACATAATAAGATTATTTACGATATCGAGTTTTAAATGACTGCGGCTAAGGTTTATTTTAATATTTTGTAAATTTTTCCACAAAGCTCGTTTAATTGTTATTAGGAGGTACTTTGATTCGGGCCATTATTCTTCACATCTCATAATATACAATTTATAGAAGAAATCGGTAGATCCGTTTTAAGAAATTCAGCGTTTTAATAACAATTATAATCAAGATTTACAAAATTGGAATTTTTTAAGTGACTGGCAGATAAATAAACACGTTTTACTAGACTAAAATTTAATCAAAATCGTTTAAACAGATTTTGAGAAAATCTGAATTTTTTCCCTTTGTCGCAGGTTTACATAACTTTTAATTTACATATATATTTACTTCACTGACATTACTATATAAATAAATAATAATAAAAAACAGAAACTATTCACATAGGTATACAAAACATTATCAAATCTGTCACAGGGACGTTAGTCGGGTGGTATTTAATTAAAAACCGATTATTTTCAGGAGAAGATCGACTTCGTACTCACTCTGTAGACGGCATTAGATTCGAAAATTCATAAATAATAAAAGTGATGCTATCTGGCGGACGTTGTACTAACAGAAATGCCTGTGAAGCCAGTGTACAGCGCAATAAAGTTTCCTTTTGCAAATGTAGTTAAAAATAGGATTAGCAGTGCAGGTCTGGCCTTGAGGGGGGCCTCAACCCGGCAGTCTCCCTCTCCCCCCGGCGTCTATCTCCCTTTCCCCTCCATACTTGGATGTATGTCGGGTTGCCTACACAACACTTTCGTTATTGGAGATGAAGATTCCACAACAATATGATATTAATTACAATAACACTATGCTGACGGAAAGTGTCTAGGTTAGTTTGGTCGGTTTACAGCATCAAACATTATTTGTTAAGAATGTTTTTTTAAAACTGGGTTTCCCGGCTACAGTTTCCATTGTCATGTAACGGGATTTCAAAATGTGTACAATATTTTCTTCTTAAGTTAATTTAGTCTTATTAGCCTCTTCAATGCCGTAACTGGCGAAACCATGGTAGGCTAGACCTAATAAATATAGAATTTACAAAAGAATTTGAGGATCAGTTTATTATGAAGGGGAAAATAATTCATCTGTTTTAAATCAGTAAATTAATTTCCATTTGATAACAATAAGGAGGACCAAAGTCATGTCTTCAAGGGTGATTTCATATTAGCGTTATATTTTGTTTAGTGGTAGAAATTCGACAGAGATGGTAATGTTTTGCCACCATAACTCCTGTAAAGCTTACTTACTTGGCGGCCTGCTTATATTATGTTGTGGGTGTTGGGTTTGACTCCTGATAACCTGGTGATGGTAATAAGGTGTTAGGAAGTGTGGTGGATACAGACTTGAAGGTGACTCCGGCGATCTCCAGCAAGACGATACTAAGGACAGAACCAAATAAAACATATATAAAGGTACCATACAAAAAATATACATAAATATAATATATTAAATGTTGAGCCTGACTTATGAGAAAAATTATAAAGTATAACAAACACACAGAACACAATTATCACAAAAAATAAATTATAAAAAAAAAAAAAATTATTTTTTGTGAGAATTGTGTTCTGTGTGTTTGTTATACTGTATAAAAATAATAATTAATTGTTTTAATGTATTATTTTAAATATTATAGAACCTTCAACGAAGACCAAGGTACAGTATCTTCAAAGTAGGAATGTGTCTGGGGTAGAGAAAAAGAGGGCCCTCACACTTCGTTTGTTGCATTTGCTTCCATTCGGTACAACCCCCAATAAAAATATATAGACCTCAAATGCTTCTGTGTAAACGCGTACCATACTTTCGTTTCTTTTATCGGTATAAATAAGAATAAAACGTTTACAAAAGTCTGTCACGAAGTTTCAACTTTAGGAATTAAATGTAGCTAAGCAGTAATTTGTGTACCTAGTTTTCTTGGAATGGGTTGTACCGTCAAGTCAAGCTAGGGAAGCAAGTAGAAGGGAGAACACGCCCCTTACACCAGACACAATCCTAGTCTGAGGCTACTGTATATATTGGTTTATTGCAATGCAAAGCTTACAGATTGTTCGGTACAGTCTTTATGGTTATTATCTTTTTCTTTCTTTTCACATTTCACAATACGGAGAACAATGGAATCAATTTTTATTTATTTATATTCTGTGGAGATAGTGTACTGACTAGTTTTGCTGTACTTAAGAATTAAATTCGATAAAAATGTTCAAAAATTAAACACTATCTTGTGACATTGATTTATTGTATTTTGGGGAAAAGGGCGAGTAACCCAAATTTTTAATTCCGGCAATAATATTTTATGAGAATAATTAGACGCTAATAAATTTAAATATCAATTTTAAACGAAATAGGCACTACATTTTATGAGAAATGACTGCGAACGAAATACAGACTACAGTTTTCATTCAATTCAGAGAAGATAATAACTAAATCGTATAAATAATAAAATAGACTATATACACTACATTTAATGTTAGATAACTGCGCCATAATCGTAACTTTATACACTAAATCACTAGAGTCTATATATAACATTGCTATCAAAGATAATGAAGCGCATTAAATAAAAACTTATCACCAATCAGCAGTTGATGTCTTACTCCGAAAAATGAAAAAAGCAAGTAAATTCTTATTAGAAGTTTTTTTTTTTTTTTTAATTGTTCGCCTTTTTGTCAAGTCCTGGTGGAAGCTTCTCCTAGAGCAGACGGCTGCCATGTAACCTGTTTAGCAAAGAACATCAGAACATCAGAGTTGATGTCATCGTAGTTCAAGGTTAAAGGGGGCAGTGGCGGATCTATGGGGGGGGCTTTCGGGCTGAAGCCGCCCCAAAACCTTTAAAAAATGTTTTGTAAGAATGTGTAAGAAAAATTTAAAAAATTCCAACTGTGTCCCCGTCATTATTTATTCATGTCTAGCCAGTAGAACTACTCTGAAATATTAAATGTACGATGTACTTAAAATAAATCCTTTTCACATTTTTAATCTGCCTTTTATTAACTTTAATGTGTTTCATTAGTAAATTAGTAAACAAAACATCCTGAAAACCTTTAATATGAAACACACGTTTTTACTCCATAAAACAACGTTAAACTACTGTTTTGGTCGCTTCATTATATGAAAGTCCTTTCACAAAATTTTCCCCTGTTCAGCCCCCTCCAAAATAAAATTCTAGATCCGCCACTGAAAGGGGGTGATAAACATCCACCCAACAGGTAGACTGCCAGATTATCAAAGCATATCACAGGGCTTGCTAACAGGTTTATATACAGAAAACGGTTTTTTTACAAATGTTTTAACGATTTTGTATACTCTTCTGTACAATAATTCTGTGTTGATACAGAGGTTTATTGGTCTAAGCTCCATGTAGATTGATATATTTAAACGTAAGCTATATTCGAATCGCTCCTATCGGTCCTCAGTTCTTTCTTGACTTATTCGTGTTCTCTTTAGACCCTCACACTGGCTAAGGGGGTCTATATTTCGCATTTCACGCTCCTTTCACCCTTGTTTTTAAGGGGATGATGATTGCGAAATTTTTAGCTTTTAAACCAATATATATATAACTTATATGCCTGGTTAAATAATAATACTTTGATTTTAAATTTACATAAGTAAATAATTATTAAAATATGAACTGATATCGCGAAATTTTTATTTAACTATTCAGTTTTAAAATAACACCAATTTCATCCATGTTAAAATCTTTCAATCAAAATATGAGCTTAAGTTTTGTAACAAGAGATACTCAAAATCTCTACGAAACCATTGGGCTGTGAAGAGACCAATGTAGTAGAACCATTGGGGTACCGCGTTTCTCCTTGTTAAACGATGCAAAACTTAAACTATTCTAGTTTATGCTAAAACTACATTCCTCCCCCCCCCACAAACAATTCATAATTTTTAAAATGAATCAACTAGACACCTTAAGGAAAAGAATATTGAAAACTGGTTATGCTGTTTAGTCGGTATAGATAGCAGACTGTAACACCATCACCACAGACCACCGTCAATTATACGTGACGCGCTGAACTTCCCAATAGACCGATGTCAACAGCTATCGTTGCCCGCGAACACTTTATTATCATCTCTCACAACCGTACGGTCTATTTTATCGACTTAGTTTTTGTTTGTAGGTCAACAGGAATGTTCGTCAACTATACTGGACACGTGGGATAACTATCCTCCTGTGTGGGATATTTTTCCCCTTACAGTTGGCAAACTTTTGTGTACTCCTAAACTCGAGCACATTGGTACGCATTAGTCAACAGTCTACTAGTCGAACTGTACACGGTATCATTTGTATTTAAACTTTGTAATAAACAAATAATTTCTATTATAATGTTATATTTGTTACCTCAAATTTCTTTACAAATAATTAGTTTTGACGTCGTTATATAACCAAATCTAAATATTTATATGCTATAGACCGATGTCAACTATAGTTGACGAAGAAAATAAAAGGTTAAATTGATATTTTTATAACTAAAAATCATATAAAGAAATTTATTTAGACCCTAATTTATCTTAAAGTTTGGTCTGTAGTAAAAGGTAGGTCCAATGGAAAGGTTATATAGAAACACTTTGATGTCAACTATATTTATTGACGATATGTAGTGAACGTGTTAAACCTACACAAGTACGCCTCGGACAGTACAATACTTGTTACAAGCCCTCATGGTACAACAAATTTTCTGTACGGTACTTCAAAAAATGTAAATTGTAAGCTCAAGATTATACTACACAAAACTCAAAGTAGCTTAAAACATAAGGCGGCTAAATTACTTCTTTGTTTCAATTGTTTAGAATACTAACTTTCATGTTTACCAAAATTTATAAATTCCTTAGAACCTTATTTTTATGACGAATCTATAGACACTTCAGTTGTTTACTGATTATTCTGAACTTAGTAGCTATATTAGATAGAAATAACACTAAAATTGTTGTGAAAATCAAAATATTTGTAACCCCCCCCCCATCATTTTGAGTTAGGACCATTAGACTTTAAGCGAATAAATTAAGAGCCTAAAACCGACTTTCTACAAATTTCCAACCGCTGACCTATACAGAGATTGATATTTTGTATAAACTTAAAGTTTATATCTAATTTTATAAACTCTAAGCTGCACATTGCATCAATCTTTAATGTAATAACCTAAAAGTACCTAATTCTAAATAATAAAATTAACTATCAAACACTATCATCTAAATAATTTTACATTAGAAATGTTTATGTACACATTTATTTTTCATTAAAAACAAACTTCGTGTTACAATATCCTTAACAATAAAAACTCATATTTTATGGTTTCATATATTTTGTACTTCTGGCAGTCTACCTGTTTTAATATAAGCTACACTAAGAAGGGATGATTTTGTCTGACCTTGCTGCGATCCCGCATGGTTGACAGTGCTACCGGAGTTTGGTTGTAACCTTGCTCTCAATTCGTCATTGGATGTATGTCCACTACTGCTAGAATCTACATCTGAAACACCAGAATCCGCCGGGCTTGGGGGTAGAGATCCTGCAAACAGAAAAAATGAAAATAAACATTAATTTAATAAGATGTTAATACAATCAAATACGTATTGGTGTAAGAATTGCTGGTAGCTATGGAACTCATCCCAGCTAAACTTTGGTAAAACTTGATCCCGAGACCTGAAGAAGAAAAAAAAACAAAAAAGAAGCAAATGGTGTAACAGATTGCCATGAAAATATATAAAAATATTGTGACTATTTTAGAGAACAACACATGTACAACCTATCATGTAAATGCCGATAGGGCGCCGGTAAAAAGCACCGTAACTTTGTAAATGTGACCCAGTTACATGTAACCCGGTCACATAAAATGAGTTACTATAGACATTTCAAATCACAACTCACACTTCAAAAAACAATATTCATATTTCTACTGCCCCCCCCCCTCCAGTGTATTTGTTATGGACGAAATTTCATACGGATGAAGGTCCAAAGCTAAAATTTGTCAGATTTGTTCAGATGTCTTTTAACCACAAAATACATTTTACAGCAGACTATTTCAAGTTTGACTATTCCTTGAAACATGACACTTGCACAGACAAAACGTCTCAAACAAGACAGCGCGTTATTCCGCCTGTATGGTCGATAACAGATGATAACAGTGGCCGGGGTTTTACATTTGACTTGCCCTTACAAAAGGGTAAAGACATTGCAGGTTGAACCATCAATTAGATTAGACTGAGGGACGCAAGAAAGAAAGGGTCGATACAGGTTTTGTAAGGGTTGCATCCATCAAACGTCTAGATGAGTGACGATGGCCTGTCAGCCACCCTTATCCGTTATTGACCAGTGTCCACTAAGGGGTGCTGAGCCCTTTGGGAAAAAGAAATTCCTCTGTATTTTTCGACAGCTTTATCACTATAGCCTACTAACAATAGCTAACAATAAGTATAGGAGAGGCCTATTGTTGTACGTTTATTAATGTAAAGGGTTAGATTGAATAAAAAAACGTTAACAACTTAAAGACAATATTTCTGGGCTTAAGTAGAGAAAAAATTTTAATAATTTATTTTTATATCTGAAAAAAGTTGGTATTCCTGCGAAGTTTTTTTTTTAGTAACTAAAATCTGTTTGACTTTTGGTTTTAAAAATTGGATTTAACGTTCTTTAATTTTTAATAAAGATATAAAAAAAAGATTATTATAAACATATAATTATTGTAATTAAATTTGCTAAATTGAAAACTTAAAATCTAAAAATAAGGTGTTAAAAAACTGACTTATTAATTGTTGTAAATTAAATAAAAAATTAGACAATCATAAAGTGCTCGCAGTATATTGATATTGATACATTTAAGGAACTTGTTAAGAGACGTCAACATTTTTTAAACTGTTCTAGAAAATATAAATATCCTACGATATATTTTTGTTCATCTGTTAATTGTGTGTTCCCCTAAAGATCAAATTGAAATATCGAGTGAACAATTGTAATAGAATCTAATCTTGAATGTAAAAAATAATAAAACTACTATTCAAAATAGCATCATATTTATTTTTCTGGATATTTTTAATGACCGCTATTAAAGTGGTTTAAAAAAATGCTATTATAATTTTATTCAGACACATGTTTGTTCCTTTCATTAGATATGACATGTTTACTTTCTCTATTATGGTAAGAGAATCAGTTGTTTTATGTACTTGGAGTCCAACAAAGTGGTTTTAGAATTATGTCAGTTTATCCAACGTCCGGGGAGATTTTAACCAAATTGGAATGTTGTTATATTTCCGTATTTAAAAGCTTTTCTTACGTTTTTCAATAACTCAAAATTTGGGGGTCAGCTGCTGTTAGCCAAAATTCCTATTTTATGAATTGTATTCTCTAAGGATTTGTACAAACCACTATACTCATAGTCTCCCCAACGTCATTTCGAGAATTATCGGTAAGAATAAAAATCTATTGGGATGTTTTAAAAAGCCAATTTTTCAAAATCAACTCCAAAAATTTTGATAAAATTCTGACTAAATGTCAAGATAATTAAATCAAACCAACGTAGTACCAAATTTCAAGTAAAATAATATTATAATTGAGGAAAAATTTACATTAAAAACAATACAAACAAATCTAGACCACCGACATTAAAACTTGATTTAAGTTTATGCATGAAGTAAACAAGTTCATGTTCTATTTAAATATACAAATATTTTGTACAACTTAAGAAAGCGTTTGTAGGTATTTTTTACTACTACAACGGGGAAAAGGACACCCTGATGGAAGTGTAAGAGTGCCCCATGAGAGTAGATTGGCAAACAATTAAGATTTGTAATCGTAGTTATAATATAGTGGAGATAGCAAACATTAGATGCGGTCGATACAGACTTGAAGGGCGCGGTGATGCAATGCTTATAGGACCGCATGACGTAACAATATCACGGAAGATGATAAGAATGTTGGGGGGACACTATCACTGATACAAACAAGAGGCATTTATTAAGAACATATAAATATCATATATACAGTCATTAATAAATTAAAATTATGTGTTTTTGTACTTCTACCTGTGCAAATTATTGTCCGATTATTACCAAATTATTGTAACATTGTTTTAAAGAATTTGTTGTAGACGAGATTTTTTAACAAGCCCCCCCCCCTAATATTTTTCATTAAATCATAGACTCAGCAAAAGGACTTTAAAGGAAAAAAACAATTTGTTTAAAATAAGCCTACAAAATATTTGTGTCGTATAGTTTATAATTAGCCCTAGAGGGATTAGGACCAAATGTTGACCGTTGCTCAGCGAGTTGGTTTTCCCCTAATTGCTCGAGCAGTGAACACTACCGTGAGACCAATACTGGGACGGACGGACAACGGTCAATCTTTAATCCTTGTTTATGACTCGCGTCGTCTTGTTATTCAAATCTATGCAACCTGTATGGAAAGGGGGGGGTCATTAACAAAACAGAGCGACTCTGCTGTTGTTATTGTTGATTGTAAACTTGTGTTAAGTATTCAATTTATATCCATCAAGTTGCCGTATAAACAAAAATTAAATTTCAGACATTCTCGAAATGGACAGCATAAGATTTTTATTACCAACCCAACACCAAATGAAAACTTCGGTT
Source organism: Aphrophora alni (assembly GCA_963513935.1). NCBI lineage: Eukaryota > Metazoa > Arthropoda > Insecta > Hemiptera > Aphrophoridae > Aphrophora > Aphrophora alni. Next base: position 72,556,055 of record OY740769.1, read on the forward strand.
TCTTAGTTTTCAGATAAAACGAAAAAGACAGCACTCTCACTAAAGGTAGCGACAGATTTTGATAAAATTCAGTAGAATAAGAATGCAAATACTGTACTAATAACCCAAAGAAGTTTTTTCGCTCACTTCTCAGATTATGAATACCTTTAGCTTCTAAAATGTGATAAGGAAAAGACAATATAATTCAAAAATTACTGATGCACAGTGTTTATTTAAGTTGAACTGAAAGTCCTTGTTTAATTGCAAGAAATATGGAAGTGGGAAGGCTGGGTTTCATTGAATTCTGTTTAACAGCAAGAATGTTAAATATTACAGGTGGTAAATACAATTTTTAAGATTATGGAAATTATATCATTATATATTATATTGGTACTTAGTTGCACTGCTGTTTCATATAGCTATTTATTTTAAAACTAGACTTATTTATGAATAAAATTGTGTATAGATTGTTAACATAAAAACAATCAAACTTTAAAAATGAGCCTTCGTAGAAAATAATTAGATTTACGGACATATGGAAGAAAATATATAGCCGCAAGGATGTGGAAACAACCACAACATAAAAAAGGAAGAAAACAACAGTTTCCTCAAAATTAACTTCCCCAACAAACAAAATATACTGGGCTTCTCGATGGAAGTATACTAAATGCATTTACTCTGTACTATAATAAACTAAATCAAGAGTTTAGCACTAACCATTATTGAAATTCGTTGCACAAACTTAGGTTAACTTTGAAATGAGAGGGTTACAGGTTTGTTGATTACGAAATATTTAGTTTTACAGTTTATTGCAAGCTATGATTTAGTACAATGTTTTTAGGGGCACACACGCCAAATGAATGTGAAACTGCTGGGTGTAAACTGTAAAAGGAATTGCAATGTTGTAAGAAACTTCCAGACAGTCATGTTTTCTTATAAATTTATTTTAGAGAGATCTGAAGCGAAAAAATAATTGTACGTGACGATTGAAAATTTGAAAGTACAGATTAGGCTACATAAGGATTCTCCTATAAAACTACTTTTAATTTAAATTTTGCAATTTTGTCAAAAACTATGTTTGACAATGGTAGACAAGGCTTTTGGAATACAGTAGGATTATTCCCGATATTTGCATTTAGTTTGATTCAGTTGTCAAGAATACGATATGATTTGTGTAAATATTGTTCAGAGGGTTAGGGAGGGGAGGATGCATGAAAACAAGTTGTGTCGGAAGTAAAGGATGCTGGGTAGTACCAGTTATTAACGGTCGCTTCCTATGGTCAAGAGCAAAACCGGATTCGCTCCGCTCTCACTCACTTGATTTATCCATTGGCTTGTCATTATTTCAAAAGCAACGGACCATTTAGTTATTTACCTTTCAACATGATTTTAAACACAAACCGGTTTTTCAACGTGTTGAAAAAGCAACCCATTTAACTTTAATTTTAATTGTACTTTAAAACACCGAATTTTTAGAATGTACAGAATTTAGCATTATTCCAATTGTAAACAATTACGAGTTTATTAGAGAAAACTGTAAGATATACTGTTAATAGAAAATATTATAGAAGCACTAACTTTTAAACGGTTGCTGTAAATTAAAAAACTTAATTGAAAAGAACACTATATGATTTTTAAAAAATATTTTACTCCTTCCGTTTTTTTAAAATTAAAAAGACAAATTTATTTCAACAACAAAGAAAAAAGTATAGAATAAGAATAATTCCTAAAGATTGGTTGGTCAATGAAACGGAAACCAAAGAAGAATACAAGGGAAAATTCAAATAAGGACATAGCAAAGATAAATGAGAAGGCAACTTATTTCTAGAGCACGAAAATAGTTTGGGAAAAGATTTCCTAAAATACTTTGAACTATGTAAAGAAAACCGAAAAAATGCGAATTCATTTATAAAAAAGTCATTTTGTTCTATCCAAATATCACCGTTAAAGGAAGAGTTTATTATTTACAACAAAAGAACTCTTTGGTCAGTATTAAAGTGCAAGACTAGCGACACCTTGTACCACCTTTAAACAAATAAATATAACCCACTATAAAAGATCTCAATAAACCGGTAACGGAAGATGTTAAAACTCAAAGAACAATTTAACGGAATTAGGAAATGTCAAAAATAAGTGATGAAGAGATAACTGGTTCTGTTCTAATAGCACTATAAACAAAGAAGAATAGCCCACAACAAAAGATCTCCTCCTACATCTTGGTCAATGCAACGGAAACCGAAGAGTTAAAAATTCAAAAAACTATTTAACGGAATTAGGAAATATGAAGAATAGGGGTGAGGAGGCAACTTGTTCTATTAAAGAAGAGGGACCAACAAAAGAGATGCGTAGTGGTCAGACTAGATATGTATAATTACCGTATGATGACCAGTGGCTAGTGGCCGGTAAAACAGGGATGACCACTATCACTGCTAGCCTAGGAAATTCATCATAGCCAAACTTACAGGCACCAACTGCACAAAGTCCCACGATCATACGTTACGAAGGTCAAGACTTGACCAGTGTCCATTCTTAAAGAACCCTTCCTGACACACACAGGAAGACAGGAATCAGGATACGCTCTTCTTCAAAATACGTTAGGAAATTATTCCCCTCTAGGTTAGAGGTTTTTATTTTATCACCGTCAAAATAATTTTCTGACAATAAAATCTCTTTTCTTTTGACATAGAATGTTTTGTTTTCTGATTTTCGTTCTATTAAAATCTAGTTCAAACGATTAACTTTAGTACATTTTTCCCAATAATTAGATACTTATTACAACAGATAGTAAATTTTAAAACAAAAAACCCCTTGAAATATATATATTTTTTTTTATAGGGAGAGAATAATAATATTAATAGTAAAGAAACAATACACAAACCGTTTTGATTATATCTTTTACTGAAAACAAATTTAGTAAAATATGTTTAAAATCCACCATTTTGTGTTCTCCATAATCAAACATTTTGTGATTTTCTCAAACATAGGGATTTGTACCATTTACCTTTAATATAGCGACAAAATAATCACTTTAATATAAGTTTAGGACATTCATATTTGATGTCATTGCTTAATGGAAATTTTGTTTTTGTTTTTGCTCGATGTCCCAATTTGGAAGTTTATCATTAATTGTGGCAAATAAGTTATTTTTTTAAACTCTAAATTAAAACCGTTAAAACTAATTTTAGAAAAAGGAATATTTAGAATACTTCTTATCGTCTTCATTATTTTTAAACCCACTATTTATTCATGACCGTAAAAATAAGAGAAAAACTCCAAAAAGTCAAATCTCTTCCTTTTGTTATTTAGGTTTTCAGATACAAAAAATTCAAGTTACAATATTTTGTCAGAATAATTTATTATTTATAAGAGACCATCCGTTATAATTTAAGGTTTATTAAAATCATTATAATCATTTTTTTAGGGGCAGCTAATTTATATTAGTACCATATATTTCCAATTAAGACGATATGATAATTCTTACCAAGACAATTTATTTCTGGAAAACTCCTTTAATTTTAACAGATTTTTTTATTTCTACAGCTCAAGGCAAAATAATTTTCATTCCATTATCAACATTACCTGCATCCAGATAGTTTAATTTCCTAAACTCAGTTTGCCCATACTGAACACCAAAGTTTTTGATTAAGTTTAGTCAAATTATTTTAAACCGATAACCTTTCATTTTAACTTTATACAGAAATATTCCCTCCAATAAGTCATAAATTCCTCATGTTGTTTTGTTTAATGGATTAAGTTATTCAAATTTATTTTAACTGAAACACTGGAAACGTAAGGCTATTAAATAATTTCATTATTTTTCAACAGAAATTTATAAAAATTCATCTTGACGACAGATGTGGCGGCCTACGTAACACGTGCAAATATTATTCGAAATCTAATCCCAACCCCTTTAGTAACAGTTGCGTAAACAGGGGCAGCTGATGAGAGGGTTGAAAGTTGTTTTCCAAAAATGTGTAAACCCTTTTGCCTACGCCGCACATTGTGCAATATTACACCCTTTTTCCTGTCCTGCGCACGCGGCTTGACAAAGGTGTATAACAAAAGTAATTATTCGACACGTAAATTGATTTTCCATCGAATCAAACATTTTCAGAAAGGATTGATACAACTACTGGGAGATCATGTCATTATTTAAAGGGAGGGGGATAAAACGGTCGGGTATTGTGAATTGTTCAACTTGCACCTCATTATATATGAAAGTAGTAGACAAACATGTTTGTTCCGTAATTATGAAAGATAAATATTAAACATCGTTCTTAACCTATCGTTGAAGTTTCTTCGAGTAATACCGGTATAAAGTAAAATTCCCGGCACTTTCAGTTTATAATATATTTTAGGATATAACCTTTCTCTTTATATATTTTTTAAATATTGTTGAGTAAAAACATCACAAAATTTGATTTACTAAAAATTTAAAAATCGAAATATAGGTTTTTTTTTTAACAAAACAGATCTTAAAAAAACCTACAAAAATTACAGTCAGACTGTAGGTAAAAACCATTAAATTATCAAGAAAAGTTAAATATGAAGCGATATTTTTTTATTCACTCTGTCAAAAATAGAAGTACAAAGAGGAACTAGTTTTTGTATTTTTAGTATGTTCTTAAAAACCTGGAATGTTTTCATATTTTGGACAACTGAGTTAATATTTGAGGTATATGTCTATTCTTGGTCCATGGAATCAAAACATTTAATTGTTTTTGCTTTATGTTCCCACCGATTATGACCAAACTTAAATTTTCTTTTCTCATTTATCATATTGCTCTTTAGTAAATTCCTTCTTTAAGGAGTACCACCATATACAGGGAAAAAACACTTTTTTTAAACGCGATAAGTTATCAAAGAAATTCGGCATGTACCCTATTAAAAAATTAGGTCACTATAAAAATGTAATAAGATAAGAAGATAAATGTTTTTGTGTAATTGTTATACATCGAATGAATTTAATTGATTTTGATCAAACTTCATTATTTGGAGTTGCCAACCATTGAAAAACAAGTAGAAAGCCCATTACAACAGAGTTCTAGCCGTTCATAAACAAAGAGAGGAAAATATGAACATATAGGACGCGGCTCTCTATAGTTGGGTATTCTTGAGAGTTCTGACAGAGCCAAGCAACCAACAAGAGGTCTGCTAACAGGTTGGAATCCGATAACAATCGAAACCCTAAACTTATTATTCATACTTTAACACGCGTATGACGAATGAGATGGCATTGTATCATTTAGTTGGCATCTGTCTTCTAGAATCTAGAGCACCAAAGAAAACTAATATCCTGGCCGCATCAACAGTTTAAAATTTCTATTATCGTCTTAAATTACAATATTTTGTAAACAATAACTACAAACATCGCACTTCACTAATCTCTTAAACAATCACTGAGAATACAAAAACAGCTTACCCCTTGTAGAGTCCACTATTAATGACAACCCCGTCTTTGTTGACACCTCGGCACCACCACAACCCCCTTTTTCTCAAACAAGGGGTGCATTGTCAATATCGGAAAAGGGGTGGCGTTCCTTTAACACGAAAACCCGATTTTCTATCCCAAAATGAATAATCCTAAAACTGTATATACGTAACGAGAAAGGGTAAAAACTGAAATGATATTGCGTCAAGGTTATACAAGGGTTGAAACCAGGTGTTCAACTCTTTTGGGGTGGTTTTCGCCTTGTTTGTCGGAAATATTTGCTCATGATGCATCTGGCGGGCATCTGCTTCGAGGGCTTGAAAGGGGTAGTTTCCCTGATTTTGAGGATTTTATTGGCGGATTTCAATACAATTGTGACAATACGCGTGCCCTATATTGTGCAATATATTAGACACTTTTTTTCTGTATACAAAAAGCGATCAATTTACTACTACAATATTTTTAACATCATTTTTTCTCCTTCGAATTCTAAGCTTTTTATAATATAGAATGATCGAGCTCCTGGAAGATTTCCCCCAACCCTTTAATTTACAACGTGCTTAGTTACAGCCCAGGTACAAAGTACTAACTTTCCTACAATAATTATTGCAAAAACCAATTTACCATAAGAATTTTAAATAAAATAAATCAATTAATATTTTTTAACATACCACGTTTTTAAAGCCGACTAAAAAGTATAAAATAGTTTTTCATGACCCTTCTACAATTTTGAGGGAGGATTGTTAATGGCTATGGATATATTTGGAATACTTGGAGAGAAAAACGTGGGGCGCAGCCAGTAAATAATACAAGAAGACAATCCGGATGAATTCACAGATAATTTCAGTGAATCGGAGATGAGATTCGCTGTAATTTAATTTTCTCCTCCTTAACTTTACCTGCCCCCACGTTTTTCTCTCCAAGTATTCCAAATATATCCATAGCCACTTACAAAAATTTTGTAAGTGGATATCCATAAAATTTTGGATCTAAAATTTTGGATATCCATATCCATCTTCCCTCAAAATTGTAGAAGGGTCATAAAAAACTATTTTATACGTTTTAGTCCGTTTTAAAAACGTGGTATGTTAAAAAATATTAGTATTTGATTTTTATTTTCTATTTTTTAGTCTTATGTCCGGGTGAAAGATTTCAATCAGTTTTGTATTTTATATTGATGACACTCAATATACGAAAAACATCTCATTGGCCAATTTTTATTTGTTTAAACAACTATTGCTTAAACACATGTAGAGACAAGAAACCAACTGAATATTGTATTGTCATCCAAATCTGACCTATGTTCAAAATTTCAGGTCTCTAGCTTATCGGGAAGTTAGTTTAAACTCGATTGCAAAATTCCACACGGACAGACAGACAGACAGATATGACGGAAACCGAACTAATAAAAACGTGGTAAAATGGACGTCAGCATAAAAAGCTTGGAGAGCTCCAAATTGTAGTTTATAGGATCGAGTTTAATGATCAAAATAATTTTAAATGTGCAAAAAGAAATCCAGGTTAAAGACAAAGTTTTCAAAGAAATTTAAAATTAAAAATCGTAATTTTTTCAACCGTATATTTCTTTAGTTTCGTTAACATGTTAACTCTGATGGAATGACTAGGCCAATTTTAAGCAATTTATTTTTGGGCTATAAATGTTACATTTGAGCGGAATAAAAATCGGTTGAAAAAATTTGTTGCGTTACTTTTTTAGAGCAGTTACTTTTTAACAATGTTTATAATTTCAATACTCACCAGTATTGGAGTGGTTATAATTGAGTAGGGCGGCATGATGTTGACTAAGAATACCATGTAAAAGTGTTTTGTGATCGTTTGTAACGTCCCTCTCTCTCTTGATGAACAGGGGTGCACTTGCAGCGGGTGGTGCAGTGTCAACTGTAACAATAAACAAAATCATTAGTACAATATTCGCTAAAAATGTGTTTAGGGCCAACTAATTTACACGTTTAAGAGAATTTTATGTAATGAGATTTTGGTAAACTTATATTTAATTACCTAAGAAATTTTAGCGCTAGTCGTGTAATTCTTTACTATAGGGGTGGTTTAATAACAGGTGTCAAATTGAACAGTGTTGTTTGCAAATTTACCGAAAATTATTCATTTTTCTTGGTAACACTTATTTTGTAATACATTTATCATTACAATAATATATCTGTTATAGGTAAATAACATGTTTCCCAATAAACATAATTAGAAACAGCTGTTATGAATTTTAAAATACGGTTTATTTTGTTTGAGAATTTATAACGGCTGTTTTTAATTATTTTTACGTTAACTTATATAGTGCTTTCATTAGTGATTGATTCCTTTCAACAAGCAAAATTAAACAGTTTAAATTCTCAAATAATTTTTATTTTAAACTTTAATGTAATAGCAGATATTTCTTGTTGAAACTCCATATTCAAGGATAAATAAAGCAAAAGCTTAAAGTTTCAAATATTTTAATAGTATGACTGAGCTCAGTCATACTATTAAAATATTTGAAACTTTAAGCTTTTGCTTTATTTATCCTTGAATTTTTATTTTATTGTTTTGTTTGAGAATTTATAACTGTTATGTTTAGTTTAACTTGTATAGTGCTTACTTTATTTGTGGGATTTACATTGTGTTGTGATTTATTGTTTACATGTCGCAAAGATTATCGGTTTATATGGCTTATTGTTAATTTGTGACAATTGGATCTGAGCTTTGTATCTAGCAAAAGTTAACGACTTATCTGTACATGCCGAATACTGTTTACTTTATTTTTTATTTATTGTTTACATCTCGCTAATATTATTGGTTTATATGGCTTATTGTCAATGTGTGACAATTCCGTGGAAACTTAGATATTATAAATGTTGGGCTCAGGAAGTGACATGATCACATATTTGATGAAATAACCTCACAAATATAGTTATCCAAAACTGTTAAAATTCTTAACTGGACTGTTTTTATATATAATAAATTGGGATATAAAAGAGTACAATAGTTAAATGTTAGTGACCTATCCTCGCCAGGTCATAGGTATAATTTACATTTGTAACATATTCGACTCGTAACTTCTTAGCGTTACTAAAGAATTGAGTTACTGCAGCTGATACGAGACCACCGATATTTGTACCTACGGTCAATTTGGTACTGAGTTTTAAAATTACTTAAACATCTGTGAAAAAATAGAAAGGAGGTTTTAACTGATTTTTTTATTTAAAAAATTCTCACAACCATACTCCACTAATTATTTTAAGAAACATTTCCATATGAAAAATAAATAAAATGGGTTTGTTTAGAAGTTGAAAATAGAGTAATCCTTGACGATAGTTTTGCCAACTGAATTATTGTAAATGTTAAATCATTAAGTGTTCGCCCTTTCCGTCACTTCTTGGAACTGTGTCTGGTGTTTTTTTCTTTTGTTGGTTTGATTTCGGCAGAGTATATCCATGACGCAGGATCCTATTGTACTGAACTTATTGTCACTCTGATTGCTAGTTAATTGGATCACATCAGTGCTGCCAACTTTGTTACGAACACAAAAGATTGTTACAGCTCGAAAAGTTAACATATTTTTTTAAGTGTTATTTTTTCTTCCTAAAAAAATAACAAAATTATTCTTCGCAACATAAGGGCACATTTCTACAGGTCTGCTTAGTATAAATTCGTTCATTAATTCTATGGCTCTATTGAACAAACTGAAACAAGTTTTAAAATGTTGGGATAACAAAAAATATGACCACATTCATATCTCTTTAATCGTGAAAAAAAAACAATATATCGTGTTTCATTTTTTCATTACCATTCGATCCTAGATGAAGGTAAAACTGCAAAGCCTTGAGGGACTAACTTCGACTTTGTTTGCTGATACTGTTCCTTCTTTTCTCCAAGTACGCTTACGCTCCACAGCTCGTTCTTGCATATCACGAGTTCATATCTATTCAATTAATTATGCTGTGGACAATTATCTTTAATCTGGTTTTTTTTATTATTTATTGTTGACCAATGCACTGGTCAAGTTCGTTTTGTTTTTAGGACACCACCGCCGATAAACTCTGGATGGGTTCAAGGAGAATCTAAGATCTGCCTAGTTTAGGTAGGCCACATGTAAGCTTATTAAATTTCTATTGTTTTTATCGACTAATTTGTTTGTTCAGACTGAAATTTTAGTCAAACCGTTCAAAGTAGAAACTTAAAGGTTTTCTTGAGTGTATAGTTTTGGTCTACATCAAGCAAAAATAATTTACAATTTGAGCAGATTACATAAATATGTGTTTAGATTTGACAGGTAATCAAAGTTTAGCTATTGCTGGGAGAGTCGGTCAATCAGAAATAAAACTAGACCCATTAGAAAATATCTACAGTTTAAAACACTTTATATATATATATATATATATATATATATATATATATATATATATATATATATATTTGGAACTAGACAACTTTGTAGCTATATAATTATAAAATAGCTCATTTTGATTGCTAAAGGATTTTGATTGCTAAATGAGAGAAACAAAAAATGAATTCGTTTTCTACAGTGTCAGGAGTGTTTTTATTAAAGCGATCAAACGAACGGAATTTAAATTTGATGCATATGTTCGGATTTCATAGGCCTAATATAGATCGCGTTTCTGCCTGTCATAAAGTCATCGAGAATAATTTAATGTGTAGTTAAAAAGTATGATAACACATTTACATTTAGTATGAAATGAACAAAAAATAATCCGCAATTATAGTACAGAAAAGGGAAATTACAGTAGGGGAATTTCCCCGTGATCGTCAACACTGGTCAGGACAAGTACCTCAACCTTGAGATTGGACAAAGATCTCTCGGCTTAGCTGAGGTCCAAGGACCGATCTCATTCTCATTGTCTCCACTTCTCCTTCATCGAGGTATTTCCTATCTGCCCCTTCTCCATCCACCTCCTTTTGATATTTTAGGTTATCCTATGAGAATTAAATTCGACGCTTCCTGGAAGAGCCCTATCTAGGCGCCATTTTGATTTAAATCTATTCAAACATGAAGTATAAGAAAAGATTAAACCGTATTTGCAGTAATATGTTGTTTAGCAAGAGCTCATCATGCATGCGTAGAGGAAGCTTTTAATGAAATATTACAGATTTACACTAATTTATTTTATTTAATACTATAATTTATTTTACATTATTTTTAAAATACTATAGTTTTAGTACGAACTCAAACCATCAAGAAACTAACCTAACCTGCCATAGAAGCCAATAACGCTAAGCACTAGTAGTTCTTTATTAATTAACTAGGAAAGAGGGTCATTTGGGAAAAGTCAACATTGTTTAAACCAAAACAGCAAGTAGTATGGTACTGCTGAAAATGTATTTCTGTTCCAGATATATATCTATAACTTAAAATCAGCTGGATTTTAATTCAATCAAAATGAATAGGCTATTGGGTGATTATACATTATTATATAATTTTTTTTTTCTCCGTACTTCTTAAATGATTTTATATAACCTTATAGGTTTCATTAAGACGGTTTAAGACAATCTGAACTATTGCAAGAAAATAAGAACAATTAATTTAGAAGTCCAATTGTGTTTTTTGTTTCTGACAATTTTTTTAAAAAATCATAAAAAAATATCACATACCGACCACAATCCAATATCTTTATTGGCGGCATACCGTCCGATTTCATAACTCTCGCTGCTTTATTTCTAATGTCTAAGTCTAAATATAGAATTTCGGTTTAAATATAACCTAATCATGTTAACAAAAATGACCTAACGATGGTAAGACAGACAAGATAAGGTATTATACACCTACATTGCTAATAGTTTCCCATGCCACGTGTGTGATAACACCAAGGTCGTATGTTATCAGCAAACATAGGTGCTACGGTACCGTAACCTTTCTATTGGTAGTTTTTGATATCCGTTACCTTGTGGCATGTTAGTAAACATGATAACTCAAGTCAGAATCAAATAATGACTTTTATATAGGCCTAAAATTTAAAAAATGTTTTCGGTTTGTTTGTTTTTTTGCATAAATTGTTTCTTGTTCATATTCGACAAACATGAAAGAGTAATTTTTTTAAATTTATTTATTATTTTTTTTATTTATTATATTTTTTTCTCTCTCCAATGTAACATTTATCCTGTACTTTTAAAATAAACGGTGTTTCACTGTTTTATTAAATCACTAGACTCAAAAAGTTATAGCCTACATAGGGTCTTTGACCGCATGGCTTAAATTATTTTCTATACTAAGACGAAATCGTAAAGAATGTGGCACAAGCAGGGACATGCTTGACTCTTACTTATGTGAATTTATATGGCGGAAACACCATCAAGAAACTAATCTGTTCTATCAAATTATCAAAGATATTGTAGTTTTCGGCCAACAGAAGTGTAAGACCTAACCTAACCTAACCTAACCTAACCCAGACCAAACCAGAAGTGTAAAAGTCACAAAAACGTTCACATGTAATTAGTTTGTGTTAGTGTGTTTTTCTATTTTGTATATTTGTGTGTTTTGTGAAAAACAAAACCATTTATTTTATAGATGATTTCATCAATTGAGGTGAGAAAACCTACTTTATTATCAATCTGTTAGTATAGAAAATAATTTGAGCCATGCGGTCGTATAATAGAAAAGACCCCCTACATATTATGTTGCCCTTAAAGTAATATGGCGCCATCTAGAATTTCTTTCGACAATGAACTGTACACTTTCTACCCAAATTTGGCAACCTAAAATACTTTGTTTATCATACAGACAACAAAACTTACTACGGACGTATTTTCAAATAAACAACTGATTTTGATGGAATTCCGTATCTACACAACGACAATATGACGCTGAGGTTTAATGCGTCATTTTTAAATAACAGCAGACATAACTAACGGAGGGGGTTTCCAGTTTTAATTAGAGAATTTATTTTATATAAGTAAGCAAAAAGGAATGGTACTTGAGAAAACAAAGTAAACAAATTTGAGCACAGTAAAATGAAATTATTTGAGGAATCTAAACAACCAGTTTTCTTAGGGAATCTTCTAGGCCTAACTACTTCTGACCGTCCTTTCCAGTGAGTGAATGCAGCAGCGGAAATACTTAGGCTAACCGGAAACGGTCACCCTATTGTTTCCTTTCCCCTCCCTCTGCCCAGACAAAAATCTAATACCTGAACATACAGCAAAAAGATGAATGTGAGAATCCCACATAGCACATGTGAAGAAACTATTATTTGACAAACCCGAGAAGGCGAGAAGGGGGGGATGAATATGTTTGAACGTTTTCTAAATGCGTTAATAGTTTGATAAACAGTAGCTCAAGATTAACAAAACAAAAATATAATAATGTTATTGAATATTTCTGTAATTTACTTTGAGGAAAACAGTAAATGGTTCTGCCTTTGACCTAATCGCATGGCCTTGAGTCGGCAACAATGAAATGATAACGCCAGTTTTTCCGACATAATTCCTCTGTAGATTCTATCACCCAGTTCATACGAAATTAAAAGTAATAATAGACGTAGATAAGCCAAGATGGTGGCTGTAATATGAATTCCTTAAAGGATTTTTTCTCATTACATTAGGATAATTATCTTCTAAACTAATTTGGTAGAAACAAAATTTATGAGACATTAATAATTATTTATGAATCAAGCGTACAAGTGAGAGTGACCGAATTTAACTTATCTAATACTAATTTACTACGAACTTCATTAAAAATGTTTCGTCAAAGTAGTGATTTAGAAATATTAAAGCACAAGAAATATATAGCCTAGTTTCGAGATCCAAATGTCACCCTCCCCTCTCTTAAAATAATGTTACAGTTTGTTATATTAAAAGAGGATATTCGGTTCAATATCAAGGTTAACAAACAACAATCACGGTTGCTCATCTCACCTACACATTATCACCATCTTGGAACTCGCGAAAGTTAAGCCTAAGCATCACGATTATTCCACTTTCAATTATATTAATTTGCATACATTTTTTTCCAACCTGAAATTGTACGTTCCGAGATGCGGTTATCATATAGCACTCAATTAGTGACACGAGAGAGAAGAAATCCGTGAGAGGAAATGTAGTTTTCGAGAGAAGAGAGAGTCGCTGCACTTTCCCGCTGACACTGAATGCAGTTAATTGCATTGAGAATGAGGCCAGATGCACCGAGCCAATGCACTGCGAAGAATGCAGTAGTACACTTTGTTTTCATCCCGACTTGGCCTTGAAACCCGCATGCAACGATATATTACCAACATTCAAACGCGATATTATTTATTTATTCTATTACCGACTACCCATTGTGGGTTAAGTTAAATGCCGTTTTCATAAAATTTAGATAAATTAAAACATTGATTCTGTTTGAAACAATACTTCACATGCGTTTTATTCCTTATAATTAAAAATAAAATTAATACAGCATATCAGTTTTACAAGGGATTTAATCAAACTTTTTCACTTCTATTTGACTTGTGTTCCTTGTGGAAGGCTCACGAAATTATGACCAAATGTAGACATTTATTTTCAATTCTAATATAATTCATAACAAACGTATGGATTTTGTTCAAAATAACTTCAACTAAGTGTAGATTTCGGCTAATAAATTTATTCTTAAGAACAGATATGAATAAAGTAATTAAATTGCATATTATGAACAAATGAACGATGCACAAATTTTCTGACACACTGAAAACTAAAACCTAATAAAAAAACGTACTTAATTTTCTCTCTCTCTCTCTCTCTCTCCGAACACTCCATTCCGGAGTTAAAAAAGTTAAAATTATATTCAAGGGAAAATATCTATTATCTCAAAACTCAGTCCAAGTGATTTTGATAATTTTTAATGAAATGAGAAGTTACGCTCTGCACAAATTTCCACAAAGAAACCCAGAACTGCAGTGAAGTTAATTTTGGTATTTTACTAATTAATCTTCAACCATAATTCTCTTTGTTGTTTGCATAGAGGCATAAATCTGTACATTTTGCCAAAACTTAATAGCATAGCTTTGAGTTATTCCACTTTTATAACGTCACAATGGAATATTTTTTTAACAATTACTTTAGAACTGGACTTTAAGAGGACATGGGAACAATAAGTTGGGACTCTCCCCTAAGATTAGGGACACAATCATGCATATTGTATCAAAATCGTTGGTATTTAATCTTACGGAATTAGGCCGCCTAATTGTGCGTCCAAATTATGTAGGCCAAACTACTAAAAACTGCAGCAGTGTTCGGACAAGATAAGGCATCGATGAATAAAATATTCAATGTTTGTTAGGTAATTCAAAACAGATATCGGTAAAAAGCAATCAATATTACTTCCCAGAAAATAGTTTCTATAAAGCAAGCCCAGAAACTTATTTATGACAACTGAATTTTTCTTTTGATTTTGTAAAAGCTAAACATTGTACAACATGCTCATGTTTCAACAGCTATACATTTCGTTACTATCTTTCCAAAAATTCAGTCAGAAAATTGTCGAATTTAAATAACTAAAAATAAACTCTAGTGTTTTTAATTATATAGATTTGATATAAACTTAAGGCTATATTTAAGCATCATTGTTGATCAAACTTAAGTATAGGCTATAATGTACAAACTACAGGTTTAATTTCTTTTACGAGCTGTATATAATACGTTATAATTAATTAAACAATTGTTTATCAATAAGATACAATCTAGCCACACCTTTACAATATATCTATCATTTTAAAATTAAAATTCCTGATAACAGAATTCCAACAGCTTAAAAACAAGACTTGGAATGACGGGACAAACAAGACTACACAAACGTGAATATTAAATCGGTGTCAAAATAAAAGTGGGGGGACTTGAAATTTGGATGTATTATTAAATTATTACATGATCGGCATAGTTCGGCACGGGATGACGGAGGCAGCCGAAGTTATATAAAGCGAGAGCATTTCCTATGGAAGGGAAAGTGGCACTCTCCTTGACCCACTGGTCCCGTTTCCCCGACCAATCCTGTCAAACGTTGCTCCCCTCCCCTCCGCACTAACTCCCACTTCACACTTTCTACCCAACGAATTTCCTCGATTCACACTTTAAATGTTGTAATGCTTAACCAATTCCCGTAATTATATCTCTGAGAGCAATCAACTTCAACTCGCACGACTATGCGAGAGCTAACTCTGTTGCCACAGATTTTGTGTGCAATTCAAACAAACAATTTGTCTGTTCTTACCGCTTGAATGATTCACAATCCAGAAAGGTGAATACTCAGCAATAAACATAACACCAAGAACAGCTGATGAGTATGTTATATGGTCGCATACAATTTACATAGCGCCACGTACTGTTTACGTGTAATAATAGACACACATTTACCTAGGGATTAGTCCATTACTAACTGTTATTCCATACGTAATGCTAACCATATACTGTAATGTGATATTATAAGTTAGTAAAATGCAGAAATTGTGTAAAATTTACTTAATAAAACTAAAACTTTGCTACCTTATTCTTTTTTTATAAAAATATTATCATTCAAAAAATCGATAATAATCATATATTTATTACCGATCAAAAAGATCGAGTAGATAAATTGCACCGTACATGTTATGGAAAAAATAAAATAATAATAAATATAAATAGTTAAATGTGGTTAAAAATTTAAAAATCGTCATCTCACAGACATAATCTAAACATATACATGGAACATATAGACGTGAGAACTCCTCGTTATAGGTTTTGTTTTATTTAAAAATCTTCCCAATTAGAATTAGATTCATTAGTATGAAAACCCCCACTAAAATCCAATTCTGAACATGACAAATTACAATTTCATCATATGCATAGGTCAACTCGGACAGGAAACGCTATTGTAAACAACCAACTACGGTACCAGTAGACGAAAATAAATTAGAGAAGAGCAAAAGTAAAAAATAGAAAAGACGTCATCACTGGCAGCCTATAGACAGAAATAGATAGCCTAACAAAGTTCCTACATTGAACTAGGCTAAACAATATGGCCTAATTCTCACGCTGTGCTCACTGCTCACTCTTACCTGGCTTCCTATGTCGACAACACCGGATATTTCAAATGAGAGAAATTTGTCTGAAAATCACATCCTTTATGAGATGGCCCGAAGCATCCCGTCAAACTGCTTATCGCCGATCTTCTACTGTACTAGGCTTTACACGTCAAGATTTTAATTAACTTATTTATTTCTAAAGATAAAGAATGAAAAATTAAACAGTTTTAGATCTCAAAATAAGAAGGAGCATGTAGTGTATCCTATAATGGTTTTGTAAGCTCTTTTGGCTAATTTATAAAATCAAAAGCAGAAGTCTTTATTGTTAGATCTAGATTTATGAATATCTTACGCAGTCGTTTAGAAACCCCCGGAACTACAAAATGTGCTGCGTAGATTTTACAACCCTTGTAAAATAAATTATAAAAGCGACTTTATTGTTTTTGACCAGAGAAAAAAGAATTTAAGTACACTTACTTGTATACAACATAATGTCCCCCCCCACCCAAAAGGCTTCTTGTTAGTAAAACCATAAATGACTACATATTTTAAAAAAATATCAAGAATAAATTCCCCTTAACATATGATGGTATGACTGCTATAGCAGTCATGATGGGTAAGTTATGACAATGAATTCTACGGATCCTACTAAAGTGTGCGACTGCTAATTAGACGAGACTTAGAAATCTTTAAAACTACTACGTCTATTAGAAATAAAACAGTATTGCCATTATTATTATTGTGATAAACACGAAAAAAGTGTTACTTCTGTAGCTGTCATGACCCTATAATTAAATTTTTATTTGCTGGATCATGACTGCTATAGATCATTCAACTAGACAAATATTAATTTGAACTCAACCTAATTTGATATGGAGGTTTCTCTTAAAATAGTGGCCGTTCTAAATTCTTTAGACTACCCGCCCATCATTTCTAAAACATACTTAGATCTCAATCTTAGTTAACAAAAAATCTATAGGCCCCTAGGCCTACATCAATTTTATGAACCGACTAAAAATTCAGAAATTACGGTCCCCGATCCCCAATTTTACAATCTGAAATTAAAATTTCAGGAAACAAATTTAAGAAAGAACATTCTATTACTATTGGTTGATGAAGATTTATTACGTCATCACGTCGTCAACTAAACTATCTAGAACGGGTATTCTATGCAATTACCTGAAAACCAAAAATAGTTTACCTTAAATGTAAAATCCATTTCTAGAAGCTAATATTTCAAAATACACCTACTCAAAAACATATTTTCCCCTTAGATACCTACACAAAACACGAAGGAACAACAAAATTTTATAATTTGAGGAATGATGAAAATGGAAATGGTTCAAGACGAGTCATAATGGTCAACACACATTTGTTTTGAGCTTCTGTAGTTAGATTCCCTCCCCTAACCCCATTATCGACAGACATCTGTGTCGCGGTGATTGGCTAAATGAATCTAATCCCAGTGACGGTTGCATAATGTATGGAAGACACTCTGTGTTATCGACAAAAAGTTGATTTGAGACAAAGGAAGAACAAATGAATGACAACAGAAAAAAAATTAATGTTATAATTGGAGGCCTAGCTTTCCAACTTTTAAAACCAACTGGTTTATGGTTAACGTGTTTTTTAAAAATAGTTTTTAATTTTTGAACTTCTAATAAAACCAAAACATCAATCAAAACTAGTAATATAGGCTTAACTGCTACAGGAATAATACGGCTATCAGTAGAAATGAATTTGTTGCTAAATTTTTTTTCAGGGTCTCAATAATCATGGATTTTATCAGAAAAAAAATGGTTTTTTTTCCATTCATTTATACATTTTCTTTAATATAAAAAAGTCCCCTCTCCTTATTCACTTTTCGCAAAATATTGTGAGGATTTATCTTTTGAAAGGGGGAGGGGGCTAAACAAAAGAAATTCAAACATCGTAGCCTACCAATATTGGATCATCAGCGAAAAAGATTTAGCATGAAAGCCGTTTGGGCTAGTTGTTGATTCAGATGTCCAGAAATTTTGTAATTCTTTATACCATTACTTCTCATTTCTGAATGCCAATACGTTAAATACATATTTCTTTTAAATGGTAGTTTATGTATAGCGTTTTGGTTTTGTTTAAACTGTCAAAGAACAACCAGCAGTTTCCTTACAATCCTGAGGCAGGTAGATTAAAAAAAAAACAGTAATATGCAAATTCTTAAACTACAACTAATAACATTTGATTTTATCTCAATACTTGGCTTTTTAAATATATCACTAAACATTCGCCACGCCTACCAACCAACCTTCTACCTGTTTGATAATACACCAGGAAAAGACAACTTAAAACTCCAAACTTCACTCATATTACTCCAAACAATTATGTTTGGCCTCCACTTGTGTCCATTCAACTCAGCCTAACATATCCTTGGACTGTTTACAAAGTAGAATGTTCCTACAAGGTTATACATATTATCAACACCAACTGTAAGTGAGCACCATTCTGACGGCCAAATAACACTAGATTTGCTATTCTTGTTTCTATTGATATATGTATTTTCTTTAAATTTTCCTACTTGTAATAGATACTGCAAATATGTATGGGAAAAATTAACCTAAAAACTTTCTCGTTACGAAAGATACGCTAAAAACTAACCTCAGTAGAGTTAAAACAAAGTATAGGCATACTATAAGGTTGAAATACACGAATTAAAATATAAAATCACCGTTAACTCTAATACTAATACTAAACAATAATTATCTATTATACTCCTAAATGAGTTAGGCAAGTACGCATTTCTTGTCAGGTTAATAGAGAATAGTTTTGGTCGAGGTCTAATCGATAAAAATATTAATGTAATAGAAGAATTATATCAAGAGATAAATTAACAAGATACCTCGCACATGTATGTAAGTGTAAACTGAGAGCAGCAACAATTACTACGAGGACTTTGCTATATCAACAAATAATGTAAATATTTGTTTTTATTGAAGGTTAGACTTGTTTGTGGAGAACAGACAAATGTAAAAGCGACGAGAACGCTTTCAATCGTTGGTCGATTAAACAAACGGGATCGAATTAAATGGATAACTTTAGTTTCAAAACAATTCTGTTTACTTCCTACAAATTGAAACCTTTTTCAAACCGTACACAGTGGGGAAAACTTTTACTTCTTTTGTAACAAAATTAAAACACTACTATTCCTTCAGTTTATCGACTGCCATATATTACAAATTTACACAACAGAATTAGATACGGTTAATTATTAGAACACAGTGGAGTGCATGAGACAAAACGTCTATAGAAGAGAAAGTTATTCCTATAGAAAACTGAAAAGGTCTTTCGTTTTCATGTTGGGGGAGGATTGGTTCCAGACGACCCTTCTTCGAAGTGGGTCAGTGGGACAGGTCAGGTAGTAGAGGGGGAGCAAAAGCAGGTAGTTTATTCCCACGCACCGTTACACTCTCCCTATTTAACCAACCCTTTCCTTTTCTTACATGTCAAACTCAAGGAAAGTTTTTCTTTGGAGAAAGTCTGAGGGCGGACAATAAATACGTCTATCAAGGGCGACTTTAGTAGAATATAGGGCTGTAAATAAATTGAATGGAGTCTTTCTGAGAATTCTTCAAGGTTTGGACATGCTAGTAGTTCAATTCTACAATTAATTGCAAGTCACTTGAATTTTATAAAGAAATAATTTAACACAACAATATTTTCAAATCAGATACACAATGTGTAGGCTAATTCATAATTCCATAAAAAATTTACAATTAATAGTTGTTTAAAAAATAAGAGAATTACTTTACTATAATAGTCACCTACAATCTTTAAATAAACACATCTAATTTAAGTAGGAAAAACAAGTGGTTCGGAACAAAAAGACATTCCGTCGAAACTAAAGATCGAAGTAATTTATTTTGAATGTAATTTGTACATCGCTAGCCATATTGTAGATGCATAAATAATGTCATTAAATAAAATTTAATATAATATTTCACATTTTGTCTGAATACCACTATAAATTCCAACAACATTTGACTTGTTTCTAGTTAGCACGATGAAATAATAATAACAGAAACGTGATCTTACATTAAACATGGTTTTATGAACACGCTTTATCATGTGGGCACTGTGTATGCATAGTTTGGCTAACTAGGTCATAATAATGCTGCAGTTATCCTGCCAGCCGTTTTAAAAATACGCGACGTTCGGTTCGGATTTTCTATTTGGGCTGGCGGAACAGGGCGGAGCCAAGTGGCCTAGTTTGTAAATTGAAAGCGAAATCACATTGCGTTGTGACGTCACACTGTCGCTGCTCAGATTCGATATTGATATATCGAAGTGGTTATTTATGAGGCTATCGATTGTATTCGGCGTTGCTGTGACGGGAGGCATTAGTTTAACAAAAGGGCCACGGAACGAAACCGCAAAATGTTTTCTATACATTAGTTGGGTTAGGTTAAGTGATTATTAAATGTTTGGATTTGTCCGGTTTAACGAAAACCAGCAATATTGCATAGCCCACCATTATACATATCACAGCCAAAAAGATCACTCAAATCTTGGCAAACAAATGGGGGCACAATCAATCACTAAAATCATGCTCTGACCTAAAAAATATAGTTTATTTCAAGACATCCAACCAAGCCAACTTTTTACCTCCATAATAAATTATGTTTTACGAAACACGATAATTTCTATAGGTTGATCTAGCGAAATAAATCTCTTTGAACTTTCGTTTTTGATTCTTCCGTTTAAACTTGCCCAATCTATATAAAACGGAATACAAACCCCAGATACTTTACTTAAAAGTATTATTCTGGCCATTGTCTTCACAAACTTCATTCATAACCCTCTAACGAACAGAAATCACTGCATTCTTATGTAAAACTCTAGACATCGGAAATGACTTAATTAGAAGAAGCTGCCTGGTAGATCTAAAGTTTACAGGTAGACCGGATGTGTTGAATTGTCCACTCCCTCCTCCTTTCACCTGTAAGCGATGTTGCCAGATCTCCCCACTACAACAATGCATCGGAAGTGGTTTGGAATCAAAACACTGCTTGGCCTAGATAAACCAGGGATTTATCAGTTTCTTCTGCCCCGACAGCATCTAATCTTAGCTCGGTGACCTTGGCTTACTATTAGAATTGTTTTCTAATAGTCGTTTGTAGTATATTTATCAGCTATTCACGTTTCTGTATCCTGTATCAAAATTAAACCTAATACTAATCTATACGATTATGTTTTCTAAGAAAAATATTCTGCACACGATAAGTGGAATATACACGAAAAATTATTGTTGTTTTAAAACTTAATTGGTGGAATATAAAATAAGAAAGGATGGTAACTCATTCCCACTGCTTTATTGTTGAATATCTACAGTGAAATATTCATATAAGTTACATTAAATAAACCTATTGTGATATCATCCATCCGCAATGAGCTGATTAATTACTAATCTGATAAATACCAGTAGGTTTGGTTTTGTTTTATTTCGAAATGGTAAGAAACATAATACTGTCTCAACTCCTTCAAAAATAGAAAAAGCGTCATACAACGTTCCAAATGTTATAAGTGTTCCATTTTTTCTGTAATATTATCACATTTCAATAGGGCACAGTTGCTCAAACTGTATTATTATAGTAAGAGTTTATTTTATACAAGATGAGGCTCGTGCGAAGCGAGTATGAATAATTGTGAAACCCGTCTCAGTATATAACTACGAGGCGAGGAGAGGGTCAGTGGGGTAAGGCTTGTCGAGGGGCGAATCCCGCAGTATCTCTCAGGAGAGAGATCTACATAAATGCATTTTATCCTCCCAAATAATAATAATAATAAATAAAAGTAGCGTGATTATTACTGAATATTTAGGTTGTAGTTATTTTGCAGCAAAGAATTATTTGTTTCATATTTTCTCGCAACATCTACAGGTTACCGATTAAAGTGTGACTCTTACTTTAGCCTAATTGATTCTAAATGTGATATAAAAACAAAGACATTTTACTAATGAAATAAGTAATTTATAAATTAGAACTATATAAGTATTTATTTTGATGTTAAGGATTTTTCTCACCAATTAAAGATTGAATTCGTTTGGAACGAACGAGCATAGATATTTGTGAGTTTCGTTCAAAAAGTGAAATCTTAAAGTTTTGGAGAGTAGATAGACAACCAATGCAGATAAAATGTAAACAGAATTTTTAAATCGCTTCAATAATAATCAAACGAAGAGAAAACGACAATTTCAAGCTTTACTACCATTCAATAAAATTAATTGAATGGGAATTAACTTACGGCATTAACATAAAAACACCATCTTCGTTCCTCGGTCCAATTGTAATTTTTTTAATGTTTACACATTTAGCAATATTCTGTTTGAGTGATACTAATTTTAGAAACAGGTGTTTAAACTTCAAGTATGGCGTGTTAATTAAAATTAACGTTCATTATGAGTGAACAAGGGAAAACCCCAAACCACTAAATAATAACACAACTACACAAAACTGTATAATGCGTTTATATTACCTAATGCACATTTCGATAGCTCTGCTATCATAGTCAGAAGTACATTACAAATACAATCACCACAGTTCTCTAGTTATTTATTTAGTTCATTATGAGATTTAAAAATTGGATGTACAGTATAGTCGACAGACTTGGAAAATTACGAGTAGCCTAATACTTGAAAAATAGCTATAAATTCTAATGTATGCTATATAGAAGTTTCAAACCTTGGATATATTTTCCGTTCTAGTATTTCACGAGTTGCGTCTGCTACTTTGAAAGTTTGAACCAATTTCAAATGTCAAAAGCTGTTGCTTTATTTGGAAGAATTAGGATTTTCATCTATGCACTCGTCGAACTGATCTACCAATCGGTCAGTCAAATAGGCTACAACGAACTTTGTTTGTCGTCATCTTGGATTAAGAAGTATTTGTTAAACAATTTAAATAGATATGCCACATGGAAACCTTTGCATACATTTTCACAACATACAAAGAGCGAATCTTAATACTAAATTATTGATGAAAACATAATAATTTTGATTTGAACCCTCAAACTAAAATGGCGGACGACAAAGAAAAACAATTTATTAATGTTACACTTTGACCAGACTTCGGATAAGACTCCAATAAAAAATATCTGATTCTATAGAAATGAATTTCTTTACAATATCGTTTAAAATGACGAATACAAAATAGGTTATTACTGTAAATATTTTAAACAAAAAAAATTTGTTTATTTTTGCTAGATCATGCTAGATTCGTTACAAATTAAATCCAAAAAATTTTCCCCTATAAATGTTCAAGACTATCCCTAATGATAGTCATGATAAGGAATCCGTGTCCATAATCACCTAAGATAACAGGTAGGCTACGACAGATCGCTTATCAATTAAAAAAACAACTCGTGTATTATCACTAATCGATGAACCTCATACTAGTGTCTGCGGAAGAAATTCTTGAAAAATGAATTTGTTAATTTGTAGCTGTAGTCCTTATCACTTAGAATGTTGCAAGTTGACAGTTTT
This sequence comes from Aphrophora alni, assembly GCA_963513935.1. Lineage (NCBI taxonomy): Eukaryota > Metazoa > Arthropoda > Insecta > Hemiptera > Aphrophoridae > Aphrophora > Aphrophora alni. The sequence continues at coordinate 72,579,957 of OY740769.1, forward strand.
AGTGTTTTGGCGTACATTTAATAACACTGATAAGCGCCTCGTGTTTTCCTCGTCTTATCTTGGACAGCCACTAGAACAGTTATTTTTTTTTAATAGGTCATGGTATTGAATACGAGAGCTCGTGTATTCCATTATGACGTCACGAGTAGGCTTAAATATTTCGTACGTCCTTGACCTCAATACGATTTGAAATATTTGAGCAGACACAATATGTAGTCGAACATGATTTGTATAGTAAATACATTGTCTAGTACTGTTGTGCTCTTCCCCCGGCTAAAATAACGTAAATGAATTACAATTTGAAGGCCTAGTTCTCCATAAATACTTTTGCAGTGAGAGTTGAGAGGGTCGATCAGCCAAACAGTTCGCGTTGCCACCAAGTGTCACTAAGCTGATACCGCACATTCATTGTCATAACCTCAAATTAAACTGTTCATTAACATTCTGATATTTTGCTGTAGTAAACAAAATTACGTTCCTAGATGCCAATTCTTTAACTCTGACACAAAATCAATGGAATATTATTGCGATAACAGTCTATTAAGGGTTAAAACAATAAATAGATGGAAATTCACCACTAGTACATAATTGGAAATTAAAATAGAAAAAGTCTTCCATAACTTCAATATTGGGACAAAATTATTCCAATAGCGATTACATATCTGTTAATGTGAATAATAATGAACCTCAAAAAACGTACCATACTCTGCGCTACCGAATCTTAGAAAAGTAAAACTGGGATACTCCGAGAAGCGAACATTAGGGGGCGGATGTAGGTAGATACATAGATGTTTTTATTTTGTGAGGACGACTCCTATCTGAGGGTATAAGATACACCCAAGTTTTAGGAGAATCCGAGAATTATTTCACAAATTTAACCCTAAAAAGACGCGCATAGAATACTTATAAATTAAATTAACCGTATTTATAAACAAACATTTATAACATAAATAATTTAAACAAAGAAATAAAATAAAAGTATAAACATAATAAACATAGTTTGTTACAAAAATAAAATACAGTGTAAAGTCCGTAAATAGTTTTGCAAAGAAAATTAAACGTTCTTAATATTATTTTAAAAAATTAGGTAAAAATGTACATAGTGCTCGGTACAAAGGGGCCAATGTACCTGTAAACTCTAACCATACCGGAGGTAATAGAAAATCATTAAACCTTTGACTACTATCATATATACAAAAACAAGATGATAATATCAATGGTAGGTATAGGAGTTTAAATTTCTTGAGAAAATCAATTACTAAAAGTACGCAAAGTTATCGTTTGAGATTATAATATTTAGATTTTAATGTGTAGGAAACGTGTGTCGAAAGCGGGACAGATTTAGTTGAGAGTGGGTCACATTACGCAATCTGTGTCTGCAGATAACATCTGGCAGAAATCCACAGTTATCGGCAATTTTGGCCAGTTCCAAGGTCAAATACGGTTTTCATTACGATGTAATTAAACATGTTTTATTGCCAATAAAAACTGGTTCAAGTGTTTCCAACGTATAGGACGGGAATATTTTGATAGTACTTTAATATGTGCGAGTTTAGTTGCTAATATTCGTGTAGTGTAGTTAGGTATTGAATCCATATTGTACTTTTTATACACAGTGTGATCATACAAATTTTAGGCACCCCCCCTTCTTCGTATATTGTTATCAATTGTAAAACTAAAATTCAAACTTGGACACCTTTTGTATATCGTTTGTAATGCCGACTCAAATGTTTTCATTGGTGAGAGGGGTGTGTGATATAAACATTTTGACGAATGGCGGTCGATCAAAGTTTGAAACATGACACAGAGTAGTTCAAAAAAAAAGAAGAAATTATTGCGATTTAATGCTTCTTTTGTAGTATTTTACGTCGACAATGCTGTTTTGAAGTTCTACCAAAATGAGAGGGTTTTAAGGTGCCTAAAATCCGACAATTGACTATTCTGGAGCATCCAGTATTTACAGAAAACTACAATTTTGTTTGGTTAAATAACCTTTATGTCTAAGAAAACAACAATGGCAAACCGTAATTATCCATTTGGAACTGTTAGATCTACAATCTTACATTTAACGTGTAATTTTGCTTTCTTACCAAAATAAAGCATTTTAATTAAAATTGTTAATTTTTTAAAATTATCATTGTACACCGAACTGTTATAAAGGACCATCAATAAAAACAATTTGTTTGTTTATAAACTGATCGGTGTTTTAAATGAAAAATAGAGTGTTGTTTTAAACTGACCAGCCGCCATTTTGAATTGGGAAAAGTCAAATTAACGTACTTTACTTTCAAACCATTTTACTCTACAGTAATCAGGACTTTTAAAATGATGTGTCAGTTGATACATCCTTCCCATATAAGATATTTTAGGATGACCCTCTATAATGGGATTTTATAACCATAACCTATCTTAATAGTTTCTTCTGTGTATTAGTCACCTCAAATTTCTCCGAAACTGTTGACCCAGGAAAATTGTCTTCATAACAATATCTAGCCTCTAATAATATAAGGTTCAATATCTGTAATTGGGTTTTTAAATTGTTAGATATTTAAATATCTAAATTGAAATAACCTCACAGGCCAAGAATAATAGTAGTGGATGTAAACTGGACTTTGTAACGGTTTAATAGAAAGCAGAGAAATTTAAGACCAAAGTATAGTGTTTTGGCTTATTGTGTCTAGTAATCAATGGACATTCCAATCATAACAGTTGATTGCTTTATTATAGAAGGCAGACATATATTGGATCAACATAATTAAAAACATAAAAGACAATAATTGTTACAGTGGGTGGTACAATGATTTTTTTTAATGGTGAAAAAACGTAGAATTTTATTATATTATTTCCCTCAGAAAAATCATTTTTTAGGGATAAAAATCAAGCAAACGGGTGAATTTTATATCGAGAAGCCAGAAGTTCTCAAAAAGGAAACTTATAAAAATAAATAATACAAAAAAAAAAAATAATAATAATAATAATAAATTATAAACCATCATTGTTCTATAACATAAAGTTATCCAAGTTGTATGTTATATTTGAGAAGAAAATATAATAGAAATCATATATTTAAAAAAAAAATTGCTGGTAAAGTGTTAAAAATATAAATTAACACTAAAATAATATATATGAATTTATAAAAATTTCAATTATTAATTATTTTGAAGTGTTGAGAAGAAAGGTGACATAACTAACCTAACTGATCATATTAAAGACGTGGGTGTAATGTATTATGGTCAGTTAATAACAAACCAATATATATAACGACAAAATGTGCAACTCTCGTGTTTCTCAGCCAACATTGTCTATAATATAAAAATACCAACTGAAACGAAAGACACTAGTCCAAGCATAAAGAAAATAAAATGAGAGAGAGAAAAATATAAATATAGCTATGGATGATGAGATGAGCCAGGAAGCAGGGGATTACGTCACAGTAGGCGTGGTGGAGCAACCCACCAGAACTATGTTAGTAGGACATCACCAGGGAAAGTGGGGCCATAACCGTTTCCCTCTTAGTATCAGGTCCCAAGCCGAAAGTAGAAACGAAACTGTGCGTGAGCGTAGAGCAAGCATTCTTTCAAATCTAGGTTTAAGTACGCACTATTAAACGAATTTACTTACTTAACCTTAAAATTAAAGTTTTAATAATGGCGTCTGTACTGTTCTGTTCCGTGGGACGTTCGGACCCTACAGAATCAAAATAATGAGTTGAATTGTCATATTTCACTCATTTTAAAGTACACAATGATATAAACTTGTACTTTTTTCACTATTCAAACGTAAAGTTCATTTTTTCAGCGTTACCTAAAAGAAATGTCCAAATAATTTCGTCGAATTGACTTTCGGTTAAATAAACGTACTGCTTTACACAATTACAAGCAACACAACTGGTCTTATCCTACCGCTTCCTGTGTACACAGAGAGGGAGGGAAGACGGTAATTTAGCGTTGCTGAATAGGTGTTAATTGATTAATAGTTCCCTCCCTTCACGTCCGCTCTCGATTAATGTGTCACACGGAATCGCTGCCGAATAGATACCTTCGTGCCAACTCTGTCGATGACGATGTGATTTTACATTTTGTAGACGACAAAGTTTTTACTAATCACGAGCGAATGTATTTAAATGTTGAGCGTGTCGAACAATTCTCTGACTTTCCCATGTTCACGTTATTAAACTTTCTGACCTTTTTAAAAATTTAGGTTAAAAAGACGTTATCATGACATGTCGGCAAAAATTTAGAGCACTTCCCCAGGTAATAATACTTTGATAATACATGCAAGCTTATTTATTTATAGCAATATGCACAAGTGGGGAAACAACACGATGAGAGAATTAGTGAAATATTTTATATATTCAAGCTCTTTTAATTAATCAGTACAAAACAATACAAAATGCAATCTAAATTAACAAAAACAATTATTGTTCCATGAAAACTTTTGTAATTGAGCATGATTCAAAAAAGTATGAAACCGGTTGTGAGTTAGACGGGAACACCCCCGCACCCACCCTTGTGTATCCTATTGATTCACAGATCACGTTGACATTTCTCTTTAATATTCTACATATCCTACTATTAATATTAAATCAGGACTGTTTAATGTACACTCCAAGATTGCAGACCATAAAAATCTAACCTAGCGAGTAGGTTTTTTTTTTCAATAACTACACGGACAGGTTAGGTTTGTTTGGTCAGGTTTATTATTTCACCGATTAATTCAGTGGACTTGAAATATCCCAACATCCTCTCTACCTTGCAAGCGACCCAAAAATGAACTTAAGGACATTGACTGTTCAGGATGACTGACACTAAATTTGATCTGCAAGTGTAAATCCGGACAATGGCCCAAATCCCCTAACCTCGATTCTTTCAAGTTTACCTTTCCCATATGAACGTCCAGTGTAATAAAAAACATAACTCCAACAAACACTACCACACCACTGTCCCATTGTTAATACACTGTCCCAATTATTTCAGTTATAATATTAAAACAAACAAAATCCAACATTTAAACATAAATTTAGACTCTACACAAACCCACTTTTCTATCAGAACTCCTAAATATTAACAGAACTATTAAAACATCACATTGAAGCTTTCGCTTGTACTTTCAAAATTCTATTGGAGGATATTTTCAAGATGAGTAGTAGCACAGCGGCGTTGTGACGTCACTGTAGACGGGTCAATAAGAGTGAGAGTGAGGCGTCTCATTCATCCCGACGCTTCCTGTCTGTCCTTCGGGAACCAAGGCTATCCTGGGAGATCGTTACAAATGATTTAATTAAGATCTGAGCGTGGCTATTGTGGTACTTGCTTGGGTTTAGTTTAGCTTATATATAACCTTATTCTTGTGACTGACTCAGCCCCATAGCTTTGCATATTATATTAAAAAGCCATCACTCAATTATGTAATGTCTTGATCCTGGTGGGCCTAGTGACTACTCAAATATAAATGTTTTAGGGGTGATCAGAATTGAAAATAACAATTTTGGCATCAACTACTGTACATTATTTTTTAACGTAAACCGTTGATGTTGGTACCATTAAAGCAAATTAAAACTACCAATCCAGATATAATTAAGCGTATATTATACGATACATTTCTCAATAAATGTAAACAAAAATCTGTTTTAAAAAGTTGCAATTTAAAAATTTTTGACGGTTTTTAAAAATTCCAATAAGGCTTTCAAGAGTGTGGCATACCGAATTTCCAACCATCTACTTAATTTATGTTATAAGCTATCGCACTTACATATTAGAAACTTAAACAAGTAACAGAATATTAAAATGAAACCCCCCCCACCTATTATTTTAAAGTTTAATGTGAGGTGGGTGACCAATTAAATAATTCCACTTCAGTTAGAATCGCTCAATTTAATTTCGAGAAATAAAAGTAGATTAAAACTTGATTTTATCGGTTTTTTTTTAATGAATATAATTTTATTTCATGTGTTTTAAGGCATACAGTTCGGATTCGACAGAAGGTTGTTGTACAAACTAGATTTAAAAAAATCTAAAATTAAGTAATATTTCAATTTACTATATCGACTGATCTGGTGAAATTCTTCAGGCGGCTATAGTTACAAAGACATAGTCTTTACTGTTTTCTAACATTTCGCAGTCATCATGTAGAAATCTTCAATAAGGTTAAATAATGTCCCCCTTCAGCTACAGCCTGCAGATGTGTCCGGGAAAGGATCGGTCAAGAAGAGAAACACTTCCACTTCCGGTCGACCTGCTTTCAGTTTATTGACCAGTGAAAACATCGGATGGCTTCCCAAACCAAACTCTCTTCTAGGCCTGCGACAACTTACAACGGTTCTACTTCAACCAGTAAATCACCATCACGTTATCTATCCTCTTCTATACACTCGATAAAGTTTATTACGTGTGGCCTATTAACTAAAAAATCATTGCGGCACTCAACCATCTAGCGTTGACGAAAGGGAAAAGCAAATTTGTAAAAGACGATTTTTAAAAACTTCTTTCTTTACAAGTGTGTCTGATTGTCAAACCGTTTAACGCATCAACTTCATATTAGACATGCATACATTTTTATTTGTAAGACACAAATACCTATACCAAATGCCGTCCCATTAAAAGCCTTTATTTGTAAAGCACAAATTTAAACAAAATGTCAACCCGATATACAGTTCTTTATTTGTAAAGCACAAATATATACAAAAGTCGTACGATAAAGTCTTTATTTGTAAGGTACAAATTTAAACAAAATGTCAACCCGATATACAGTTCTTTATTTGTAAAGCACAAATATATACAAAAGTCGTACGATAAAAAGTCTTTATTTTGTAAGGTACAAATTTAAACAAAATGTCAACCCGATATACAGTTCTTTATTTGTAAAGCACAAATATATACAAAAGTCGTGCGATAAAAAGTCTTTATTTGTAAGGTACAAATTTAAACAAAATGTCAACCCGATATACAGTTCTTTATTTGTAAAGCACAAATATATACAAAAGTCGTACGATAAAAAGTCTTTATTTGTAAGGTACAAATTTAAACAAAATGTCAACCCGATATACAGTTCTTTATTTGTAAAGCACAAATATATACAAAAGTCGTGCGATAAAAAGTCTTTATTTGTAAGGTACAAATTTAAACAAAATGTCAACCCGATATACAGTTCTTTATTTGTAAAGCACAAATATATACAAAAGTCGTACGATAAAAAGTCTTTATTTGTAAGGTACAAATTTAAACAAAATGTCAACCCGATATACAGTTCTTTATTTGTAAAGCACAAATATATACAAAAGTCGTACGATAAAAAGTCTTTATTTGTAAGGTACAAATTTAAACAAAATGTCAACCCGATATACAGTTCTTTATTTGTAAAGCACAAATATATACAAAAGTCGTGCGATAAAAAGTCTTTATTTGTAAGGTACAAATTTAAACAAAATGTCAACCCGATATACAGTTCTTTATTTGTAAAGCACAAATATATACAAAAGTCGTGCGATAAAAAGTCTTTATTTGTAAGGTACAAATTTAAACAAAATGTCAACCCGATATACAGTTCTTTATTTGTAAAGCACAAATATATACAAAAGTCGTACGATAAAAAGTCTTTATTTGTAAGGTACAAATTTAAACAAAATGTCAACCCGATATACAGTTCTTTATTTGTAAAGCACAAATATATACAAAAGTCGTACGATAAAAAGTCTTTATTTGTAAGGTACAAATTTAAACAAAATGTCAACCCGATATACAGTTCTTTATTTGTAAAGCACAAATATATACAAAAGTCGTACGATAAAAAGTCTTTATTTGTAAGGTACAAATTTAAACAAAATGTCAACCCGATATACAGTTCTTTATTTGTAAAGCACAAATATATACAAAAGTCGTACGATAAAAAGTCTTTATTTGTAAGGTACAAATTTAAACAAAATGTCAACCCGATATACAGTTCTTTATTTGTAAAGCACAAATATATACAAAAGTCGTGCGATAAAAAGTCTTTATTTGTAAGGTACAAATTTAAACAAAATGTCAACCCGATATACAGTTCTTTATTTGTAAAGCACAAATATATACAAAAGTCGTACGATAAAAAGTCTTTATTTGTAAGGTACAAATTTAAACAAAATGTCAACCCGATATACAGTTCTTTATTTGTAAAGCACAAATATATACAAAAGTCGTACGATAAAAAGTCTTTATTTGTAAGGTACAAATTTAAACAAAATGTCAACCCGATATACAGTTCTTTATTTGTAAAGCACAAATATATACAAAAGTCGTGCGATAAAAAGTCTTTATTTGTAAGGTACAAATTTAAACAAAATGTCAACCCGATATACAGTTCTTTATTTGTAAAGCACAAATATATACAAAAGTCGTGCGATAAAAAGTCTTTATTTGTAAGGTACAAATTTAAACAAAATGTCAACCCGATATACAGTTCTTTATTTGTAAAGCACAAATATATACAAAAGTCGTACGATAAAAAGTCTTTATTTGTAAGGTACAAATTTAAACAAAATGTCAACCCGATATACAGTTCTTTATTTGTAAAGCACAAATATATACAAAAGTCGTGCGATAAAAAGTCTTTATTTGTAAGGTACAAATTTAAACAAAATGTCAACCCGATATACAGTTCTTTATTTGTAAAGCACAAATATATACAAAAGTCGTACGATAAAAAGTCTTTATTTGTAAGGTACAAATTTAAACAAAATGTCAACCCGATATACAGTTCTTTATTTGTAAAGCACAAATATATACAAAAGTCGTACGATAAAAAGTCTTTATTTGTAAGGTACAAATTTAAACAAAATGTCAACCCGATATACAGTTCTTTATTTGTAAAGCACAAATATATACAAAAGTCGTGCGATAAAAAGTCTTTATTTGTAAGGTACAAATTTAAACAAAATGTCAACCCGATATACAGTTCTTTATTTGTAAAGCACAAATATATACAAAAGTCGTACGATAAAAAGTCTTTATTTGTAAGGTACAAATTTAAACAAAATGTCAACCCGATATACAGTTCTTTATTTGTAAAGCACAAATATATACAAAAGTCGTACGATAAAAAGTCTTTATTTGTAAGGTACAAATTTAAACAAAATGTCAACCCGATATACAGTTCTTTATTTGTAAAGCACAAATATATACAAAAGTCGTGCGATAAAAAGTCTTTATTTTGTAAGGTACAAATTTAAACAAAATGTCAACCCGATATACAGTTCTTTATTTGTAAAGCACAAATATATACAAAAGTCGTGCGATAAAAAGTCTTTATTTGTAAGGTACAAATTTAAACAAAATGTCAACCCGATATACAGTTCTTTATTTGTAAAGCACAAATATATACAAAAGTCGTACGATAAAAAGTCTTTATTTTGTAAGGTACAAATTTAAACAAAATGTCAACCCGATATACAGTTCTTTATTTGTAAAGCACAAATATATACAAAAGTCGTGCGATAAAAGTCGTAATTGTAGCACAAAGTACACCACACGCCAGCCGATATACCTATGTTTTATATGTAAGGCACAGCCAGGGTCGAAAGCATTTGTCCCTCTCCCCTCTTATGAAATGGAGAGAATGTTAATATTTTTGCTTTGTGTTTCATTTTTGTTTATCTGTTGGCTTTGTGATTAGGCGACACTAAAATATCGAAAACGCGAATTAGATATTTCAGTTTATATGACGCATTGTGGATAAAGCTGTAATTTCTGTTTACTTCGTCCAGCCGTGCCTGGGTTATTACAATGTATCCATAAATTGATAGGTTTTTTAATTCCGATTTTCACGGAGGCAAGTTTATAAACTTCTGATCGATAAATCATTGATACGTATTTTTTTTTTAAGTGGGAGAGAGAATATGGAATAGGTACAAAGATGCTGGGATTATTTTGAGATACATTTTATAAATCCAATCAAGTGAACCTATTTGCGTTTTTTCTCTTTCGCTCTTGACGAGATGGTATAAAAATAATAATTTTAAAAGAATGTTTCAAACTAAGGATGATTTAAAAATATGAAAAATTAGAGAAAACCCACGTGGATTCTTTCTGGCTATAGTTCGATGTAACAAAACATATTTCAAAAAACCACTCTTGGGGACCAAATAAGTTCTCATATTGTTTTATTAAATGAAAATTATTTGGCAACAATGCTAGAAATGAAATGCGTAGGGTTAGTTTCAGATACTGGGGACCTGGAGTCTGTAACTATGGTAACATGCCACGCGTCGCTCGCCACCATTGCATTGATCCTGCACCCCTTTAAATAACTACACTCGCCCCAATCCTGGTTATCCAATAGAACAAGAAATACCTGTTAACTGTATATTTACTTGCAAAGATTTCCTTGTCAGTTTTCCTGGAAACGATAATCACGTAATTTCTTCTCAACTGATTGTAGATAACAGACAGAACTCTACCGGAGACATTTAAAACTACAACGAAACTCAATATGTTATGAGTAAAATACCGGCTTTACAATATGAGTTCTTCTATGTAACTGGTGTTTAATATCAGTCGTAATATATCTAGTCGTACAACTGTTTGTTTAAACTAATACTATTAAGCATGAAGGGGAAAAAATATCCTTTTCCTATATTAAAGGTTTACAATAGGTTTGATTATATCAGAACATACATTGTCACCATATTTGATGTTATTCCACAATTTGTTTACTAGGCGTAAATAGTTTGAACGAAATTCATACATTTCTACTGCATAATCATGGAGTAAAACCATTTTTAATTATGGAAATGTTCAAATTTCAAGCAGAAAACCGATGTTGACAATCTCCTCATTTGGTAAGCCTGCAATCCGACACTACTTTCATACGATTTTATTAAGATTCAATACACAACAGCTGACGAAAAAAGGTGACCCCATTTTATTCCTCCGTGTAATTGGAATGAGCGCAAGCGACGAGCATCCGTGGATCTATTTCGGGGTAGGGTGGTAGCTGATGGCTAGGTCAGGGCCGAGAGAAAGTGTACCCCCTTCTCTCCCCGCCAAGATACCATACCTCTAGTTACAAAGAAATTACTTTTCGTCTATAGTTTGAAGAACGCCATTTATTTGTTTTTTCAGACTGAATCAAATTTATTATTATAAAACGTGAATGGTGCCACCTAGAAGCTATATATTGTGTAACCTAGCAACCGAGAAAAAACAAAACCACCATTTTGCATTTGTGAATGTTTTAACATTTATGTATTGTCTATATTAAAAGTTATAAAGTTTATAAGACTTCTGTCATATTATTGAAGCACTACCAATGATATTTGTTACGACCAACTTTCTAATACGATTATGCAAATTACTATAATAGAAGATACTCAAAGTTTACATTTTACTTAAAATTAAATAACTAGACACGTTTTGTAGTATACGATACCTCGTTTACTTATTACTTTATCATGTCGTACATATGAAGCAATTGTACAAAAATGTGCTTTTTTTTGCAAGGTTAACTGTTTTAGCCTAAAGAGCTAACTAATGAGCGGATTTTGGTCAAATTGGATATTTAGGGTTAGTAATGGTCGAGGTAAACCAAAATATAAAATTACGATTTTCTGAACATTGGTTTTGAAGTTACACATACGTCCGTACCAGAACACAGTTTATATCTTCTCAAATTGAAATCGGGCATTATTAAACTGCGTCATATTATAAGATCGTATACTTTAGATTTGTAAAATATACTGAATATGAAGGTATTAACTAAAATTGAAAATACAAAAACAAAATCGTATAGAAACGAAAATTACTATTTATGAGTAGCCTAATATGGAATGTAAAATAACAAACAGATTATTCGAGAACCGTATTTAATCTACTAGTGGGTTTGGTATTTTATTTTGGTAGTTAATATTAAAATTCTACCAAAGTTTTGATAAAAATCGTTAGGACCAATTTTGAGGTAAGGCTATATACGAAAATTATAAGCTTAGTGCATAGCCCGCCAATGAAATTTCGGAAATATAGTGTCAATTAGTTTTTTGAGCTTTAGTTTTATGTTGACACGTAAGAAAGGAAATATTTGAATGACTGAATTTACACAATTAATTAACCCAACATTCATAAAACCTATTCTAAAGGATAATAATTCGAATACGATAGAAAAGACTTGATAGGGTCTTTATATAAATGATGTAAGTATATTCGGTCGACACAAATTTCCTTCAGTTCCTCGTTTGTCCCAAATGTGTATATCTTTCCTATTCAAATATAATCACAACAGCACCTAAAATTCCAGCGACTGTAGGCCTAAGCTCTCGTGCTCATTGTTTTGTAACGACGTTGCGTAAAATGTGAACAAGGCCGTCTCAATATTTGCCTAGGAAAACATTTCTGGTTGGCCAATTTACTGGCTGGACGTGAAATCAGCCAGAACTCTTAACAGGCGTGTTCACAACGCGTACACGTTTTGCACAACGCGATACCGTAACTGAAAAATAGTACGGGAGGGGAATCCCGTATTGCCGAACTCACATCTTGCGTCTTGGATATACCAATTATTGGTTTGGTCAGTGAGACTTTATTTTTATAGGTTAAAAAGTACTTCCTAATTAATTGTCCGTCAGGTTCCGGTTCTTCTGCTAAAAAAAGGGTTTCTTATTTTTATTTCTTCGTGTTTGGAAAAAATAATGTAGTTGAAAGAAAAAATACATACATAACCCTAAAATAACCTACTGTATTATATTTTATCATAACTTTACGTGTTCACAGAGCATTGACTGACCCAAAATACAACAGGGTCGCAAACAATTATGCATAAAAACAGTTCTTGCATACACTTCTGACATCAGGCCGATATGAAAAAATAATATATTCGCAACATCGGTACTGTCGTTTAGAACAGAAATCTTAGCCGCTATACGTTGTTATATAACTAACTACTGTATTTGTAAAACCGATCTAAATATACGCTTTAAAATTTTTGTTAGAGTACTAATCTATTTACAGGTTTAAATTAATGTGTAGCCTATCGTCAATTAAACCTAACGTAGGAGATGTGGTACGTACGATGACTTGATTACACTAGTCATCCAACGAACTCTAATCTTGTCAATACCGGTGAGTAATTATTATTGAAAACATTATCAATGTAAATAAATGGATCATGTTTCAAAACATACACTTTGCTTCACAGATAAAACAGTAGAAACTAATTTAAAGGTGTAGAAAACTGCAAAACTTGGACATTATGTATACAAAATAAATAAATTGCTCAACATTATGTTTTGAAACTTTACAGTCTAAAACTGCCGGGAGAGAAATTCACCTATGTGAAACTTGCAAAATCATTATTTATTTTGCTCAACCTTATCCGGTTGTAAAAGATCTGGTAAAAAATTAGAAAACCAGCCAACAAACTGCAGACGTCAGGTGGTGCACCTTGTACATCAACAAAAGGGGAAAAAAAGGAGAAAGATTCGCAACCCCTCATCTAACAGGACCCTAAACCCTTACTCGATTACCCTTTTACAATCACAAAAAATTTCACCCTTATGATAAAAAAAGCAAGGAAATAGAAAACACTCAAGATAAAGAATCTATCGAGAATTAGCTAACAAAAAAATGGGCGAAAAGTTTACGGTACCTGCGCCAACATCCACCCGCAACCCTCCAGCTACCTGATCCTAACCCTGACCTACTTTCGCCTTCCCACGGCGTTCTCAAACAAAGGCCCCAAACCATATTTCCTGTTTTTATACTATTTCTCAAAGAAGAAGAATACTGTAAGAGTGTCAACTTTCTAGGATCCATTCTTTGTCCGGCACCCCTAGACCTTCAAGCTTTCTCTAAAATTTCCTTTTTTTATTGGGCCATAAATCTTTAACAAAAATAAGGGAAGTAGAAATGTTTTAAGAAAGACAGAGAAGTAGGGTACAAATTATTGCCCAATACTTTTCCCTACTTGTTTACAACAATTACTAAGCTATACATGTCTGTCTTATTGTATTAATTGCATAACAAATTTATAGGCCTATTTCAAATTACAAAGATGACGTAAACTTGTACTTCTCTGAATAAAAACTTACTGAAAGGAAGACAAATGGATTTTGTTTACTGTAAAATAACAAATTGCTCCATGGTAAACAAAATGTGATACATCAGAAAATACATTCCTTTTTTGGTACCTTTAAGTCTAAAACAAAGGTTTTATAAATTCTTTTAGATAAAGATTGTGGCCTCATGAATATGGTCTTACAAATAATAATAATAATAATTCGATTACATTATACTATATCCTCTCGACAGATTTATCATGATTCATACAAACATTCGCACGGCTCCCCAAAATCGCGCAATGACCAGAACGTAAGTTTTACAAGTATGTTGAAAACAAATAAATGAAACTCGTAAGAATCTAAAAGTACAAAATTATCCAACTTTTTTTTTCCTACACGAAAATTACAGTGACTTTGACATTAATTTTTAAATCCACCCCACAAAGGTTCAAAAATAGATTTTAATTATAAAGTATTGTTGAAAATTAGTTATCTTCATGTAAATACTTTGATTTTGATATAGGCTACTAACATACTACGGGAAATTTATTTTATTCACATTTCTTTTCTCCAACTCCATTTAAAATTTTGAAGTTAAAATAAATAAGCTCTAATATAAATAAAAGTAATCTCATGAATCTTTAACAATTTTGGTTTGGACGTGTAACGTATTTGCTGTATTTTAGTTATTCTTATGATGAAAATATACCCCCTCCCACCAATCCACTCCACTAACTCAAGATGATCTGATCCAATTTTAATACTTTAAAATCTCTACTTTAGATAGTTGGGCTAGGTTATATGAAATTTGGTTTAAATACAAAAGTAAAGATACGTATCACAACACATTTTACGCCAGGCGATCTTATTACGCCTAACCCTTGTTGTTTAGGGAATACAAATCGAGATAATACAAACTACGTAACATAAAAATAATTTGAGAGAGATTAAAACCATAATAAACATAGTCGAAACTAAACAGAAATCACCATTGGGTTTATCGCAATGTGTTACGTAAATCCATGACGTAAACTGACCTTCGCACGCGCTCATTTTACGCTCACACCAGCAACTAGGCTAGCCTTTTCCGGGTCGGAAAACAGGAAGCTTAATACTGAACACAGAAACTTCAATAATCATCACTCGGGAAAATAACAGCACGTGTTAATTGTTACTGGCAGCGCGCCAAAATATTTCCCTTTCTGAAAATAACGATCTGTTCGGTTGCATGATTCAATCAATTGCATTTGATATTGTGTTACGACTGCTTCCCACTTCCTTGTTTTAAATCTAAGGAACATAAATACAGATCAGTCTTCGTGCAACATTGACGGATAGAGTCATTATAATCACATTTTAAAAACGCCAATCATAGCAAAAAGTCCATACCCGAGAACCACTTTAAATCTTGGGTTAACCCCCAACAAAAATGTTTTTCAAACTTTCAATTATATAACTTGACCCAAAAGCTAATCAACCTACCCCCGTTTTAAAGCAATCTAATATATAGTAGTCTATATTTCATCACTAGGACCAAAAGTGAAACTTTTCAATACAAGCTCAAGTTTAACGGCCGAGGCTTGAAAATGAGCGAGGATCGAAAAGCTTCTTTTGGTCCAAGTGATGAACTATATCTTTCGTTATACTGCAAATAATATAAGAAAACAATTTCACAAAACCTAAAATGTTATAACCTATTTACGTTTAAATCAATGGCAACAGCTGTTTTAACGGTTATTTACAATCGAGAGTATCGGTTGTTTTTATAGATGATTTACAATCGTTAATTAATTCGTATAAACGAAGTAACAGCTGAAACCTCAGCTGATGTTTTTAGGTCATAGGACTAAAAAGAACAACTTTAGCATCTCAATGTATGTACTGAAAACAGCTGTTTTCGAAGCAGTATGACGAAAAATAATTTTGTATACTAGGCTGCTACTTACAGAAATCTAGTTCAGTAAGGCAAATCGTATTTGTTTAATAAAACATGTTCGCCTATACCCACATTTACACAAAATATTAACTATTTTCCTCATAATGGAACTGGATTTGATTAATTAATTGTGTAAGCCTACTCATGAATGGCCGCTACAAAACAGGATATTGTCAATTGTTTGTGCTAATCCGTGCATACTTGTCTGAACTGGGTGATTAGATAACACTTGAATATACTCTCACAAGAGGTGTTGTAAACTTGATCTACTCTGTTCGCTATCACATCTTGGATTCGATACAGAAAACATTACCACCAAAATTATAGTTGGGTGTACAACGCCCCAAAGAATTATTATTGTTTAGTAGAAAGTAAAAGGAAGATCAGTGGATATATTAAACAAATTCTGTCATTATTTGTGACAAATTGAAACTGGTGAATACGGGATGCCTACTAAAATCGTCTAACCTTTCAAAATCCCTACTATTATGTTACCTCTTTTCTTGACTTTCAAAAATGAGCATTGATCATTTTAACAAATTTCTACTTATCACTAAATTCTCCAAAATGTGTTTAAAAAAGTCAAAATTTTAAAATTGTTGTTAACTAAGTTATACTATCTTAAGTTGTGTTAAATTATACGTCTCTGCCTATATTATATGCCTACATAATGTTTTGTTTCCACGTATAAAACTACGCATAACATGTTACACAAATTTAATATTTACAAAATATTATTATACATTAAATACTAATAATATTACGAACATAAACACAATTAACATGAAAAAAACAACCTAATCTAACTTGGTTTGTCGAACAAATGGACAGAATCTGACGTTCCATAGGAACAAGTCTCCTTCACAAACTACAGATTGCAATCAATCAGAAACCAAAATCATGTTTTAATTAACTTATTACAAGAAGGAAAATGTAGAAGCAAATATTAATAATTACCAATTACTAAACGAGTTTGAATTCACACCTAGTTGGCCAATGTTGTTTTATCTATACATTTTTTACGTTTATTTTAGAAGAACGATGTTCCGCAAAAAACACTTAAAAATAAGTAAATCCAACAACAATCAAACTTCTATTAAACAAGCCACACACACATTTAAAGACGACTGTCGCTGTAATAGTGTTAGTTTAATCCTCGACAATAAAATATTAACAACATTTTACCATCTCTTATTAGCAAAATATCATGAACAAATAAATATTAAGCTCAACCTATTAATAACAATCGCTAGGTGGGAAGGTGGTGTGTGCGTGGGGGGGGGGGGACTTTCAGGTAATAATGTAACCTTGCTTTTGTAATTCTTGAAAAGTAAGGAAAAATGTTTAAAAGTTAAAACAGATATTACGGTAAGAGAAATCAATTAAAAAGTCATAACTGTTAAAACTTTACACTTTAGTTTGCCAGGCAAAACAGAAACTCAACGAAATGACACCTATAAAGTTGTCGATATTGCAATCTGATTTAGGCCTAAACAGACAGTTAAAAAGTTGTTGCGTCGTACAAATCCAGCTAATGAACGGCAAACAAATTAAAAAATGGCGCCGATCCGCAGAACATTCGTGCACACACCATGTATTCTTAGTTTAAACAATACATACAAACTTTTTCGAATACGAGGCGAAAATAAAACCTTCATTTTAGTTCTTTTAACCAAATACATTTAAACCTAACAAATCTAAATAATTATAATAACATATTGTTTTAAATTCATAGCGGTACCATCTGTCTCTCCATTCCAAACTGGAATGTTTAGTTTTTTCAAAACCAAGATGGCCTAACTAATCAGACTAGTCCATCGCCATTTCTGTCTGTGTTCATAAAAAATCATTTTGTAAAAACGTTAATAAAATCAAACTATAAATCTTTGACCTATATATAATAGATGCCACTCAGTGTCAATTATATCATTACATTTAGAATTTATAATCCTGGTTGAGCATGGAAACAAGTCGATTGGGCCTAAATATGGAATTAAAAAGGGGAAAAAAACATATTTTACAGGGCCTACTGATAAAACATCAAATTTACTTCCATTACATATCACTTTATTTTACAGATTTAAATCAACTGTAGAAAGGAGAATATTTAAAATATACACTTGTTTCTATAATATTTAAATATATTACAATCTTACTGTCCATATTTCGGGATAAGATATGTTGAGGGATTGGAATGTTGGTAAACTTGTACAAAAATTTGAAAATTTCGAAAGAAATGTTGTTAGTCAAGAGGTTAGAGCGTACTAAACTATCACCATTAGAACATACATAACCAGGAATGAATGTAACATTAAAAATGGAATGCAATTAATGATATGAAACGTCCAGTTCTATTTTATGTGAAAAACAAGACAGAAAAATAAATACTAACCTAACATCGTAAATTTCATTGGCAGAATGCGGCAAATTTGGATGAATTTGACAAAAACATTAAAATATAAATAATGGCTGTTAGATGCGTAGATAAGATAGAATTACTTACGATATCTTTTCATAAGCGATTTCTTGTAGGCTTTACAATAAGGATCAGCATTCGGACCTCCATGACCATCAGAATCGTCCGAATCGTCCGTACAATATTCCAACTTTAGCCTTGATGTATTTACACTTAGATCTAACGGGGCTTCCACTTCCATATTTGTACTTTCTGTTATTACACTAGTTTGTTTTAAATAATCTGTACACTGTTGTCAATCATTATTATTCAATTTTGAGCACTTTAAATAAAATTAACACCAAAACACTTTCCTTTTTTTATCAAACACCAACAAAACAAAACTGTCACTTTCAAATTTAAAAAGAGAACAAATCGTTTTGTAAATATTTAGGTTCACTCAAATTCACACAAACACTATCAATGATAAATAATCAAGGAAATTGCAGTAAAAATTTAGTCGCGTGTTTTCAAATGCCAAGTCAGAACATAAACATAGAATGACACGCTGAGGTCCGCGTCTACGGCCCGACTAGTGAATACTATATTCTGGCCTAGTGACTCACATCATTTGACCGGTTCGGTTAACTCCGTCGCTACTCGGTTACAGTCGCGCCAACACCAAACTCTCTAATGCAACTTATTTTTCGTTGTTGTCGTTTTCTCTCTCTCCCTCTACTGAGCATTGTTGATGCATTCTTATTTTTGTGGTCTTCTATATCCTCTCCTCTTCTCCTTACGCCCCAATTACACATCACACTCGGTTTCTTATGCAACAGATTTATTTTGACCTTCAACTTAACCTAACAATTAAAAATTTAGTTTTTCCAACTTGATAATTTGTAACCTGAATATGGTGATAAAACTTAAAATGATAGAAATAGCAGACATTAAATGTTATATTATCTTTACTGAAGGTTTATTTTGGCCAAACTAATATCATGTACCCCACAGCTAACTGTCTAATGAAAAGACTTTGAACATTTAATTATTTAACAAAACCGTAACATAATTTCGACCAAATGGTTTTTCGAAGAAATGTCAGTTTCCAATTTTTTTTAATACAAGTTTTAAATGGTAAGTTATTGTGTTTTTGTCTAACAGTACCTCAGTTATTATGCTCGTTCTAGTTGATAAGTTGATTTGGAAAACCGATGGGGAAAATAAATATTTCAGTTGATTGACTTGTCCTTTGGATTGGAATGTTACCAATTTAAGAATAACTTGGAGACACAATTTAAGAAGAGACACTATCTTGGTTACTCTGTTGTTGTAGTAGTATAATAAAGACAGCTGTCGTTAAAAACCGTTCACAATACCACTGTTGGTCCTCTCTGCTCTTCTATTGTTCATGTTCACTATGTCAATGTATATTTTTAGCCAAGAACGTTTGTCGATTTGGAGGTAAATTTGCAGATACTGTAAAAACCAAATTTCAATAAAATGTTTACAAATATTTCCGTTCCACAATATGACAACTGTGCAGGATTGATAAGAAATATTCGGAACATTGGCTCAGTATCAGATACACTTAATGTAACAGACCTAGTGTTATAACAAAAGAAAGACGTCTCAATATTTGTACTAAGTTGATGGCAAGCCAGTCAAGTCGTTACAAAAATTAGTGGAGGAAAGAAAAGTCAGCCCTAGAAATATTAAAAAACAAGAAACATAGGGTGTTCTCGAATTAAAATCTACAGACAAAATTAAATAAGAGATAATACTGTCAATGGTTCGAATGAATAGAGAAGTGCTGGATAAATGTTTTTATATCGAAAATGCTTGGATTCTTCTATCAAGGTAGGCTATATAGATTTTAAAAAACAAGGTTTTGAGGTATCGAAAATCCACACACAATTCATGACTATACTCCTCAAATAGAAAGGTTGGAGTTTGGATAGCGTTTTCACGAAAACGTTTGTGAGCCTGATATACCTTGGATACCATCACACCAACTAGTAAAGTTATTACATCCATTCAGAAGCTGTATCAATGAAAGTGAAATTAATAATGCATATTTTAATATGTCGGAAAACCAGCACACATTTCTCAGACCTCCAAGTCGCTACACAAAGATGTCATTGGAGAAGCGATCTTTTAAAAGGAATCCCTTTCATAAGATTCTCTGATTTAGACAAGGCTAGATTTTATTTTTCGAGGGAGGAACTAAATGGTTGGTTTAGAAGAATCGCCCCAAACCGACAAACTAACTGAAAAAGGTAATCAACACTGAATACCTCATATGAAACTCTAGTTACTAAATAATAAATGCACATTTAAATTCTAATTTGTAATATGGAGGATAAAAATTACATATTTTAAACTAATCTCTAAAGCGTTTTAAGTTAATTGTAGCAAAATACAGAGTGGGCCATAAGTCACTTGACACTACCAGTCACTCGGTATCAATTTGACTCTAGTTGTAACCTGTCAGCTGTTACAACAAAACAACAGTATTGTTTTGAGGTTATGTTTGAGATATGTTGTAAACATATAATACTTAAATGATACTTTAATTGTAAACATTTATACTTAACTTATACTTTATAATAAATTAATAATTACTATCGCAATGCATTTTTGTCAAGTGACTTATGACCCACCCTGTATTTTGGAAATAAATATTTAAGGTTATCATTGTTACAAGGTTAACATATTTTGAAACTTATCCAAAGAGTTGTAAAAAACTACCATTACTCCAAATTTAAACAAAACCTGATATAAATTTCGACCTGTAATGTTAACACGCACATACGACACAGTATTGCAAATAATTGGGTCGGATTTCATCTTCCCGGTCAGAATTTATAATGTTTGCTAAAACAAAAACTAGTTTATTATAATCATTGCACAAACTTTCTCACTTGCCCTGAATAACTAAAAGAACATTTCCTGAGTACTTTGATACTGTCTTAATAGTAGCCTACCCAGTTATTAAATCGAGCCTGCACTCGGTTATCAACTCAATATTTAGGAAACTTATCTATTCGGTAATTAAAATTAACTTAAATGAGTTGAATCAACAGTCAGGATTCAATTAGTTTTCACCAGTTACTTTCGAACCACAATTTTCATTTAATTATGATTTGGTACAAATCTTTATAGCCTTTCGTAGAGACTTTTACAATAAAGATTTATTATTTTTTTCCAGAACTAGGGTGTTTAACGAGACGGCAACCAATGCATTTGGTGGGAGCATGGAGTAAATATGATTGGGGGGGGGGGAAGAAAATAAAAATTTTACTCTCTCATATATGCGTAAGTACAGAGAAAGTTATGCGATGGGTCAATTTATCGGCATGGAATTTTTGGGGGATTCCGCTGAGACCTTTTGAGATCCGCTGATTTATTTTTTTTATGTTTTGTCTTTCGTCTTTCGTACAGTACTCATTATGATCAAAAATTGTATTTTGGTCATATCTCGAGGTTTTCCTTTCCTATTTTGTGTTTAAATAAAACTTGGCTATAGCCGGCATAAGTCCAAATTTAAAATTAATGATTAAAATAGCAAATAAAAGACAACTACGGTTTAGGAATAATTCGATAAAAGCGAAAATACGATTAATAATTAGAATGTTTTTAGTGTTTATTGAAATAATAATAATAATAATAAGATAAAATGTATTAAAAATGCAAAGGGTTATGAGAGTAGAGGGGGGTCCTTCTATAGAGGTTTTTCCATAAAGGAAATCTCCGTAATATATAAAACTACAATTTTGTTCTTTTCCACATATAATTTGTAACAGTATGTGTGTATTTGTAACATTCTTGTGGGCCACTAATATTATTTTTACCTAGTATGTGATTTTGTGAGAAAATTAGTCAATGTTTTTGGACTGTTTATTGTGTCTAACACTTCCTAACTTTCAATAACAGCCCATAAATTAATTAACAAGTGTAATCAGTGGCCGGAAAATTTCCCTAGATGAACAAAATCGTCAAAAGGAGTCTGAGAAATCAGTGTCCAAAGACAAATCAGACATTTTATACGAAACTATTTTTTAGAATCAAAGGAGCCAGAACTATTTCCCCTAACATTTGACAAGTTTAATCAAACAAAGTTGGCAATAGTAAGTGTCATGACACAGGAAACAGTCGACGCATTGGCATATTGCACCAACTGTCCGGGAAGGCTGGTGACCGATAATGCCCGTGTATCCAGTACAGTGTAACTAGGTCTCAGGCTTGTTAAGTTACGTAAACAATTTCCACATCGATTTGTGTTTCTGTCCTTACTGTCACTTGGTTTACCACGTGCTCGCTTCGTTACTACCCTTCTGGAAGTTAACGAAGATAAACACATCAATTTGTGTTTATGTTATTGTACCTCGCTTTACCAAAGCTCGCTTCGTTACTACCCTTCTAGAAGTGATGTACTAGACAACAATGGTTACATCAGTTTGTGTTTATGTTATTGTACCTCGCTTTACCAAAGCTCGCTTCGTTACTACCCTTCTAGAAGTGATGTACTAGACAACAATGGTTACATCAGTTTGTGTTTATGTTATTGTACCTCGCTTTACCAAAGCTCGCTTCGTTACTACCCTTCTAGAAGTGATGTACTAGACAACAATGGTTACATCAATTTGTGTTTATGTTATTGTACCTCGCTTTACCCAAGCTCGCTTCGTTACTACCCTTCTAGAAGTGATGTACTAGACAACAATGGTTACATCAATTTGTGTTTATGTTATTGTACCTCGCTTTACCCAAGCTCGCTTCGTTACTACCCTTCTAGAAGTGATGTACTAGACAACAATGGTTACATCAGTTTGTGTTTATGTTATTGTACCTCGCTTTACCAAAGCTCGCTTCGTTACTACCCTTCTAGAAGTGATGTACTAGACAACAATGGTTACATCAATTTGTGTTTATGTTATTGTACCTCGCTTTACCAAAGCTCGCTTCGTTACTACCCTTCTAGAAGTGATGTACTAGACAACAATGGTTACATCAGTTTGTGTTTATGTTATTGTACCTCGCTTTACCAAAGCTCGCTTCGTTACTACCCTTCTAGAAGTGATGTACTAGACAACAATGGTTACATCAATTTGTGTTTATGTTATTGTACCTCGCTTTACCAAAGCTCGCTTCGTTACTACCCTTCTAGAAGTGATGTACTAGACAACAATGGTTACATCAGTTTGTGTTTATGTTATTGTACCTCGCTTTACCCAAGCTCGCTTCGTTACTACCCTTCTAGAAGTGATGTACTAGACAACAATGGTTACATCAATTTGTGTTTATGTTATTGTACCTCGCTTTACCCAAGCTCGCTTCGTTACTACCCTTCTAGAAGTGATGTACTAGACAACAATGGTTACATCAATTTGTGTTTATGTTATTGTACCTCGCTTTACCCAAGCTCGCTTCGTTACTACCCTTCTGGAAGTGATGTACTAGACAACTATAGCTATATCAGTTTGTGTTTATGTTATTGTACCTCGCTTTACCAAAGCTCGCTTCGTTACTACCCTTCTAGAAGTGATGTACTAGACAACAATGGTTACATCAATTTGTGTTTATGTTATTGTACCTCGCTTTACCCAAGCTCGCTTCGTTACTACCCTTCTAGAAGTGATGTACTAGACAACAAAGGTTACATCAGTTTGTGTTTATGTTATTGTACCTCGCTTTACCAAAGCTCGCTTCGTTACTACCCTTCTAGAAGTGATGTACTAGACAACAATGGTTACATCAATTTGTGTTTATGTTATTGTACCTCGCTTTACCCAAGCTCGCTTCGTTACTACCCTTCTAGAAGTGATGTACTAGACAACAATGGTTACATCAGTTTGTGTTTATGTTATTGTACCTCGCTTTACCCAAGCTCGCTTCGTTACTACCCTTCTAGAAGTGATGTACTAGACAACAATGGTTACATCAATTTGTGTTTATGTTATTGTACCTCGCTTTACCCAAGCTCGCTTCGTTACTACCCTTCTAGAAGTGATGTACTAGACAACAATGGTTACATCAGTTTGTGTTTATGTTATTGTACCTCGCTTTACCCAAGCTCGCTTCGTTACTACCCTTCTAGAAGTGATGTACTAGACAACAATGGTTACATCAATTTGTGTTTATGTTATTGTACCTCGCTTTACCCAAGCTCGCTTCGTTACTACCCTTCTAGAAGTGATGTACTAGACAACAATGGTTACATCAGTTTGTGTTTATGTTATTGTACCTCGCTTTACCCAAGCTCGCTTCGTTACTACCCTTCTAGAAGTGATGTACTAGACAACAATGGTTACATCAGTTTGTGTTTATGTTATTGTACCTCGCTTTACCCAAGCTCGCTTCGTTACTACCCTTCTAGAAGTGATGTACTAGACAACAATGGTTACATCAGTTTGTGTTTATGTTATTGTACCTCGCTTTACCCAAGCTCGCTTCGTTACTACCCTTCTAGAAGTGATGTACTAGACAACAATGGTTACATCAGTTTGTGTTTATGTTATTGTACCTCGCTTTACCCAAGCTCGCTTCGTTACTACCCTTCTAGAAGTGATGTACTAGACAACAATGGTTACATCAATTTGTGTTTATGTTATTGTACCTCGCTTTACCCAAGCTCGCTTCGTTACTACCCTTCTAGAAGTGATGTACTAGACAACAATGGTTACATCAGTTTGTGTTTATGTTATTGTACCTCGCTTTACCCAAGCTCGCTTCGTTACTACCCTTCTAGAAGTGATGTACTAGACAACAATGGTTACATCAATTTGTGTTTATGTTATTGTACCTCGCTTTACCCAAGCTCGCTTCGTTACTACCCTTCTAGAAGTGATGTACTAGACAACAATGGTTACATCAGTTTGTGTTTATGTTATTGTACCTCGCTTTACCAAAGCTCGCTTCGTTACTACCCTTCTGGAAGTGATGTACTAGACAACAATGGTTACATCAATTTGTGTTTATGTTATTGTACCTCGCTTTACCCAAGCTCGCTTCGTTACTACCCTTCTAGAAGTGATGTACTAGACAACAATGGTTACATCAGTTTGTGTTTATGTTATTGTACCTCGCTTTACCAAAGCTCGCTTCGTTACTACCCTTCTAGAAGTGATGTACTAGACAACAATGGTTACATCAGTTTGTGTTTATGTTATTGTACCTCGCTTTACCCAAGCTCGCTTCGTTACTACCCTTCTAGAAGTGATGTACTAGACAACAACGGTTACATCAGTTTGTGTTTATGTTATTGTACCTCGCTTTACCAAAGCTCGCTTCGTTACTACCCTTCTGGAAGTGATGTACTAGACAACAATGGTTACATCAATTTGTGTTTATGTTATTGTACCTCGCTTTACCCAAGCTCGCTTCGTTACTACCCTTCTAGAAGTGATGTACTAGACAACAATGGTTACATCAGTTTGTGTTTATGTTATTGTACCTCGCTTTACCAAAGCTCGCTTCGTTACTACCCTTCTGGAAGTGATGTACTAGACAACAATGGTTACATCAATTTGTGTTTATGTTATTGTACCTCGCTTTACCCAAGCTCGCTTCGTTACTACCCTTCTAGAAGTGATGTACTAGACAACAATGGTTACATCAGTTTGTGTTTATGTTATTGTACCTCGCTTTACCAAAGCTCGCTTCGTTACTACTCTTCTGGAAGTGATGTACTAGACAACAATGGTTACATCAGTTTGTGTTTATGTTATTGTACCTCGCTTTACCCAAGCTCGCTTCGTTACTACCCTTCTGGAAGTGATGTACTAGACAACAATGGTTACATCAATTTGTGTTTATGTTATTGTACCTCGCTTTACCCAAGCTCGCTTCGTTACTACCCTTCTAGAAGTGATGTACTAGACAACAATTGTTACATCAGTTTGTGTTTATGTTATTGTACCTCGCTTTACCAAAGCTCGCTTCGTTACTACCCTTCTGGAAGTGATGTACTAGACAACAATGGTTACATCAGTTTGTGTTTATGTTATTGTACCTCGCTTTACCAAAGCTCGCTTCGTTACTACCCTTCTAGAAGTGATGTACTAGACAACAATGGTTACATCAATTTGTGTTTATGTTATTGTACCTCGCTTTACCAAAGCTCGCTTCGTTACTACCCTTCTAGAAGTGATGTACTAGACAACAATGGTTACATCAGTTTGTGTTTATGTTATTGTACCTCGCTTTACCCAAGCTCGCTTCGTTACTACCCTTCTAGAAGTGATGTACTAGACAACAATGGTTACATCAATTTGTGTTTATGTTATTGTACCTCGCTTTACCCAAGCTCGCTTCGTTACTACCCTTCTAGAAGTGATGTACTAGACAACAATGGTTACATCAGTTTGTGTTTATGTTATTGTACCTCGCTTTACCCAAGCTCGCTTCGTTACTACCCTTCTAGAAGTGATGTACTAGACAACAATGGTTACATCAATTTGTGTTTATGTTATTGTACCTCGCTTTACCCAAGCTCGCTTCGTTACTACCCTTCTAGAAGTGATGTACTAGACAACAATGGTTACATCAATTTGTGTTTATGTTATTGTACCTCGCTTTACCCAAGCTCGCTTCGTTACTACCCTTCTGGAAGTGATGTACTAGACAACTATAGCTATATCAGTTTGTGTTTATGTTATTGTACCTCGCTTTACCAAAGCTCGCTTCGTTACTACCCTTCTAGAAGTGATGTACTAGACAACAATGGTTACATCAATTTGTGTTTATGTTATTGTACCTCGCTTTACCCAAGCTCGCTTCGTTACTACCCTTCTAGAAGTGATGTACTAGACAACAAAGGTTACATCAGTTTGTGTTTATGTTATTGTACCTCGCTTTACCAAAGCTCGCTTCGTTACTACCCTTCTAGAAGTGATGTACTAGACAACAATGGTTACATCAATTTGTGTTTATGTTATTGTACCTCGCTTTACCCAAGCTCGCTTCGTTACTACCCTTCTAGAAGTGATGTACTAGACAACAATGGTTACATCAGTTTGTGTTTATGTTATTGTACCTCGCTTTACCCAAGCTCGCTTCGTTACTACCCTTCTAGAAGTGATGTACTAGACAACAATGGTTACATCAATTTGTGTTTATGTTATTGTACCTCGCTTTACCCAAGCTCGCTTCGTTACTACCCTTCTAGAAGTGATGTACTAGACAACAATGGTTACATCAGTTTGTGTTTATGTTATTGTACCTCGCTTTACCCAAGCTCGCTTCGTTACTACCCTTCTAGAAGTGATGTACTAGACAACAATGGTTACATCAATTTGTGTTTATGTTATTGTACCTCGCTTTACCCAAGCTCGCTTCGTTACTACCCTTCTAGAAGTGATGTACTAGACAACAATGGTTACATCAGTTTGTGTTTATGTTATTGTACCTCGCTTTACCCAAGCTCGCTTCGTTACTACCC
Organism: Aphrophora alni; assembly: GCA_963513935.1. Classification (NCBI taxonomy): domain Eukaryota; kingdom Metazoa; phylum Arthropoda; class Insecta; order Hemiptera; family Aphrophoridae; genus Aphrophora; species Aphrophora alni. Next base: position 72,607,750 of record OY740769.1, read on the forward strand.
TTCTAGAAGTGATGTACTAGACAACAATGGTTACATCAGTTTGTGTTTATGTTATTGTACCTCGCTTTACCCAAGCTCGCTTCGTTACTACCCTTCTAGAAGTGATGTACTAGACAACAATGGTTACATCAGTTTGTGTTTATGTTATTGTACCTCGCTTTACCCAAGCTCGCTTCGTTACTACCCTTCTAGAAGTGATGTACTAGACAACAATGGTTACATCAGTTTGTGTTTATGTTATTGTACCTCGCTTTACCCAAGCTCGCTTCGTTACTACCCTTCTAGAAGTGATGTACTAGACAACAATGGTTACATCAATTTGTGTTTATGTTATTGTACCTCGCTTTACCCAAGCTCGCTTCGTTACTACCCTTCTAGAAGTGATGTACTAGACAACAATGGTTACATCAGTTTGTGTTTATGTTATTGTACCTCGCTTTACCCAAGCTCGCTTCGTTACTACCCTTCTAGAAGTGATGTACTAGACAACAATGGTTACATCAATTTGTGTTTATGTTATTGTACCTCGCTTTACCCAAGCTCGCTTCGTTACTACCCTTCTAGAAGTGATGTACTAGACAACAATGGTTACATCAGTTTGTGTTTATGTTATTGTACCTCGCTTTACCAAAGCTCGCTTCGTTACTACCCTTCTGGAAGTGATGTACTAGACAACAATGGTTACATCAATTTGTGTTTATGTTATTGTACCTCGCTTTACCCAAGCTCGCTTCGTTACTACCCTTCTAGAAGTGATGTACTAGACAACAATGGTTACATCAGTTTGTGTTTATGTTATTGTACCTCGCTTTACCAAAGCTCGCTTCGTTACTACCCTTCTAGAAGTGATGTACTAGACAACAATGGTTACATCAGTTTGTGTTTATGTTATTGTACCTCGCTTTACCCAAGCTCGCTTCGTTACTACCCTTCTAGAAGTGATGTACTAGACAACAATGGTTACATCAGTTTGTGTTTATGTTATTGTACCTCGCTTTACCAAAGCTCGCTTCGTTACTACCCTTCTGGAAGTGATGTACTAGACAACAATGGTTACATCAATTTGTGTTTATGTTATTGTACCTCGCTTTACCCAAGCTCGCTTCGTTACTACCCTTCTAGAAGTGATGTACTAGACAACAATGGTTACATCAGTTTGTGTTTATGTTATTGTACCTCGCTTTACCAAAGCTCGCTTCGTTACTACCCTTCTGGAAGTGATGTACTAGACAACAATGGTTACATCAATTTGTGTTTATGTTATTGTACCTCGCTTTACCCAAGCTCGCTTCGTTACTACCCTTCTAGAAGTGATGTACTAGACAACAATGGTTACATCAGTTTGTGTTTATGTTATTGTACCTCGCTTTACCAAAGCTCGCTTCGTTACTACCCTTCTGGAAGTGATGTACTAGACAACAATGGTTACATCAGTTTGTGTTTATGTTATTGTACCTCGCTTTACCCAAGCTCGCTTCGTTACTACCCTTCTGGAAGTGATGTACTAGACAACAATGGTTACATCAATTTGTGTTTATGTTATTGTACCTCGCTTTACCCAAGCTCGCTTCGTTACTACCCTTCTAGAAGTGATGTACTAGACAACAATTGTTACATCAGTTTGTGTTTATGTTATTGTACCTCGCTTTACCAAAGCTCGCTTCGTTACTACCCTTCTGGAAGTGATGTACTAGACAACAATGGTTACATCAGTTTGTGTTTATGTTATTGTACCTCGCTTTACCCAAGCTCGCTTCGTTACTACCCTTCTAGAAGTGATGTACTAGACAACAATGGTTACATCAATTTGTGTTTATGTTATTGTACCTCGCTTTACCCAAGCTCGTTCCGTTACTACCCTTCTGGATGTGATGTACTAGACAACTATAGCTATATCAGTTTGTGTTTATGTCATTGTACCTCGCTTTACCCAAGCTCGCTTCGTTACTACCCTTCTGGAAGTGATGTACTAGACAACTATAGCTATATCAGTTTGTGTTTCTGTTATTGTACCTCGCTTTACCCAAGCTCGCTTCGTTACTACCCTTCTGGAAGTGATGTACTAGACAACTATAGCTATATCAGTTTGTGTTTCTGTCATTGTACCTTGCTTTACCCAAGCTCGCTTCGTTACTACCCTTCTGGAAGTGATGTACTAGACAACTATAGCTATATCAGTTTGTGTTTCTGTCATTGTACCTTACATTACCCAATCTCGCTTCGTTACCACCCTTCTGGAAGTGACGTACAAGACAACAATGGCTACATCAGTTTGTGTTTCTGTTATTGTACCTCGCTTTACCCAAGCTCGCTTCGTTACTACCCTTCTGGAAGTGATGTACTAGACAACTATAGCTATATCAGTTTGTGTTTATGTTATTGTACCTAGCTTTACCCAAGCTCGCTTTGTTACCACCCTTCTGGAAGTGACGTACTAGACAACAATAGCTATATTAGTTTGTGTTTCTGTCCTTACTGTCACTTGGTTTACCACGTGCTCGCTTCGTTACCACCCTTCTGGAAGTGACGTACTAGACAACAATAGCTACATTAGTTTGTGTTTCTGTCATTGTACCTCGCTTTACCCAAGCTCGCTTTGTTACCACCCTTCTGGAAGTGACGTACTAGACAACAATAGCTACATTAGTTTGTGTTTCTGTCCTTACTGTCACTTGGTTTACCACGTGCTCGCTTCGTTACCACCCTTCTGGAAGTGACGTACTAGACAACAATAGCTATATTAGTTTGTGTTTCTGTCCTTACTGTCACTTGGTTTACCACGTGCTCGCTTCGTTACCACCCTTCTGGAAGTGACGTACTAGACAACAATAGCTACATTAGTTTGTGTTTCTGTCATTGTACCTCGCTTTACCCAATCTCGCTTTGTTACCACCCTTCTGGAAGTGACGTACTAGACAACAATAGCTACATTAGTTTGTGTTTCTGTCATTGTACCTCGCTTTACCCAAGCTCGCTTTGTTACCACCCTTCTGGAAGTGACGTACTAGACAACAATAGCTACATTAGTTTGTGTTTCTGTCCTTACTGTCACTTGGTTTACCACGTGCTCGCTTCGTTACCACCCTTCTGGAAGTGACGTACTAGACAACAATAGCTATATTAGTTTGTGTTTCTGTCCTTACTGTCACTTGGTTTACCACGTGCTCGCTTCGTTACCACCCTTCTGGAAGTGACGTACTAGACAACAATAGCTACATTAGTTTGTGTTTCTGTCATTGTACCTCGCTTTACCCAATCTCGCTTTGTTACCACCCTTCTGGAAGTGACGTACTAGACAACAATAGCTACATTAGTTTGTGTTTCTGTCATTGTACCTCGCTTTACCCAAGCTCGCTTTGTTACCACCCTTCTGGAAGTGACGTACTAGACAACAATAGCTACATTAGTTTGTGTTTCTGTCCTTACTGTCACTTGGTTTACCACGTGCTCGCTTCGTTACCACCCTTCTGGAAGTGACGTACTAGACAACAATAGCTATATTAGTTTGTGTTTCTGTCATTGTACCTCGCTTTACCCAAGCTCGCTTTGTTACCACCCTTCTGGAAGTGACGTACTAGACAACAATAGCTACATTAGTTTGTGTTTCTGTCCTTACTGTCACTTGGTTTACCACGTGCTCGCTTCGTTACCACCCTTCTGGAAGTGACGTACTAGACAACAATAGCTATATTAGTTTGTGTTTCTGTCCTTACTGTCACTTGGTTTACCACGTCCTCGCTTCGTTACCACCCTTCTGGAAGTGACGTACTAGACAACAATAGCTACATTAGTTTGTGTTTCTGTCCTTACTGTCACTTGGTTTACCACGTGCTCGCTTCGTTACCACCCTTCTGGAAGTGACGTACTAGACAACAATAGCTACATTAGTTTGTGTTTCTGTCATTGTACCTCGCTTTACCCAAGCTCGCTTTGTTACCACCCTTCTGGAAGTGACGTACTAGACAACAATAGCTACATTAGTTTGTGTTTCTGTCCTTACTGTCACTTGGTTTACCACGTGCTCGCTTCGTTACCACCCTTCTGGAAGTGACGTACTAGACAACAATAGCTATATTAGTTTGTGTTTCTGTCCTTACTGTCACTTGGTTTACCACGTGCTCGCTTCGTTACCACCCTTCTGGAAGTGACGTACTAGACAACAATAGCTACATTAGTTTGTGTTTCTGTCATTGTACCTCGCTTTACCCAAGCTCGCTTTGTTACCACCCTTCTGGAAGTGACGTACTAGACAACAATAGCTACATTAGTTTGTGTTTCTGTCCTTACTGTCACTTGGTTTACCACGTGCTCGCTTCGTTAGCACCCTTCTGGAAGTGACGTACTAGACAACAATAGCTATATTAGTTTGTGTTTCTGTCCTTACTGTCACTTGGTTTACCACGTGCTCGCTTCGTTACCACCCTTCTGGAAGTTACGTACTAGACAACAATAGCTACATTAGTTTGTGTTTCTGTCATTGTACCTCGCTTTACCCAAGCTCGCTTTGTTACCACCCTTCTGGAAGTGACGTACTAGACAACAATAGCTACATTAGTTTGTGTTTCTGTCCTTACTGTCACTTGGTTTACCACGTGCTCGCTTCGTTACCACCCTTCTGGAAGTGACGTACAAGACAACAATGGTTACATCAATTTATGTTTCTGTCATTGTACCTCGCTTTACCCAAGCTCGCTTCGTTACCACCCTTCTGGGGGGTGACGTATCAGATAAGAGTTTCCTCATTGGTTTGCGTTTCTGTATTTTTATAACTGGCTTTTTACGTTTCTAATTATCATTCAAATTAGATGTAACTTGAAAGGCAATATGCGAACCAGACCCATAATGCCCAATATATGCCACTTTGATGCCCCAAATAATAAAAAATCACTATTATCTGCAATTATCCAAATAAGAGGATGAAACCAAAGTAATTAAAAATACACTCGAAGATAAGAAGTTCTATGCTACAAAAATTGTTGATGTCGCTCAGACTTTAGATAAAGCGCGGTATAAAGGTTTGGTGTACAGACTTCATAGAGATCTTCTTAATCGTTATTTTGGGTAACGAAAATGTTACATATAAAATACACATTTCCGTGTTAGATAACTGATGTGGAGGAGATATTTGCTGGGATACCACAAGGAAGTGTACTTTATTCTATATTATATTTGTTGTACAAGCGCAAGTTGACGCAGTTTTTTAGATATTAATCTCAGCCAAAATAATAAATAATTCTTATAGAAAACTGTTCGGTTGGGTTGATTACCTAGAAAATTTACATTCAATTAAAAAGTATAGTGAGAATAAGTCTACATGTTGTTGGATTGTAGAATTTAAGTCATCTTACGGAGTTCGGGATAGAGCGATGAAATTCTGTTCCTTCCTGCCGAATCTTGGAACATTTTAGTGTTTCAAAATTTTAAAAATAATTTTCATTATAAGCCATATTGTAAACCAATAAACACAATTGTAATAAACGTAATAACGTAATAAACACAATTTTAGAAAATCTAATATTGTACCTGTACTATAACATAAACTTATTTCTTAACAATAGTTCTATACTTATAACGATCCATGTTTTTACAACCCGATCGGGGTTACAAGTAAATACATCGTCTCTCCTATAGGAAATAGGTAGTCAAATCATCAAACAATATTATTTTCCTTCATGCCTCTGCCGATTAGAGACATTTTCAGGGGAGATTACGACAAACCATTCATTTGATATTATATAAGATGGTTAGCTTTAATTTAGCCGAGAGAAGCGACGTTTACATGGAGAATTGATACGCATAGTTAGAAGGACTTTCTCAATCATCGGGAGAAGTAGTAATTAGCGTATAACTAACTATGTTTACAATAATTAATAGAAAACGGAGATGTCAACGAGAGCGCGCGCGGTTCCCCTAGGGGAAAGTGTGTTCCAGTCTGATTGTCCGACATGAACTAAATAGCCGATCTTTAAGTGTTTTATGTTTATTTTTATATTGTTTCTTTTCTGCTAATGATAACAGAATAGTGCGTGTATTTAGTCTATAGGTAAGGCATTTTGCCGCGAGAAGAAGCTTCATGGTTTATTTGTATAAATGCGAATATTCTGGAAGTTGAATATTTATAAAATTAACAGAGTAAAATCATTGCACGACATTTCTAACACAACCTTACATAATATTCTTCTCCTTCTCCCTAATATGTCTGCATACTATGCTTATAACTAAAAAGAAGAGGGAAAATGTATAAGTAGAATTGAAAAAATCGAAGTAGTTTTAATTTTATGGTAGTTACACCCAAACTTAAATCAATAAATAACCCTCGCGCTACTAAAATGGATTTGTAAAACACTACGCAGACGACAGTTATCTTCCAAACACTGTTTTTGTTTTGTCTTAAGGAACCTAAAAACTGATATAGCTGCGAAAAACTGTAACAAAGTAAAATCAAGCATGGATACGATTTTGCAGATTATTGTAACTTTCCACCTTTTACAAAACGACCATGACAAGGTCAGTATAGACTGTAGTCCATTGCCCTGTTGCTTCAGATGGCCTTTACAACTAGAACTATTATTATTTCTATGGAGACCTTGGTTAACATATGAGTCCAAGGTTTTCTCCATAGGCCGCTAATTAGTTATAAACTTAATAGGAAGTTCAAGTTGGCAGCAGTGTGAAACCAATCTTATCATTGGTCGAGCAAAGCTAGGTCCTGATTCAACTCCACTTTGCATATCGTCTATAAGTGTGTTTATCCAATTACGATTAAACGATGGATGGATGAAGTTTAAAAAAATATTATTTTCTGTTTCAAAATAGGGGACACTCAAAACAGTTAAATCAAGATTCCATAACATGGAAACGAGTGCTCCGAAACACTAAATATATTTGAGTGAAAGAGAAAAAAATGAGTGGTTGTACAAAGGAAAACGTTAAATGAAAAATTAAACTCTTGTGATGAAATGTTTTCTAAATCCTTCTCAAGTGACTTTTTAGCTGAACAAAAAAACTTCCATGCATAATACTTTGTGTGTGTTTTCATTAGAGTTCTTTGCCTTAAAAGAACAAGGAAAAACGTATGAATTAAAATCTTTTCGAGTTTCATAGGGTTACAAAAATGTCAAGTAATTGCAGTTACATTTAGACATAGCACTGTGATCTAGGCAATTTGTTAAATTGTGTTTACACGAACGATTGATTTAATGTATTAAAAACCGTCCAAAGAACACTGGTTAGTTCCGAGATCATATTGTTTTATTGAACTTTAGTTTGTTTTGATGAGTTTACGATATTATTTGTGATCTCTCACTCAGTAATTTTGGCACTTTAAGGCCCAAGTTGAATTACTCCTAAATATAGATTTTAGAGAGGGACGTAAGATTCGGATCAGTATTTCTAACACGTCTTCTTGTTTACGTAAATAGTTGAACTACAAAAATCTTCAAATTACATAAAAAATAATTTTAATTCGAATTTGAAGTTTTAAAAATATAAATATTAAAAGCTTCATTAAAATCTGTGAATATAACAGTTTTTAAAATGTTCAGTTTTATGTAAAAATTGTTTTGATATAGTCTTTACATGGGAACCAGGTAAATAAGAAAAAAGACGTGAAATTCAAATCGATAATATGAGTTTTATTTATACTGGAGTATTCATTAAAATTTCATAAATATTGGACCTACCATGCAGCAAATTGCAACATTTTTATAGTCATTCATATTATCAATTATTGAATCACAGTAGCTCAATTTTCATGAGTAAAAACAACCACACCCTGGTTTCATCTTAGATTTTAATCGTAAAAGAATAATGTTAAATATGAACTGAAATTACACACATAATAATTTAAGAAATTTGTTTGAAAATCAATAAAAGGTTGACGTTACAATTAATTAATTATGGGCGAAGGATTTAATTTATCGCTATTTTAGCCGGAGACAATTCTGAAAAATTACCTCTGCAGACTCATACAATTTAAAATAAGTCGGTTATATGTTCAATTATAACTAAGAATTTTAAGCATCTGATAAGGGCATAAAGTTTGCATTTTGTTTTGCCCTTTAAATAGTAAATATACGAAAAATCTAAATAAATTAATACAATCGGAATTTAATTACGCGATAAAATTAAATATGATACTGATACTGACAATGATGATTCCTTCCCAATGGTACTGACAAGCTGTGAGGGATACTTAATCACATTATTCTGAAAATGATTAAGAATGTTTAAGAAGAACACATTATTCTTAGCTGTGTTCCTAAGAGGTTAAACCATGGAAAACGCTATATTGAAAATTCCATGCCATCAAAATTATTCTTTACTACATAATTGCAAAATAAAAACCATACCTGGGTATGATTTTACAAGGAAATTAGCTTATAATGAAACAAATTTAGTAGAACATTTAAGAAGTATTTTGACTTTGTTAAAACAATGTTAATTCTGTATGTACGAATTTAGTAAGCTAGTGTGTTGGAGACTGGAAGGAGGGGGGATAAAAAATGCGACTAAGTTTTTCCACAATTTGTCATCTACCAATTTTTGGTCAAATGGATTCAATATAAATTTATCACAGAATATTCATAAGCGGACGAATGACCATTAGTGGATGAAACATGCGTGCATGGTAGGGGAAGGAGGGGGGTATGATACAGAGCTAAGATAAAATGAGAAAATAAAAGTTATGAAGATAACTGATCTAGAAAAGACAGCAGGGCAGCGGCAAAATTGACGGATACACTCTTGATAATGTAGAACTCGTACTTTGGGGGAAAAAAACACAGCTCTCCTGTGCCACAAAGTAAAAATGTATACAAGTTTGATGAGTTGTAACAAATAGTAGGGAAAAGTGAATATTGAGCTCGTAAAATACACAGTTTGAACAGAAAATAACAAGGAACGTGTAAAAGGAATATGGTAATATAATCAAAAAATTTTAAAAAATAGGAAGAACGGTGTTAACAGAAAAAAATTAGAAGGAACCATAGTTGAGATGGCTACAGGATATAGTGAAGGATTTGTGAGTCATGGGACTAAAAAACGAGAGAATGGGAAGAATATGGACGAAACCTGGATTTCAGTGAACTTGTACTGCTGATATCACAACACAGATTGAAGTATTTTACATTTTCTTCCACCAAAAACCAACTTAAAATGTCAATTGAGAAACTGTATTTTTGTCTTTAGCAGATTGATTAAAAAAATTGTGACGTTTTATTAATAGATTTTTTTTTTTTTTGAAACTACACAGTTTTCCTTTTTAGGATCATAACTAAGCTCCTTATCGAATTTCAAAAAATAAACACGGTCTAAATTTTTTAGATATTATATAATTTTAATATATACCCTATATAAAATTGTAGAAGAAAGCAGGAAGACACTTTACAACGCCCGTATGATATAAAACATTCTGAAGACGCTCACTTGCTAAGAAATAAAAACTAACTAAGCCTAGGTCTACCTTTTGTTACAGCTAATTCCAATTTACCTGAAACAAACAACAATACAATTGTTTTAAACGGAAAACAACAAATTTTCATTATAATATGAAATGTGTGGATTAAATATACACTGTTAGGTAATTTTACTGTTTAAGGAATAGTGATTATACAGTCAGAACGCCATATGAGTCCTTCATTCACTAACATTTATCAGGACAACGTTTTTTACAAACGTTCTTCGAGTTGTTTATTATATGTCTAAAACCGACTTTTTGTTTAGGCAATCGCATTTGTAAACAATTAAAAAAATAATTAATCTGGTGTGTAATTTGATATTAAAATGCTTGGGGGTGCGAGTAACGATAAATTGAAAGTAAAAAGTAAACAGTTATCCTTATTTAGTTACAAATTCTATGTTTTAAGGAATTTATTTTTAAAAGAACGAGTCAAATTTGAGCATCTAAAAAACCGTTGAAAATACACATAAAATTTAAAAATTAAATAGATTCATTATTTAGAACATAATATTGCTTATGAGAAATTAGCTTCTACCCGTAGCAAAATTTTGTAGCTTGTAATCCACTGTGTATTCTTATAAACTAAACACATTACATAACAAGATATCAGTAACTTAAAAAATTTGTGTCAAACTATAATATCCGTTATCCATCTAAAAAAACGTATTTAAAACTCTATATGTTCATGAATATGAAACGTGTATCCATTTACCTATGTCTATTCTGAAAAGCATATGCTACAAGCTTAGTACCGCTACAAATTGTTTTTCCTCATACTGCTACAAAAACAGCTGTTTTCAATACATGCATTGAGATGCTAAAGTTGTTATTTTTAGTCCTAGGACCTAAAAACATCAGCTGAGGTCGAGGTCATCAGGTGTTACATCGTTTATACGAATTAATTAACGATTGTAAAGCATCTATAAAAACAACAGATACTCTCGATTATAACTAACCGTTAAAACAGCTGTTACCATCGATTTGAAGGTAAATAAATAGATAATAACATTTTAGTTTTTGTGAAAATGTTTTCTTATATTATTTGCAGTATAACGTAAAATATAGTTCATCACCTGGACCAAAAGAAGCTTTTTAATCCTCGCTCATTGTTCAACTTGAGCTTTGGTCCTACTGATGAAATATTTACTATTACTGTTATTTGAAACTGTTGACAGAATTAGCAGCTAAATGAATACAAGATCTCAATAACATTTATCTTCCCCCAAAATTGGAGACGTATGTTAATTTCTTTCGAGGTTGGAGTAGTTAACAACATTAGCTAATAAGAAATGAATTGTACACCTATCCGTGCAGAATTTACTGTTTAGTACTTTTCATTTAGATTACTTTTCTCAGATGGTAAAAGTAAAATTGTTTGAATTTAAAAGTTATTGAGATACGATTTTTTTACTTTCTCACAAAACGTGGTGTGGAGAAAGTCATGTCACGAGCTAAAAAATCGATGTTGAGTTTTTTACGATATATCAGTTTTGAGGTCACGTGATATAAAAAAAGTGTTTTCTGGAATGTTGTCGGTCTGTCGTCTGTGCAGTGCGCTACACTCGGAATGTTTTTTTCCTTCAATTTTTTTCAATAACTTAAAATTTTGGTATTACTAAAAAATATATTCCGATTTTCTCAAAATTGGCTCTAAAGAATGAAGATGCGTGAGCTAGAGCTATCGGTATATATATATCCGTGATGGGGTTGTTACAAAAGACGTAATTTGTCAAATCGGCAAGGCAACAATTTTTGCTAAACATGTAGTATCATGAATTTACTGAAGTGAAGATTAATGATGCAAACACGTTTGTACAATCGTAAGTAATATATATTACGGTTGTGGAATAATTGATAAAAACAAAAATGAACCTTGAGCCCCTTTAATAAAAACTCGATTTAATAAAATACTATTCACACTAAGGGTGCGTTTATGTACGTTCAGGTCTTATTTAAATATATAAATATGTTTACAAATACAGTGTCCCATGGTTCATTTCACTTTTTCACTCACAACTAGGCTACAGAACTGACATTTTTGGTGTCTAATAGAAATGACTACATAAATACTATAAGACACGACATAGGATAGGGAAATAGTCTACGCTTTACGGGTGCTGTTTGTCACAAGTTTGACACACAGCTATCAGAAAGCGCTAGCAGCAGGTGCTTGGCTGTACGCATCCCACTTGGTTGAGACTGTACAACTGTTGACCTCTCTCTCACAAACCTTCTCACTTACTTCCGTCAGCATAGTCAGTGTTGTCAGTTCGTGCGCTGAGATAAGCGATTCTCGACCTTCCCTCGCATCTCTGGTCCCATATGTGGCATCAGTGCGTTTTCTCTTACCCGCCTGAAACATTGTTTGACCGTAGAGCCACCTAGCGCCAGTCACATCAACTTCAGATTCTCTAGCAGAGCGACCTAGCGGGTATTGGACAACTCAAGAATAAGCGTAGAATATTTAACATGGCCATGTCGTGTCTTATAGTATTTATGTAGTCATTGCTAATAGTTTTAGTTTGATTTTATTTGGTTACGGAGATGTGTGCGTGAGAAAGTTTGTGCAATTTTTTTTTTTGCAGCGTTAATTAAAATTTGTAACATCTGCCAATTATAGCCTTGTTTAAGCGTTGACAAGTCTCGGTTAAACACGAATATAGCCTTATTTTATGTTATGGAGAGATTGTAAAGTTTATTTTCTATTACAGAATTCGGTAAAACTATTAAAACCTTATTTAGAGTGAAAATTAAAAGTTGTAAAAACTAAAAAGTATTTAAATTTGAATTTATATCACAATTTGATTATATAAAAATTCATATTCTTTCCTTCCTTTTTTATAAGGATGATGATAGAACACCCACAAATACTTAGAACAGTTCGCTTACAGTATGTTTAGACACACACTACTAGATAGTGTGTTCTGTTTACTTTAGAGATCGAACACTAATTTAAAAGAGTAAAGCGGATAGGATATTGATAGTAAAAAATTGAACGTGTAAAATTATCCTTTCATACTGAAGGACCACATGGCCTTAGAAGTCACTAGGTTATTGAGTTGGAAATGTACTATATTCATCAGTTGCAACTATCAGTTGCTTCTGGTTATAAAGTTGTTTGATAACGGTGGATTGTTCATATTATTAATATGTTTTAATCGGACACTTCATCATTTGTGTATATGAAAATTAATACACAAAATGTCAGTAGCTGTTATTCTTAATTGTTTATAATTTGCTACATGGATATTCAAGCGGTAGTTAGATTAGTGCACAACTTAACTGGCAGGTCGCAGATGTTGGACATATATTTCATAGAGAATGTATAATTTTCTTCCGACCCGGTACAAAATATCAGCTTATTTTACTATCTAACTTATTACCAAGTAAGTACGAAACCTAAACTAAATATACCTAGGCTATATTATTATTACACTCGTAGCCTATGCATATACAGTTATATGACGCACGGTTTATATTATTGTAGGGAAAAAACTTTTTAAATTCGGTTTAAAAAATATAAGTATAGGCCTACTATTGTAAGAATGTGTTATCAGTAGCCTAACGAATTGCAAGTTCTTGTTTAGACACAAGTGTATGACGTATTACACGACGTCACAAGGTGTTTACAAGGTAGGGAGATAAACGCATCATAGCTTCATGGCAGTACTTTATATTGTAAGCTTGATATTAACTTTCTATAATTGAGAGAATTTCCTTCCGATTTTTCTCCAAAAGGACATAAAATATGTTGTTTTAATCTATTTAGAAAAGTGTATTTCTCTAATAACAAATTGTGTTGCCAACATATCTTTCAAATTACTCACGTAAAAACGGTAGTCAAATTTAAACTGAAACGCTGAATATATATCAAATTAAAAATTCATCAAACAAAGGTTAACAAGTTTAATTGTAGAATAATTCGGAGAATAAATAAATAAATCGATGTTAACTTTTTAAAAAGCGAATTTAATAAAAAAGTTCATTAGTGCAATTATTCCAAAAATTTGAGCCGTAAACATCTTTTAACCGCTAAACCGATATTGACAAATTCTAATAATTCTGTGGGACATTGCTCAAGGTATCAATTTGCATAATTTTGAATAGTTACCCATATCCGTCTGTACTATTTTCACCTTCCTTTTCTTTTATTCCAAGTTACAACTCTTTAAGGTTTTGTTTTAATAATCAGCTAAATAAACGCGCGAGCAGATTGCTGGAATATGCGGCATGTCATTTAAAAAAAGTTAAAAGACCGAAGACACTAGTTGGATCGACACCTTTTTTCATGTAGTCTCCTCTTTAATTTTATCTATCAAGTGTGGCTTGACCACCTCTTCCTCTCTTCTGACCTTGACACTATTAGATTATTCGATGACTAGGAGTTTTTATTTTATCTTCTTATTAAGGTGATAACCGAGAGGTTTTCGCTTTAAATAATTAAGGTTTCGCAAAATAATAAAATTAAGACAATTTTGCATTAAAAAAGCAAATAAAGATTGTCACACTCTGAATTTAGATTTCTTTAAAATGATATTAGTTACAACAAGGTCGGATAAAGTTTAACGAATAATGTGCTTTAAAGTAGAAACATGTCAGAGTAGAATATACATGTCGTTATATGGGACATAGCGCAATGAAATTTCTATTCAGTCCTGCACAAATACTAACCCCCCTCCTTGATGTTTCAGCTATCAGTTATCATCTCCTTATAAAAAATAAAAAAAACAAAAAAAAAAAGAGAGCATAAAATAAAGACCCTCCCCCTAGTCCTCGAATAGACTAATAACTTCAAGGTCGGAAAAAAAGGAGTCGGTCAAGAGAGACTCTAGACGTAAGATGAAAGAGAGGGATCTAACCAAAGACAAAATGAAAAAAGTGTAGTTCCAGCTAGGCTCCTCGGTATTGTCAACCCCGTACTCACTATATGTGAGCCATGAGGTTAACACTACATGTGATAGATAGAGAGACCACTCCGTAAAAGGTTTTTAAGTATTTGTAGAGCCTTGAAATGAGAAAATAGCAAATAATATAATTTAATAAAGGTATTTATGTATTTGAATAAAGTGTAAAAATATACACAACTAAATTACTTGGAACTCAAATTTCTCTAAATTTTATGTTTGTAACATGACACCTCCAACCATTTGTAGCCTCAATTATTGTCTTATTTGCAAAGCAGCAATGCAGTACCAGCGATAACACTCATATAAAACCTTGTGTTACGTGTGTATGATAGGTGCTCTTTTATATGAGTGTAGATAAAACAAGTATATACAATTCACTAATAAAAAGAACAGACACTGGCGATGAAGACCATCGAATGAAAGTTTCCTCTATGAATCAAGTTTGGCCTTGAGTGAAAACCTACCCATCAGGTTTATCTAACAGCCCTAATTCTACAGAACCGGAGATCTAAGAAGAAATCAATATCAAATACTAGAAAGCTGACACAATTATTTTTTTATCTATTAAACGGTTTCAGAGATAATCAATTTTAGAATTAATATTTTAGAAGAAAACAACATTATTATGAGTAAATTCCAAATCATTGCGGACGGGAATGCAGCCGTTCAATGAGATTCACAGCGGACACATCCACGTAAATATCAATATGGATTTACATCAATCACAATACTTTCTCTTTATAGAGAGAAAGATAAAACCGAAATATCAGAACAAAAACACCATTACAAAATTTAAAACATTTCAAAATACAGTTTACTTTCATACAAAGTTTGCTTTGCACCCTACACTATCAGACATCCTACTCGTTTCGTTCACGAGGATTAATTAAACAATGGGGGAATATTTAAAACAAATATTTTGTGCATCAGCTAGAAAATTATCCTTTATAGGGTATCGAAATTTCAAATATAAACGTACTTATATATTACAGAATTCGAGATAAAATAAAACTTCGATCAATTCAACTATTTTACCAGAGATTAGAAAGTGTTTGTTGATGTAACTATACTAGTTAAAGTACATTATTAATTTCAACTTTCAACTGTTAAAACCGTTAATGTTCTGAGATCGCAAAGCTGTACAAAATAATATATTCACAGCCTTCTTGAAATATCGTAACCCTTTTTTAATCATATTAAACGAAACTTAATAAACACGCTAAATCATACTACAATTCAAACTAAAACCTAGAACGACTATTACAGATTTGTTATTTTATGTTTAACAATTTTATTTTTAATAAAATTTCCTTATTTTTTATTTGAACTATATCAGTAACCGATTTTAAAGTTTCACAAATGTTGGATTGGTAGACCAACAGGTTATAAGCCCTACTCCAAAACACATTTTTGAAATTTGAACAACGGGTACCAACCTATTTTTCTGATTAAAAAACTTCTACCGAATCTACAACACAAATATAAGCAAAATGAGACCAAAGTACGGCCTCTTGTGGAGTTACTAACTCACACACACACAACAGGTGTCACAAAGGAACGCCTCCTTCCTTTAAAATGAAAAATGTATTTTACGTCATATTGCTTCAAAAACAGCTGTTTTCAATACATCCATTGAGATGCTAAAGTTGTTCTTTTTAGTCCTAAGACCTAAAACATCAGCTGAGGTCGAGGTCATCAGCTGTTACTTCGCTTATACGAATTAATTAACGATTGTATTAAAGCATCTATAAAAACAACCGATACTCTCGAATGGAAATATAGATAAAACAACTGTTACCATCGATTTGAAGGTAAATAGGTTATAACATTTTTTATTTTTTTTGAAATTGTTTTTTATATTGTTTGCAGTATAACGAAAAATATAGTTTATCGCTAGGACCAAAGAAGCTTTTTCGATCTTCGCTCATTGTTAATCTTGAGCTTGTATTGAAAAGCTTCACTTTTGGTCCAAGTGATGAAATATACTATTAGGAACCTTTGTTGAACTAAAGAAATTAACTTTAAGTATATTTAGTATAACAAACACACAGAACACAATTCTCACAAAAAAAAAACATATTCTTCAAGTATATTTGTCAAATACGTTCTGCCGCTAAAAATTTGTTTTTTCTGGATAAATAAAAATGTTTAACGGTAATCAATGAAGTGGAATAACGAGTAGAAGAATAATTGTAGCCGGATTAAAACTGAAAACAATTAAATAATTGAAATGATTATGATTATAACGATGGAGGATCAATAACTTTGGAAAGCTCATTTTTGACGTAGGAAACAACACTGCAAAACTCATTTTCGTTTTATTGATCCAATACAAAATGGCGGCTCATAATGAGCAATTTGTTCTACCAACATGTCACATGCTACCTTAAAATTTAATTCCATCTCTCCAATTTTTTTCCCCCGCAGGGCAACAGTGGTTTGTTAGCAAAGACACTATTGATTTGTAATTTAACTATGTCTTCTGTACCACAATTCCTTTCAAGTTTAAATATAAAATACAGATTCATAACACTGTTTTAAATGGTTGCAAGAGACATAGGATCGCAGTGTTTCTTTACTCGATAAAGTAAGGTATCACCCGAAGGCAAGTGTTAGACAATTAAACTCCACCCCTAAAAACCCAACCCCCTACTTTGGGGTTAAGTTAAAATTATCCTATAACAAATTAAGCTGTTGTAGTCTTATAACGATTTCTAAATGTGGTGAATTTTGTTCACTCGTTCAAATTTATGGGTAGGGACGGATATTTGGAATACCCGGTATATATAATATGTAAGTTACATAAAATATAACCCGAGTCAAAATAATAAATTATATTCTAGGGTATATACATGAAATATTTTACTGTCATGAAAAAAAAAGAAAAAAGAAACTCCAAACCGAAATTGTGTTCAAAATAAAGCTTCTAGATTCCCAAACTAAACTCATTGACCACAAACCTCAATAAATTTCATTCCATAAGTTATTAGAAAAGAGCGCGAATGTTGTTTTTTTTTTCAAGATAAAATGTCGCTTGAGCTTATTCGGCCGATGCAATGAATCTAGGTCGTGCTAAGTTACATCTCAAATGGAGTTTTATGTTTTATAAGCGTAGAACCACTTAACCACTTTACATAATAGACAACAAAATTAGGAAGAGTTATGTCATTTCACGCACTGTTAAATTGGACACCAGGTTGCTCAGTTATTCAATTTCAGTTGTAAAACTTTCATAGTTGCTTGACGACCTCTTTCGGACATAATTGCCAACCCATTTCAGTTACAGTCTTCTTAATAATTAAGGACTTTTTTTTAATAGAACACAATATTCGTCACAGATATTTAAACAATATTACGAAAATACATACAATAAATCCTTACAAAACTATGTGGGAAATTATAAATAGAAACAGATTTTCTTTCCCCAAAATATACTACAAAATCATATCACCTCCGTTAAAAAAAATTTTTTAAATCAATTCAAAATCAAAAGTCACACAACAAAATTTATAAAAAAAAACATTTAATTTATAATGGAAACATATTAGATAAAATATACTCGAACACAAGATCTCACAAAAATTACGTTTATTTAATCACCAGACGTTGATTAATTAAACGAAATTTTTGTGAGATCTTGTGTTCGAGTTTGTTTTTTTATCTAATATTATCTCACAAGTCAAGCTCAATATTTATTTATGGAAACATATTGATAGTAGATTAAATTCTGTATTATAAACATATATAAGTATAGTGTATATATACACTAAAATTCGTTTTTAACTTATTGCTATTAATATTCATTCCACTTGTACACTTACAAATGAAATATTAATAACAATAAATTATAAACAATCTTTCATGAAACCCAAAACTGATGAATACCTTAACAAAAAAACTAAATATTTAAACAACTCCGTTGTAACAGAGGTAAACGATATTTCACGGCCGAACTTCTTTTTTGCAAACTTTAATTACAGTAAAATTGCGTGTTTTGTTGAGGAAACCAAAATGTCGAAAGCAATAAATTTTGCAAATTAACCGGCCTTGAACAGACAACGACATAAATAATCTCAACGTAAATAAAACGTAGCACAACCAGCAGGTTAGGTGATAAATTTCCTTATTTATAGTAAACAGAAATATGTTTTGTATTTCCTAAAAATAGCTATTAGAGAGATCTCATCTCATCTTTGTACACAGAGTTGGAACCCTGGGACCATGAAATGTGCAGATTATGACCCAAGATCTGTGTACTTCGTAAAAAGACTAATTTTGTCAGTCTGTTTGACTTTTATAATTTTAATAATTTACTTACTTCTTTATGACGCGTTTCGGATCTTTTGTATCATCAGATTCTCGCTCTATTGAAGTCGTTATCAGCGATTGACCGTCCGTATTAGATGATGTGCACCCGCTGAGTTATAGTTTGTACATTATTGTGTTATTGTGCACGTGTGTTTGTGTTATGTTGACTGTATATTTATTATGATGTATTAACGACTTCAATAGAAAAAGAATCTGATGATGGAAATGATCCGAAACGCGCCATAAACAAGTAAGTAAATTACTAAAATTATAAAAGTCACACAGACGGACAAAATTAGTCTTTTTATTCATATTAGTGTCTGGATACAAATACAATGAGTTTTAAAAATACTTTGTAACGTGACTCGGTGAATACGGGGCTTGGTAATCCCGAGGGTCTAGCTGGATCTACACATTTTACATGTAGTCTTGGATTAGATCCCTTTCTATCAGGTTTCTCTTCACTCTCTGAAGCTATTAGATTATTCGAGGGCTAGAGGTTCTTTAATTTATGGTTTTTTTTTATGACCGAGAGGTTTTCGCTTTTTAAACAACAGAAATCTGTGTATACAGTTGTCTCAAACTAGGAAGTCTTTAGCTTGTTCAGACGAAGTGTCTTTGGGGAGGAATACAATAGTCTTCCATGAAAACTGAATCGCTAACAAATTGGATTATAACGTCTCACATCTGTTGTTGAACAGTTCAGAAAAGACTAAACTATGATTTAACCATGATGCTTAAAGGTTTCATAAAAACATTCAGTTAACAGCCCTTTTTTAAGAATTTTTTGATGTAGTATGTCAATCGATCGAAATTCGTACTCAGCATCCAAAATTATGAGTAAGTCTACTTTATTATTTTAATAAAATGATTCAAAAGTTTTTCCTTCTTGTTTAAAAGCGAGAAACCTCTTGGTCATATTTATAAAAACCGCTAATTACTGAAGTCGAATTCATGAACACGTACACGAGTTTTATCAAATTCCGACCATTAATCATATTTTTCATAAATTTGGAATTTTCACCAAAAGCTAATCAATCCTTAGAACATGCCAAACTGAAAAATCTAGAATCATTTTGATAACCATGACAATAATGACACTTCAGAAAACTCATGATAATAATTTTTCACCTTAGCCCTATTTTTACCCCAAACCTTAACCAATTTTGTAATTAAATGAATCGCATATTGAGATTAAACGTGTAGTAAATAAAACAAAATGACATCATACAGAAGGACAGACAGACGTTGAGAACGACCGCAAGGAGAACCGACGCAACTTATGAGGAGTGCGGGAAGGTAATTCCTAGAAAAGCCACATCTGACTCACTATCACCATCTTCTTTCCTTCATTTCCACCGTACTACTCAACTTACAAATATTTGGCTATTATTATTATTTATTTTTATAAATATTATTTTGGCATATTTCACTTTTAACATTCACAACACAATATCTTTATTACAGACAATTTATTAATTATTAAAAACTAGATTATTTGTACAAATAATTTTTAATTATATAGACAGCGTACAACAATAATTACATTTTTTTATTACTATCTAAATGTAACTGTTCATTATTAAATATTAATTAATAATGTTAAAGTGAAAATAAGTGGTTAGTACTTTTTGTAATCCATGCAATACGTTTACTGTATGTATTGTACAAGGTTATCATAAAAGAATGGTGGGGTTTTGTACATGATTTAAATGAAAACAGAATTACTTGCAGCTGATGTTTATTTATCTAAATCGTCGTCTGAAACAGTTTTTTTGTATATCTAATAAATTTCTATATGTGCGCCATTAGTCGCTCGGCAAATGTCCAATCAGTAATCAAGTTCTGACCAAACGTTAGTTAACATGTCTTTGTTAACGGTTGTCATTGCTTCATTAATCCCGTTCTTTAAGTGATTTAGGTCACGAATATTTTCTCGATAATCAATGTTTTTGATGTACCCCCACAAGAAGAAATCGCTAGGTGTCAGGTCTGGACTCCTTGGAGGCCAGCGTATAAAACCTTGGATGTCCAAACCTTTCATTCAAAGCGTACAACACCTTATAAACAAACTTTTGGGTTATAGGCTATCAGCGACACCACAGAATTTCTCTACTGACTTCGTATGCATTAATGAAACCCCCACCATTCTTTTATGATAACCCTGTTTTTAATGTATTTTAATATATTATATTTCAAATCAGAACTGGGAAAAAAATTAAATAATAGTTTTTTATTATTTCCATTTATTATTTTACACGATTTGCGCAAAATATGAATGTGCAGCGAGGTTATGTTTTTACACAGAGACAGTTGACTCCATTCCTCTCACCTCGGTTCTCCTGGCGGTCAGACTAGACGGACACCATTCTGAAAATGGTGTAAATGTGTTTGTGTGTCAAAACTTCGAGAAGGATCGATAACACATTATAGAATGTAATGCAGAAAAGTTGGTGGTCTAGTGCAGAGGTTCTCAAAGTCCAGGCCACCACGGACCCCCACCTGAAAACTTGCCAACTTTGCGGACCCCCCCAATTTATATGATACATTTCAATCTTATTTCCTAATATGTACTTACCAAGAATTCTATATATTTATTCAGTTTTCTATATATGTTTTAGAACTACTGTCTATTTCATTACTTAACACTATTATTTTGGGCTATGTTAGTCAAAATTAATTTAAAAATCAATACCTAGGAATAAATGTTATCAAATTTCAAATGTTCTTACAAATGTTATTAAAGGTTTACTAGTAAGAACGAACTTGTTGGTGTTTGTGAACAAAACATTGTTAGCCTCGTTTAAGTGCTGATATCATTCTTCATATGAGTTGTACAACAAAGACGTATTAGGATTTTAAATGACAAAACGGAAATGCTCAAACGTGTTTAATTACACAAAAAGTAAGAAAGTAAAAATAGGCTAGTAACTTATGAACATAGTTATCTATAATATTTTTAAATAATATTTATCAAGTCTCCTTTCACAAATCATTGTGTCATCGTCTCTTGAGTTTTCACAGATAAATCAATGGGACGAATGAAGTTGTTTCTTCGATTTGATAATATCCAAGGTGTTGGGGAGAATTGTTGAAATCTTCAACCTCAATGCTGGTTCAATATTCTTAAGTCGATTTCTTTTAACACTTTTTATGTTACAAAGTGTAGAAAATGTTTGCTCACACAAATAAGTTGTACAAAAAGGGACAAGATGTTTGAGTGCTTCGTTATCTAAATCTTTGAATTCAGACTGGACAAGAAACCAAAAATGACATAAATCATTTTCTTCTTTGTAGATAACTTCCCAAGTCCCACTGCAAGATAACTTTACTAATTCATCTTGCTTACCTTCAGAGAGGCTTGAAAGACTAGCAATATCTCTTTTTTTAAATGGGTATCTCATCCAGTCATTATTGGTATTTGGTTCAGGGAAGTACTTTCTCAATGCATTTGAAAAATCTATCATGTGTTCAACAATTATGTCTTGGACTTCAGAGGGAAGACTTTCTCACTGCCAACTAACTAATTGTAGTTATATATCTATGCTATTTATCTACTCCAGCTACATGTTGTGGTTGAATTTAACTTATTTTCTACTTTTTAGCAGGCTAGCACCGCGGACCCCCTGATACAAGCTCGCGGACCCCCAGGGGTCCGCGGACCCCACTTTGAGAAACTCTGGTCTAGTGTATGTAGTAGTATAGGGCGTAAGTAAGTTGTTAACCCCGTAATTGTATATACCAAGTAAGTAAGTTGGGCCTCGTAGATATACCAAGTGTCCTAAAAGCCCCCCCCCCAATTATTAACTACAAACTCCGGTTGTTTTTATTACATTACAAACTGCTCTATGTTGGTAAAATGATGGTAAGAGCCCTTACCTTGTTTTTTTTAGCTCAGATTAAGTTCTCGAAATGGCTACCATTTACTTCTTGGCAGAAATAGATTCTGGACTCAAAAGCATGTTGTACATTTTGTAACATTTCCGGTGTAATTATTAACGTAAAATTCACAATTCGATTGGTCGCTATGTTGGGTAGGTTGAACTTAGAGATCTCTAGTTTGCGCCATTATTCTTATTTTTAACAGGCCTTTAAAATGAGGTATCACTCAATAGGGGTTGCTATTTAAAATTCTTGACTTACCCCCAAACTACCCCATTTTGGGGGTAAGGGTTGAAAATTTCGATACTCCAAAAAACTCCTCTTTTGGTTATCTAAACTTTTCCCAAAGCAAATCTGTCTACTTGCATTAATAAAAAATAATAATAGGAGGGAGGACTTTTAGGACACTTGGTTTATATATATTAAACATTCTCCACTCGCTTCCTTCCTATCACTGTCTCGGCTTTCAAAACTCCTCCCCACTTGCTATGCCCGTCTATAGCGGATTCTCTACGAATATCAACTTTTTTTGGTAGGCTTGGGTTTTAAATTACATTTTTGAACATAACTTTGTAGAGAGGTGGGGTTATTACATGTATAATTTAAATTTACGTTGTGACACAGCATTGTGAGGTGAAATTGGTGCGAATCCTGGCTACGAAAGTTGACATTACGCATTGGGAACTCGATGTAAAGTCATCCAGCTGTTTCGCCAAGAATTTATTATTTTGGTATTTAGGGAACGAGTATTATTCCAAAGTCAAACGTGTTAAAATAAATTAGAACCGAGTCATAAACTAGGTATGGACAATCATTATGATAAAATATAGATTATTGAAATTTTTGAAGATATTTTGGTTTTTAAGGGGCGGGTATTATTCAAAATGGATATATGTTAAATATCTTAGTAAATAAGAAACTAACATATTAAAATCCATATTAAATTGTAAATAAGTTTCGACTAAATCGGTGGCAAAACAGAAATTTTAAACTTTAAAACGGCGTCACAAAAATATACGGAAAATAAGTGTGATTAAAATAAGTTGTAAAACAAAAATGTTGAAATTATTGGCCGCCATTTTATGTTTTGAGGGTCAGTATAAATCCTACAAAGAAAGTAAATTAATGTATTTTAAAATATAAACAACTAGAAACTTTATTGTAAGAGTTATTTACCACCAGCGAATGGATTCACTATAAATTAAACCGATGGAAATATAAAAAAATTACGTTACCCGTCTAGTCATGAGTCTTCTATATATAATTAAGGTCGTATAAAAATATGATACGAACACAGCGAACGAAGGATTCATTCAGGGGGTCTACACCAGGACGAAAGTGACTCATGCACTCGTCTGAAATCTTATCTTTTGGTTATCGAAATGTCAAGATAAACTGATGTCACACGAGAAATTGTTCATAATCACCTAAACTATAACTTGTAGAAAACAAATTTTAAATGATAACTATAATGAATTTGTGATATGGAAAGAGAAAGGAAAACGGCACTTTAATCTGAAATATTTGAAAATTCTAATTGTCATTGATTTCTATTTAGTAAGAAATTTTCTGTTGCTTTATGAGTTTACATTTAAAAGTAAGATTTTAGGAAATTAGATGTAATTTTCTATATGTACAGAGCGTCTCCATAGTTTTGCTATTTTATCCCTATTTTAGTTTGCACTCATAAATATGAAAATTCATGGTGCCCGTCTAGGATGACTATAGCATTGTACCAATGTGTGTGGGCGTCTTTAAGAGGTGTCTTGGATGAAATCCCTATATCAATTGTGAAAGCTTTATTTACCATTTAACTTATTAATATTTATAATTCTTTTCCAAAATCAGATGCCATATTTCCTTTAACGATGAGGCAGACGTCGAGAAGTATTCTATGGAAGTCGACTGTAGTTGTGGTTGGGAAAGAGTTGCGCAGATCGCATTTGGCAGAGTGAGCGGAACTTTCTGGGACAAGGTCTCCCGTGAAAGTTGTCAAGTTCCGGACAACAATAATTCCCATTTATGTTATTCATCTATGTTTGGTTGCGAAACCGACACCGGCAGTAACGGAACCGTTCTCCGAGTGTACAGTTGCATAGACAAAATTTGAAGAAAAGGTTAAACTATTTTTTGTAACTTTTCAATCTCTTTTCCAAAAATAGCAAGGAGAAAACAATTAATTTTCTTCAATCAGTCATTCTGGATCTTCAACCGGTCTGATTGCCGGTAGTACATTAACTAATTAATATTTCTGTTAAATTACTATTATAGAGATCTGATCTGTACTACTAGAGCCAGGATCGACATCTAGAAAGAACATCCTTTATCTCTCGCGTTATCAGCACGATAACATTTGTCCAAATTGTTCGATTTTAATGAATTTTTAAATATATAATTTTTGTCTAATATTTAGTTCTCAAGCATGTATCAAGAACAATCGAAATGTAGAAAAATTTATTTCTTTCGATTTCATTTGTATACATTTTCTATTTTAAAGGGGTGTGTTTTCAACCGATGTGTTTACAAAATTTGTAATAAAAATTGTTTGGACATGTGTGCATTAAACATGGTGAACGTGTTTAAGTGACTTTAATAACTATTTAGATTTCATAATCCTGTGAAGACTTGATTTAATTTCTGGGAGGACGTTAAAATTTACGCAGGGACCAAATTCCGTCTTTAGTCTGCACTAAATTAAAACTAGTGTAATTTGAAACTGCACAATCTATAGCAACTACTTCTTATAGCAAAACATTTTTAATAAGGCGTTGATTAAAATTTAAGTTTACACGGAGGTCATTTGCGTTCAAAATATTTATTCTACGACTTTCCTGGTATTCCCTGACCAATATATTGAAACCCCGTACCTTTACTTTGTTAAAAAAAATAATAATCAAAATCGCTGACGGCTACATTTTATTATTTTTAGCATTATTCATAATTTTCTTTTACATACTGCTTGGAACGTTGAGGGCCATATAATACTGTTCACATTTCATCAAAATATTTTCCCGTTTAGAATAATTACTCGAACTCAGTATTTTAGTCGGAGAGTATTACAAAAATTCTTCGTGTTTGCTGATTAGGATTGGGCTATGTTATTATGGGTGTGCCATTTTTATTTATTTTTCGTTTAATAATGGTATTTTGTCACAAACACTTTGTTAAACAAACTCCAAATTAGTCAACTATCCTTATAAAAACAAATGATATTAATTAGTTAACGATTTAGTTATCAGATCAAGATCTCAACAATATTTCTTCCGATTTTAAGAAAAGTAAGTAATCGCTGGGTATTTTAGATTTTATAGAAATGGTTGTTTATATGGTGATGCATCCAAAAACATATCTGATGCAAATAGCCTCCTCCCTCAAAAACCCTAGAGGGCTTGGAATAGGATTCGCAGTTCGTAGTACGCGCCTGACCATACGGATCCGGGTTAGGAACCCGCGCTCCTTGACACAGTAAGCACAGAGTTTTGCAACATATCGTGCACGACCGGGTGTGGCACTTCCCGACCTGTTCCACATTGAAATTATTTATCCGAGTTGGAAAAAAAACCTAAATATAGGCACAACTAAACTAGACCAATATGACCCTGAGTTTAGGTTTAATGAATGGAGCTCTGGTAGTTGTACCAGACCTGCAATATGAAATCTTTTCCCTTCCTATTAAAAACACCAAGTTATGTGTACACGCTTTTGTGAAATAATTTCAAATGTTTCTCGTCAAATCTGCAGACATACACGCAAGTGTACACATTTAAACTGCTAGGATATTATAGTTTCCGGCGATCTAAATTTGTAGACATTTCAAACTTTGAAAGTGAAACTTTACCCTTTAGTCCTATTTAAAACTATGGGTGGGTGAGACCTTTAAGTACGGCTGAAAGGAAATTTCTATGTTGTTATCAATGCTGTTATGCAATATAAATTAAGAAATGAAAAAAAAAAAAATGAGAAGTAGGTTTTTCGTATAAACGAACTGGTCTTTATTATTTCTCAAATTGTTCGACATTTCACTCACAACTATCAACACTTGTGTTATGTTTTATCAACAAATCGTTCACAACCTTTGTGTCCACCATCTAGAGTCCGAGAGGGTAAAGTAAGAAGCGCTACTGTGAAGCTATACTTTTAAATGTGACCCGATTACATATAACCTGGTCACATATGTGACTTACATTTTCGTGAAATTTCTAAATGTGGCTAAAGAGGTTTCATCTAAAGAAAAAATCTGAGGATATCCAGACATTCGGCTGTATGGTCTTTGTAACCCGATTTTTGTGTCGTTTTTACTTAATCTATTTCTTGAGTGGTCTGATTATGCACCACGAAGCTCGATTTATAACCCCATAAACCAGTAAAACAAACTATCAACAAATGTTGTAAAAAGTTAATAGGGAAGGTATTTCCTTTATACTTATATATTGATAAAAATCGCGATTCCCGTGACACTCTGAAGAAATATTTGGCACTTTCTCGAGTTTTTATTTTTCTTTTCTACTGGAAAATAAAGCAGCATCAATAATGCTTGAATGATAGATACTCCTTTCTTGTTATTTCTTTCATTTTTGTTTTAAAACTGATCCTCTAAAATCACAAAAATATAATCTGAATTTTAAACATTATTTTTTATGAAATTAGTAATATTCACGTTATTTTAAGATCCTGATTTCGAATCTGACATCAGTTTTTATGTAATTAATCTGCTGGCAACATAAGAATCTTCCAGCGAGCTAGGTTTAATTTGTGGATGATAAAACGATAAATGACACTTCTATACGACCGGTGATGTAATTTAAAACTGCGCAGTTTATTTTAAAATAGGTTTTATTGTGGTGGTGGTATTATAATCGCTAAACAGGAATCTGTGATGTCTGGAGTTAAGTCTGGATTGGGGTTTTGTCAATGAACAATGACTTCAAAGTTGCGAAATTATTTCTTTGTAAATTAGGTCACCTCGTGTTGATAACAGCATCAAGTTGTTAATGATACAGACAAAATGGTGAATACACAAATTAGAGTAATTTCATTGATCGTGGCTCATAAAGAAGACGGAATACATTCTATGCTCTGCAGTTCTATAATAGGTTTAAACATAGTTCCTAATATATATTGAGAATAAATCCTACATAAGACATCAATATTAAAATGAAACGAATGAAAAGGATATTCATCTGAAACTGAAGATATTCAAAAGCATTCGTTTAAAGGAGTGGAGACTATATACTTTAAATTTGGAGTTTAACTAAAATAAATGCATGATTGTAAACAAAAGTTAACTCAGATAAATTTTTGTAAAAATAAAAAATAAAATAAAAATAATATCATACGACCTTTGTAAATCAGCATTTTGATAGAGTAGATAATGTAAAGTGGGGGTGGTTTTCTTTTTTATTTCAAATCGTGGCCAAATTACTTGTAAGTTGTGGGTTCTCATTAAGTCCCAATCACTTGAATTTCGTCAGAAAAGATGTTTAACTGTTTGAAATAGAGGCGGAAATAAATTTTAAATCACACTTCTCATATTTCTTTAAAAATTTGAGAAAATTGCATAATCATAATAATTTCCTTTCGTAATTAAACATTTTTTGAACGGTTACATTTTTTAATACAACCAGTATTATTCTTAATAAAAGTAGAAATTCTGTGAAACTTTCAACGAAAAATGTTGCCTCTATTTTAAGTTACAAATGTGCAAAGTTTTTTGGTAACAGATAAACTGACATTTATCGATTGAGATTTCATTGTCTCAAAACTACAAATAAAAAAATTACTTTAAATGTAATTTTTATTTGTGTTTAACGCTCTTTCAAATGGTAAAATAAAGTTTTTAAATTTTCAAAGGTAACTGAGATTATTTTAAATGGTTATTTTATTATTTTTTTAATTGTGGACAGAATTCTCTGGTAACAACTTAACCGAGATTTGTATATACTCGTAGTCGAGTTTCCACCAATTGGAGAAGTTCGGAAAAAATTACGAGAAGTAAGACGAGGTCATATGAACACTGAGTTAAGAAGAAACATCATAAAATAAAGAATCTTAGCCCTCGAATACTCTAATAACATCGGGGGGGGGGGGAGAACAAGAGTTAGTCAAGAGAGACCTGATAGGAAAGATGAGAAGGTGTAGATATAGCTAGGTCCCTCTAGATTGCTAAGCCAATACTCACTATAAGTGAGTCCCTGAAGGTTTCGTTTCTTATATCTATCTATTCATTAAAACATCTGAAAAATTAACTTAAATTTAAAAAATAATAATAATACTACTAAAGATATATTAAATGTTTTAACTATTTGTGACATATTATACTCCTCTCAATAGTGGAACTTGTCTATTGTATCTACGTCTATTTAAATAAGCTGGTTTATTTACTAATTAAAGTAAATAAACCAGTAATTTACTAATTAAAAACAAATCATATTACTTCTTAAAAGTTTATCATTTCAAAATCTCCTGAAGCTGTTACAATAAAACAAATTAATATGCCCTATATAAATGAGATAGGGAGACAGATAAAAAAACCGACAGTGTGACTGAGCAGAGTTGAAGAAACAATGTTTAATGATATCCAATGTTCGTTAAAAACTGCCAACCTCATAAAAATGTATTACAAAGAATCAGTATATAGTTTATTTGGTTCCAAATCGATAAACGAAAACTGTGACAAAACCTTAGGGAGAGGAGCAGTTTTTAAACACTCGGTATACACAATTTTTGAAGGAATGGTACTTCGAAGCTTTGAGACCGTAAGGATAAAACATATATTGTATAGAATAGTTGGGTCTCGTATTTTCTGTTATTGAGGTTAATTTTTGTACCTAAAAATCTCCAAAATACATTAATTGTTCATAATACCAAGAAATTGAAATATACATTGGTATTGGTCATTATATTTGATATCGTAAAACTATAAAATCACAATA